>CM061141.1:317326221-317822129 GCA_030789695.1 Scilla litardierei | reverse complement strand
ATATAATGGAAATGGTGGTGGATGTCGGTGTCGGTGATAGAGAAGTTGGATAAAATATCGATTCAAATACAATATAATAAAAGAGGGAATTTGCCTTGCGACGATCCTGTCACCATCGTCGGGCAAAGTATGGGGATATAAAATCAAATAAAGACGTCTAGGGCTAGGGAATTCACACTACGGATCGTCATACATCATCGTAAATAGTGAATCTCAATATTACTAGACTTGCATTGAGGTGAACTAGTCGTAACTGAATAGAGAACCAAACTCACGCTCTTGCGCTATTGCCGGTCTATAGCAACCTAGATTAGGGCCCAATCTCTTGCAAACCATAACCTAAGCCACTAGCATGAAGATCGACGTCATTGTTCAATCGCTCCTCGAGCCCACTCTCGTGCAAACTCGAGTTACGATCTAGGTTGCGATAGTTCGTATTCATCCAATCTCTTGCAAACGAATATGGGTATAGATTTACAATTAAAAATCCTAGCTTTGGTCCAATCTCTTGCAAACCAAATCTAGATAAATCCAATTGTAAATCTAAATCGAATATCTAGGCCTTCCCATCGATTAGAATCCAATCTCTTGCAAACCCCAAATCGATGGAAATCCCTAGCTATCCGTAGTAAATCAATCACAACCTAACCTCCTAGCAATTCTAGCAATTTAGAATTCATTCATCACAAATATGAAATTAGATCCATAGGGTTCATCCCCAAACCCTAGAACAACAAATCTACTCTAGCATAGCAATAAGGATATGAGAATCAATAGAAATCATTGCTTGCATACAAAAAGATAGAAAAAACAAAGATTCAAATAAAAAGAAGAAAATACTTAGCTTTAATGAAGAATTCCAATCCAAATACAAGCCTTTTGATCCAAGAGGGGGCCTAGGGCATGGCCTAACCTCTAAAATAAACTCTAATAAAACATCATGGGGCTAAGAAAACATAATGGGGATCCCCTCTAATGGTGGCTACAAACCCCTTAAATACTCCCCCAAAAACCCTAGCAAGAAACCCTAGAAAACCCCTCAAATTCGTGCCCAAAAACAGCCCAAACCGCAACTTAAAATCTGGGCCCAGGCCGCACTCGGCCGAGTGGAATATGTGACCCGGCCGAGTGACACTGACATGCAAATTCCAGCACTGCAGCATCAACTTGCAGAAATTCCCCAGATTTCATCCGACCTCCGATTTGCGCGTTCTTGGTGGCGTTGGAACCTTCATGAAGTCTACTATCCATAAAAAATATGAGGAAAAATACTTTGATTTCTGGAATGATAGCAGATTTCAAAAGAGTGAGAGGCTGTCTGAAAATCTGGGCGCTGCATGTCCTCGGCATCACTCGGTCGAGTGGCAAATGTCACTCGGCCGAGGGGCATTTGGTACTCGGGCGGACGGCTTTCGTCACTCGGCCGAGTCGGGCTTCTGGGGCAGACTGACGGATTACAGTAAGTTGGACATTTTGGCTTGCCGTCGTCTGGGTGCCACTCGGGCGGACGGAGTCTCCGCACTCGGCCGAGTCGGCGTGCGATGCTCGGCCGAGTGCACGCTGATAAATCTCTGTTGCGTGTCCGATCTGGCCGGACGAGCGGGGTCTCAATGCTCGGCCGAGTGACTCCTTCACTCGGCCGAGTGGCATGCTGAAAATGCCCAATCTTCATCTTTTCGCTCCCCCGTCGCTCCTACGGCGTTCTTTCTTCTTCCACTCCTCTTCCATTGCAGAATAACCCTCAAAAGGGCCATGGTTGACTCTCCGGAGTGGGTGCAAATCCTCTTGATCTCACAATCAATCAAAATCGCTCCATATATCCTGAAATACGACAAAAACAAGAAATAGTGAAAAGCATCGCAATATTGTCGAATAATCGTGAAAAGCGTGATATGGGCGATCAAAACGGTATG
This sequence comes from Scilla litardierei, assembly GCA_030789695.1. Classification (NCBI taxonomy): domain Eukaryota; kingdom Viridiplantae; phylum Streptophyta; class Magnoliopsida; order Asparagales; family Asparagaceae; genus Scilla; species Scilla litardierei. The sequence goes on along the minus strand of CM061141.1, from coordinate 317,820,216 downwards.
CAGATATGCAGAAAAAAGGTGTAAAATATGGAGTGATCAAAATCCCCCAAGCTTACCTCTTACTCGTCCTCGAGGAAGATAAGCAAAAAAAAAAAACGAACTCGGGAGATGAAAAATAAGGGAAATGAAATAAAAGAATACGAAGTGGAAGGGGTCGCTAGATTATACTCTCAGATCTCAAGCCATAAGCTACACATCACGATGACTTGGAAAATACAAATAACGTGCTATAAGGATTTCAAATCTTACATAAACATGGTTCTTGCAAGTTTTTAAGAACAATAAGAGGGACTCTCTAAATTCATACAATCAATTCATATCCACATCACGCATTTCATAGAATTTAATATACAAATGTTGGCGATGCACTTTTCAATCAAAAGTTATAAATGAAGCATATAAGATACACACCAAGCATGCAATAGAGAATAGAATAAAAGTCATGGCATTCACATATTTATTTCAAATCATGAAAAATCTCCATATCTAATATATTTTGCAAAGTCTAAGCATTATCGAATATTCCCATTCATGCACGTCTCCACTCTAATGTCATACTCACTCATATGGTCAAATGAATTCACCCCCCAAGCTTAGCTTGAGGCGTCGCATCCAAAGGAATATAATAGTGGAAAATGGGATTTTTGCCTTGGTTTTCCCAAGTATTTTGTGGCTCCAATAATGAGATAGAGAAATATTTTTTTTTTTTTTTCTTTTTGGACTTTGTTTCTCATTTTTCTTTTTGGATTTTTGTAGGAGCTATATGATTTGTATTTTTTTGGATTTTGGCTCCTTTTTGGCTTTTTGGACTTTTTGGAGCTAACTTATTCTTTTGTGGGGATTTTTGGGAAATAGATGCGATATAAGTAGCTTTAGGAGGTGAACTCAAGTGACATGTAGAGAATAAAAAGATATATGTGGAGAAAGAAATAATGTAGCACTCGGTTCACTCTAAGATGTGCACGAACAGTTCAATAAAATAATACTTCAACTAAAACTCATATGTAAGCATGGATATTCTCAATCATCTCAATAAAAAGTGAAGTCAAGCGGTAAAGAGTACTTTCATATCAAGCATGCAACAGAAGGTGAATAAGATGATAAGGCAGATGCTCCCGTTATACAATTGATGCGTGAATCTTGGTGCATTTCCAACAAAAGCATACTAAACACTAATCCATGCATTCAGTTTCAATTAATATCATGCATTCATGTAGAGGAATCATCAAAAGGATATATAAGCAAGCACATGTGAATATCAAGACTATGGAATACTCTAAGTAGCATGGCAAGGAATAATAAGCATCGTGATGGTTGCTAAAGCAATAAGAGATATCATCATAAGGAACAAATCTAGCAAAAGAAGGAAAAGAAGGAAAAGAAGATGAAGAAAATAAAATAAAGAAATAAGAAAAGATAAAAGAGAGGAAAGAAAAGAAAAACAAGCACACAATATGATGCATGAACACACAAAAAAGGAAAATAAGATGGAAAATTCAAAAAGATGATGCAAAAATTTTGAAAAATTTTAAAAACCCCTAAAATAAAGTAAAAATGAAACTAATGCATCTAAATGGCATGGAAATGCACTCCCCCAAGCTTAAACTTCACATTGTCCTCAATGTGATCATAGTGGAAGAATATGATGAACAACGATAATAATAAGGGGGTGAATGAAAAATGATGAAATGAATGACATGAAATCCTAATGCAACAACATGCACATACAATGATGCATGAGAGCGCTTTCCCCCAAGCTTATACCAAACAATCTTATTCAAATGACTCGATCAAAAATATCACGGCTTTGCTAAGCGATATCAAGTCAAACAAATAAGAAAGTAAGGTTTCACTTGAAAGAAATGCTCGGTGGGTGGTGAGTAAAAAGGATGTGACACATCAAAATATAAAGTGGGCAATTAATATATAATGGGTTTGGGGTGTAAAAATTTTTATTGCCGTCATATGAGATGATATTTATTCAAGCAAATCTATACGGTCCTCTCGCTGTCGAGAGGATTCGGGTTTATTGAAAGCATAAAATTTTTACACTACTGGATTGATATCACCTATAGCAAAAGGCGGATCCAGTATCTTTGCTGGTGCATGCAACTGTTCCAACTGCTCTTTCCGTGGCTCCGCCAGGCGCATATGTCCACGGACTCCAACGAACTCCAGCAATGCATCCTCCAGCATTCCCACAAGGACTCCACATGTACCCTGCAGAGAATAGGATGCATCAGTTCGCTGCAAAAAATTCACCCTCATAATAAAAGTATCCCAAAGAGGATCGTCTATATAAATGTATGGAATAAATAATGGTGGACGATACTTCCCTGGAAATAATCCAATATCCTCACGTGCCGTGATAGTTGTCTCCACGGTGTCTTCTCTATGCTGCTCAGGTAAATCTAGATCATAGGTGTGGACCTCATCGAGATGCTCCTCATCATCGTCAGACTCATCCCAGTGCACCTCTTGATCATATTCATATGCGTCCATGGGTGCTAACTCCTCGCTCTCCTCCTCATATACGTCCCATCGTACCTCTTGATCGTATGGACATGAATCCTGCAAAAGGCACGATGAATCATAAAAAACATCATACACGTGAGGGAAATCAAAGATAAAGGGCGAGGGAGTAAAGAGATCTCCCTGAAGGGGAGGCCAAAAGCTCTGTGGGGTAGTCCTCTGCGTCAGTGGGAGGATGAGGTGGTTGCGGAAGCTCTAATGGAGGAGGATAGTGCTCGGGATCCTCATGAATGGCTGTGTCCTCATCCCGATGCACGACCTCCTCGATGATAAGCTCTGGCTCTGTGTGTAAGGCCTCCTCAAAAGCATGCTCTGACTCGATAGTGTGCTCATTTGCCTTCTCATCAACTATCAATGCAGGCTCTCTCTGGGATGGTGATGCTGGCTGCTCAGGTGTGTCAACTTGTGGGGATGTATCATGTGGAGGGGAATGCCCGCAAGAAATCTGAAAATATAGTCTATCCCCTTCAAGTCTGACATGGATGTCCTCCTCAATTGTTCCTGCAGCCGAAACACGGTTCATAACAAAATCTGCAAATCGTAGCTCAAATGCATCACCTGCCGTAATGCTCTCTGAACCGGTGAACCTCACTGACTCCAAGAGACCCTCCAATAATCTCTGAAATGCGTCCTCCTCTGGCTGCGCATATGACTCAGTTTCTGCTTCCTTCACTGCCTCTTCGTCCATCCACTCTTCATATGCAATAGATGTATCGTAGGAAGTGGGATCGACGACGGCACATTCTGGCTCTGGTAGTAAGTCTGGCGATGCTTCTTGCACATAAAATGAAGAAGCAGAACTGATATCTTTGGAAATCCCTTCAACCTTAAGCATGAGCATATTCATTTCAAGTTGCCTCTTCACCCGTTCCAATAGAAGGTTACCCTTTTCAAGCCCGGCTTGCACTTCAACCTGGTGTTCATGCATCTCATCAAAAAAGGTCCTTTGTCTCTCATCAAGCTCGGGCCAGTGCATCTCCTCAAAAAGGTATTCGCCCATCTGAGCACTCTGATCAAAATAATATTCTCCCATCTGAGCACTCTGATCATAATAGTATTCTCCCATCTGAGCACTCTGATCATAATAGTATTCTCCCATCTGAGCACTCTGATCATAATAGTATTCTCCCATCTGAGCACTCTGATCAAAATAGTAATCTCCCGTCTGAGCATTCTGATCAAAATCTGTGGTCCACGTAGTATAATCCATAGCACCTGATCAACAAAGATAAATACCTGGAGAAAAGATATCAGTGGCACAAAAGAATATAGAAATGATAATAATGGTGGCAGGGGTGAAAATTTCCTTTTTATTTATTTATTTTTTTTTCGTAGTCCAATCAACCTAATTGTGACAAATTGGCACCAACGGAAACACCTCCCCGGCAACGGCGCCAAAAACTTGATCGCTCCAAAATGCCCCGGATACACACCCGGGGATACACACCCGGAGAACGATTGTAGTTTTACCGCAAGCGCACGGTCAAGTGGCGAGCGGGTATCGAACACGAGGAGGTGGTGTTGGCTCCAATCTATCCTAGGTTGGTTTGACTACGAATGTTTTATTGGTGGAGATGGCTATGGTATGATATAATGGAAATGGTGGTGGATGTCGGTGTCGGTGATAAAGAAATCGGTCAAATATCGATTCAAATACAATATAATAAAAGAGGGAATTTGCCTTGCGGCGATCCTGTCACAATCGTCGGGCAAAGTATGGGGATATAAAATCAAATAAAGACGTCTAGGGCTAGGGAATTCCCACTACGGATCGTCATACATCATCGTAAATAGTGAATCTCAATATTACTAGACTTGCATTGAGGTGAACTAGTCGTAACTGAATGTAGAACCAAGCTCACGCTCTCGCGCTATTGCCGGTCTATAGCAAACCTAGGTTAGTGCCCAATCTCTTGCAAACCCTAACCTAAGCCGCTAGCATGAGGATCGACATCATCGTTCAATCGCCCCTCGAGCCCACTCTCGTGCAAACTCGAGTTACGATCTAGGTTGTGATAGTTCGTATTCGTCCAATCTCTTGCAAACGAATATGTGTATAGATTTACAATTAAAAATCCTAGCTTTGGTCCAATCTCTTGCAAACCAAATCTAGAGAAACCCAATTGTAAACCTAAATCGAATATCTAGGCCTTCCCATCGATTAGAATCCAATCTCTTGCAAATCCCAAATCGATGGAAATCCCTAGCTATCCGTAGGAAATCAATCACAACCTAACCTCCTAGCAATTCTAGCAATTTAGAAATTCATTCATCACAAATATGAAATTAGATCCATAGGGTTCATCCCCAAACCCTAGAACAACAAATCTACTCTAGCATAGCAATAAGGATATGAGAATCAATAGAAATCATTGCTTGCATACAAAAAGATAGAAAAACAAAGATTCAAATAATAAGAATAGAAATACTTAGCTTTGATGAAGAATTCCAATCCAAATACAAGCCTTTTGATCCAAGAGGGGGCCTAGGGCATGGCCTAACCTCTAAAATAAACTCTAATAAAACATCATGGGGCTAAGAAAACATAATGGGGATCCCCTCTAATGGTGGCTACAAACCCCTTAAATACTCCCCCAAAACCCTAGCAAGAAACCCTAGAAAACCCCTCAAATTCGTGCCCAAAAACAGCCCAAACCGCAACTTAAAATCTGGGCCCAGGCCGCACTCGGCCGAGTGGAATATGTGACCCGGCCGAGTGACACTGACATGCAAATTCCAGCACTGCAGCATCAACTTGCAGAAATTCCCCAGATTTCATCCGACCTCCGATTTGCGCGTTCTTGGCGGCGTTGGAACCGTCATGAAGTCTACTATCCATAAAAAATATGAGAAAAATACTTTGATTGCTGGAATGATAGCAGATTTCAAAAGAGTGAGAGGCTGTCTGAAAATCTGGGCGCTGCATGTCCTCGGCATCACTCGGTCGAGTGGCAAATGTCACTCGGCCGAGGGGCATTTGGTACTCGGGCGGACGGCTTTCGTCACTCGGCCGAGTCGGGCTTCTGGGGCAGACTGACGGATTACAGTAAGTTGGACATTTTTTGCTTGCCGTCGTCTGGGTGCCACTCGGGCGGACGGAGTCTCCGAACTCGGCCGAGTCGGCGTGCGATGCTCGGCCGAGTGCACGCTGATACATCTCTGTTGCGTGTCTGATCTGGCCGGCCGAGCGGGGTCTCAATGCTCGGCCGAGTGACTCCTTCACTCGGCCGAGTGGCATGCTGAAAATGCCCAATCTTCATCCCCCGTCGCTCCTACGGCGTTCCTTCTTCTTCCACTCCTCTTCCATTGCAGAATAACCCTCAAAAGGGCCATGGTTGACTCTCCGGAGTGGGCGCAAATCCTCTTGATCTCACAATCAATCAAAATCGCTCCATATATCCTGAAATACGACAAAAACAAGAAATAGTGAAAAGCATCGCAATATTGTCGAATAATCGTGAAAAGCGTGATATGGGCGATCAAAATGGTATGCAGATATGCAGAAAAAAGGTGTAAAATATGGAGTGATCAAAATCCCTCAAGCTTACCTCTTACTCGTCCTCGAGGAAGATAAGCAAAAAAGACGAACTCGGGAGATGAAAAATAAGGGAAATGAAATAAAAGAATACGAAGTGGAAGGGGTCGCTAGATTATACTCTCAGATCTCAAGCCATAAGCTACACATCACGATGACTTGGAAAATACAAATAACGTGCTATAAGGATTTCAAATCTTACATAAACATGGTTCTTGCAAGTTTTTAAGAACAACAAAAGGGATTCTCTAAATTCATACAATCAATTCATATCCACGTCACGCATTTCATAGGATTTAATATACAAATGTTGGCAATGCACTTTTCAATCAAAAGTTATAAATGAAGCATATAAGAATCACACCAATCATGCAATAGAGAATGGAATAAATCATGGCATTCACGTATTTATATCGATTCATAAGAAATTTCCATAACTAAGGTATTTTGCTAAGTTTCAGCATTATCAAACTTCCCCATTCGTGCACCTCTCCACTCTAATGTCGCACTCACTCATATGGTCAAATGAATTCACCCCCCCAAGCTTAGCTTGAGGCATCACATCTAAAGGAATATGATAGTGGAAAATGGGATTTTTGCCTTGGTTTTCCCAAGTATTTTGTGGCTCCAATAATGAGATAGAGAAATGTATTTTTCTTTTTTTTTCTTTTGGAACTTTTTGTTTCTCATTTTTTTCTTTTTGGATTTTTGTAGGAGCTATATGATTTGTATTTTTGGCTTTTGGCTCCTTTTTGGCTTTTTGGACTTTTTGGAGCTAACTTTTCTTTTGTAGGGGTTTTTGGGAAATAGATGCGATATAAGTAGCTTTAGGAGGTGAACTCAAGTGACATGTAGAGAATAAAAAGATATATGTGGAGAAAGAAATAATGTAACACTCGGTTCACTCTAAGATGTGCACGAACGGTTCAATAAAATAATACGTCAACTAAAACTCATATGTAAGCATGGATATTCTCAATCATCTCAATAAAAAGTGAAGTCAAGCGGTAAAGAGTACTTTCATATCAAGCATGCAACAGAAGGTGAATAAGATGATAAGGCAGATGCTCCCGTTATACAATTGATGCGTGAATCTTGGTGCACTTCCAACAAAAGCATACTAAACGCTAATTCATACATTCAGTTTCAACTAATATCATGCATTCATATAGAGAAATCATCAAAAGAATATATAAGCAAGCACATGGATAGCAGGATAATGAAATACTCGAAGTAGCATGGCAATGAATAATAAGCATCGTGATGGTTGCTAAAGCAATAAGAGATATCATCATAAGGAACAAATCTAGCAAAAGAAGGAAAAGAAGGAAAAGAAGATGAAGAAAATAAAATAAAAGAGAGGAAAGAAGAGAAAAATCAAGCACACAATATGATGCATGAACACACATAAAAGGAAAATAAGATGGAAAATTCAAAAAGATGATGCAAAATTTTGAAAAATTCCAACAAAAAACCTAAAAATAAGGTAAAAATGCAACTAATGCATCTAAATGGCATGGAAATGCACTCCCCCAAGCTTAAACTTCACATTGTCCTCAATGTGATCATAGTGGAAGAATATGAGGAACAACGATAATAATAAGGGGGTGAATGAAAAATGATGAAATGAATGACATGAAATCCTAATGCAACAACATGCACATACAATGATGCATGAGAGCGCTTTCCCCCAAGCTTATACCAAACAATCTTATTCAAATGACTCGATCAAAAATATCACGGCTTCGCTAAGCGATATCAAGTCAAACAAATAAGAAAGTAAGGTTTCACTTGAAAGAAATGCTCGGTGGGTGGTGAGCAAAAAGGATGTGACACATCAAAATATAAAGTGGGCAATTAATATATAATGGGTTTGGGGTGTAAAAATTTTTGTTGCCGTCATATGAGATGATATTTATTCAAGCAAATCTATACGGTCCTCTCGCTGTCGAGAGGATTCGGGTTTATTGAAAGCATAAAATTTTTACACTACTGGATTGATATCACCTATAGCAAAAGGCGGATCCAGTATCTTTGCCGGTGCAGGCAACTGCTCCAACTGCTCCTTCCGTGGCTCCGCAAGGCGCGTATGTCCACGGACTCCAACGAACTCCAGCAATGCATCCTCCAGCATTCCCACAAGGACTCCACCTGTACCCTGCAGAGAATAGGATGCATCAGTTCGCTGCAAAAAATTCACCCTCATAATAAAAGTATCCCAAAGAGGATCGTCTATATAAATGTATGGAATAAATAATGGTGGACGATACTTCCCTGGAAATAATCCAATATCCTCACGTGCCGTGATAGCTGTCTCCACGGTGTCTTCTCTATGCTGCTCAGGTAAATCTAGATCATAGGTGTGGACCTCATCGAGATGCTCCTCATCATCGTCAGACTCATCCCAGTGCACCTCTTGATCATATTCATATGCGTCCATGGGCGCTAACTCCTTGCTCTCCTCCTCATATACGTCCCATCGTACCTCTTGATCGTATGTACATGAGTCCTGCAAAAGGCACGATGAATCATAAAAAACATCATACACGGGAGGGAAATCAAAGATAAAGGGCGAGAGAGTAAAGAGATCTCCCTGAAGGGGAGTCATAAGCTCTGTGGGGTAGTCCTCTGCGTCAGTGGGAGGATGAGGTGGCTGCGGAAGCTCTAATGGAGGAGGATAGTGCTCGGGATCCTCATGAATGGCTGTGTCCTCGTCCCGATGCATGACCTCCTCGGTGATAAGCTCTGGCTCTGTGTGTAAGGCCTCCTCAAAAGCATGCTCTGGCTCGATAGTGTGCTCATTTGCCTTCTCATCAACTATCAATGTAGGCTCTCCCTGGGATGGTGATGCTGGCTGCTCATGTGTGTCAGCTTGTGGGGATGTATCATGTGGAGGGGAATGCCCGCAAGAAATCCGAAAATATAGTCTATCCCCCTCAAGTCTGACATGGATGTCCTCCTCAATTGTTCCTACAGCTGAAACACGGTTCATAACAAAATCTGCAAATCGTAGCTCAAATGCATCACCTGCCGTAATGCTCTCTGAACCGGTGAACCTCACTGACTCCAAGAGACCCTCCAATAATCTCTGAAATGCGTCCTCCTCTGGCTGCGCATATGACTCAGTTTCTGCTTCCTTCACTGCCTCTTCGTCCATCCACTCTTCATATGCAATAGATGTATCGTAGGAAGTGGGATCGACGACGGCACATTCTGGCTCTGGTAGTAAGTCTGGCGATGCTTCTTGCCCATAAAATGAAGAAGCAGAACTGATATCTTTGGAAATCCCTTCAACCTTAAGCATGAGCATATTCATTTCAAGTTGCCTCTTCACCCGTTCCAATAGAAGGTTACCCTTTTCAAGCCCGGCTTGCACTTCAACCTGGTGTTCATGCATCTCATCAAAAAAGGTCCTTTGTCTCTCATCAAGCTCGGGCCAGTGCATCTCCTCAAAAAGGTATTCGCCCATCTGAGCACTCTGATCAAAATAATATTCTCCCATCTGAGCACTCTGATCATAATAGTATTCTCCCATCTGAGCACTCTGATCATAATAGTATTCTCCCATCTGAGCACTCTGATCATAATAGTATTCTCCCATCTGAGCACTCTGATCAAAATAGTAATCTCCCGTCTGAGCATTCTGATCAAAATCTGTGGTCCACGTAGTATAATCCATAGCACCTGATCAACAAAGATAAATACCTGGAGAAAAGATATCAGTGGCACAAAAGAATATAGAAATGATAATAATGGTGGCAGGGGTGAAAATTTCCTTTTTATTTATTTATTTTTTTTTCGTAGTCCAATCAACCTAATTGTGACAAATTGGCACCAACGGAAACACCTCCCCGGCAACGGCGCCAAAAACTTGATCGTGCCCCGGATACACACCCGGGACGACGATTGTAGTTTTACCGCAAGCGCACGGTCAAGTGGCGAGCGGGTATCGAACACGAGGAGGTGGTGTTGGTTCCAATCTATCCTAGGTTGGTTTGACTACGAATGTTTTATTGGTGGAGATGGCTATGGTATGATATAATGGAAATGGTGGTGGATGTCGGTGTCGGTGATAAAGAAATCGGTCAAATATCGATTCAAATACAATATAATAAAAGAGGGAATTTGCCTTGCGGCGATCCTATCACAATCGTCGGGCAAAGTATGGGGATATAAAATCGAATAAAGACGTCTAGGGCTAGGGAATTCCCACTACGGATCGTCATACATCATTGTAAATAATGAATCTTAATATTACTAAACTTGCATTGAGGTGGACTAGTCGCAACTTAATGTAGAACCAAGCTCACGCTCTCGCGCTATTGCTGGTCTATAGCAAACCTAGGTTAGTGCCCAATCTCTTGCAAACCCTAACCTAAGCCGCTAGCATGAGGATCGACATCATCGTTCAATCGCCCCTCGAGCCCACTCTCGTGCAAACTCGAGTTACGATCTAGGTTGTGATAGTTCGTATTCGTCCAATCTCTTGCAAACGAATATGTGTATAGATTTACAATTAAAAATCCTAGCTTTGGTCCAATCTCTTGCAAACCAAATCTAGAGAAACCCAATTGTAAACCTAAATCGAATATCTAGGCCTTCCCATCGATTAGAATCCAATCTCTTGCAAATCCCAAATCGATGGAAATCCCTAGCTATCCGTAGGAAATCAATCACAACCTAACCTCCTAGCAATTCTAGCAATTTAGAATTCATTCTTCACAAATATGAAATTAGATCCATAGGGTTCATCCCCAAACCCTAGAACAACAAATCTACTCTAGCATAGCAATAAGGATATGAGAATCAATAGAAATCATTGCTTGCATACAAAAAGATAGAAAAACAAAGATTCAAATAATAAGAATAGAAATACTTAGCTTTGATGAAGAATTCCAATCCAAATACAAGCCTTTTGATCCAAGAGGGGGCCTAGGGCATGGCCTAACCTCTAAAATAAACTCTAATAAAACATCATGGGGCTAAGAAAACATAATGGGGATCCCCTCTAATGGTGGCTACAAACCCCTTAAATACTCCCCCAAAACCCTAGCAAGAAACCCTAGAAAACCCCTCAAATTCGTGCCCAAAAACAGCCCAAACCGCAACTTAAAATCTGGGCCCAGGCCGCACTCGGCCGAGTGGAATATGTGACCCGGCCGAGTGACACTGACATGCAAATTCCAGCACTGCAGCATCAACTTGCAGAAATTCCCCAGATTTCATCCGACCTCCGATTTGCGCGTTCTTGGCGGCGTTGGAACCGTCATGAAGTCTACTATCCATAAAAAATATGGGAAAAATACTTTGATTGCTGGAATGATAGCAGATTTCAAAAGAGTGAGAGGCTGTCTGAAAATCTGGGCGCTGCATGTCCTCGGCATCACTCGGTCGAGTGGCAAATGTCACTCGGCCGAGGGGCATTTGGTACTCGGGCGGACGGCTTTCGTCACTCGGCCGAGTCGGGCTTCTGGGGCAGACTGACGGATTACAGTAAGTTGGACATTTTTTGCTTGCCGTCGTCTGGGTGCCACTCGGGCGGACGGAGTCTCCGAACTCGGCCGAGTCGGCGTGCGATGCTCGGCCGAGTGCACGCTGATACATCTCTGTTGCGTGTCTGATCTGGCCGGCCGAGCGGGGTCTCAATGCTCGGCCGAGTGACTCCTTCACTCGGCCGAGTGGCATGCTGAAAATGCCCAATCTTCATCCCCCGTCGCTCCTACGGCGTTCCTTCTTCTTCCACTCCTCTTCCATTGCAGAATAACCCTCAAAAGGGCCATGGTTGACTCTCCGGAGTGGGCGCAAATCCTCTTGATCTCACAATCAATCAAAATCGCTCCATATATCCTGAAATACGACAAAAACAAGAAATAGTGAAAAGCATCGCAATATTGTCGAATAATCGTGAAAAGCGTGATATGGGCGATCAAAATGGTATGCAGATATGCAGAAAAAAGGTGTAAAATATGGAGTGATCAGTGGACAAGACCTTAAAGGCTGAATACCTTACGGTCGAAGATCCACTTGAGCTATGGACTGCCCTTGAGGACAGGTATAAACATCAGAAAGATGTTATACTCCCAAGGGCACGATACGAGTGGGAGAACCTGAGACTGCAGGACTTTAAGTCCATTGCTGAGTACAACTCAGCACTTTTTAGCATCACCTCACGCCTGAAGTTGTGTGGTGAGAAAGTCTCAGATAATCGCATGCTGGAAAAGACGTACACGCCCTTCCATGAAAAAGATGCGACACTCATGCAGCAATACCGTGAACGCAAGTTCACCAAGTATTCTGAGCTGCTGTCATGTTTACTCATGGCCGAGTAAAACAGAGAGCTTCTTCTCGCCACTCATAATATGCGCCCTCCCGGCACTGCCCCCTACCAGAAGCTCACTATTCCTCTTCCTTCAAAAAGAAGAGAGATAATAAAAGAAAAGAAAGACCACAGAAGGGGGGTCAACAGAAAAATGCCAAGGGCCATGTACAGCAGCAGCGAAATAATGAAAGTAAGCGGAAGTTCACGTGGCACAGAAATGACAAAAATTATGCACCCCCACCCAAGAGGGAATGTGAAGACCAGTGCCATAATTGTGGCATAAAAGGCCACTGGTCCAGGGTATGCCGAACTCCGCAACATCTCCAGGATTTGTATAAAAAGAACAAGAAAAATAAAGCTGAAACAAACCTGATAACCTCTGATGCTCCAGTCAAGTTTTCAGCTGAAAACTTCGAAAATGATGACATGCTTGATTATCCTTTACTTTTATCTAAGCAAATTGTTTAGAACATTTCATGTTATGAGAGCTTTTATATTGCACAATCTGTTTTGAATGAAAATTTTTAGACAATAAATGAATATGTCTATCTGAATATACATGTGCCTATACGTTTCATCTTTTAAACTGCTCTCATAAGTGATTAATAGACAATAAACACGTACGATTTTTTTCAAAGCAAAGCCCAATATCAGGGCCATATTGAAGATCCAGGAGATGCAACACTGTTGCCCCCAAACGTCACAAAAATAGAGGATGCACGAACCCCTCCGAATTCCAAAAGAAACTTTCTAAGTTTCAAGGACATCCGTTTCAACGGATTTCATTTGGAAACAGCAAATGTAAATGAAAAAAAAAAATTACCGTATGCAACGTCTCAAGATAAAGGAGTAAAATCCATACTTGAACGTTTTGAGAGCCTTAGAGGCCTCTACCATACGAAGATTCGGAGAAAGGAAGCGGAATTAAGCGGAGCACTTGAAGTGCCCGACATCAGCCTAGTTTTTACTCTGGCATGATGGACTTGGCCACCCTGGATTTGTGATGATGCACTGTATCTCATCCCATGGGTATGACTTGAAGAACCAGAAGATTCTTCAGAAGGGAGAATTCCCTCGCATCCCTTGCTATAATGGAAAAATTAATTGCAAGGCCATCTCCACAAAAAGTTGAAAAAGAATCTCCACGCTTCCTCAAAAAGAATACAAGGAGATAGATGTGGATAAAATCCACCACCTCTAGTGGGCTATTTCGGTACTTTATTGTACTGATAAATGCATCCTCAGTATATTCGTACGTGTGCCTACTACAGACCCGCAACTTAGCTTTTCCAAAGCTATTGGCACAAAAATAAAAATGTTGCGGGCACATTTCTCAGACAATAAAATACAGAAAATAAGTCTGGTTAATGTTGGGAAATATACCTCCCAGTCATTTCAAGAGTACTGCCAAGCAACGGGAATAGAAAATGAACATACAAGTGCCACTTGTTCATACCCAAAATGGGTCGGCAGAGTTACTGAAAAGTAGACTCCAATGGATTGAACGTCCATTAAATCCCGATTGCATATGGATGCATGGGGACATGCAAATTCTGCATGCTGCATCGTAAATAAAAATAAGACCCTCTGGAGGTCAGAGTCTCCAATGCAACTTGCATATGGAATGCCACCGAACATTTCTCTTCGGAGAATCTTCGGTCCGCAGTTTAAATCCCCATCGCACCAACACAGAGGACAAATATGGGTCCTCAACGTCGCCTAGGTATCTATGAAGGGTTTGACTCACCCTCAATGAAAAGACACCTAGAACCCCAAACAGGGGACGTATTTAAGGCACATCTTGAAGACTGTGATCTCGATGAGACGAGTTTCCCAAAAATAGGCCCAGATACTGGAAAATCTGGTGCGAAGCAAATTATAATGTGGGATACAAAAAGTTTGACCCACTATGATCCGGTAACAATACAATGTGTAGAAGAGATCCCAAAGATCCTCCACATACAGAACACTGTTCACGAATTACCGGAATCATTTATTGACAACCGGAAGATTGTCAGATCACACATCCCTGCTGCAAAAACTCCAGCTAGGATTGACATCCCCGAGAATGGATGCAACCCACCAGCAGCAGAAGTGGCTGATCCTTAACAGAAAAGAGGCAGACCACCAGGCTCCATGGACAGAAACTCCTGGAGACCTTAAGACAATACTACCACAGGACAATGAGCTCCTGTCCACACTATCACCCTTCCCGGAATCCACTGCAGAGGAATTGCCGGGAAAAAGTGAAATTAAGTAAATGTTGTACGTACTGGGGAGATGTTGGACAGATAGAACATAAATTGTCGACAAATGTATTCACGTACCATATTGCCATATACATCGCAAAAGCGATGATGTTTGTAAATTATCGTTCCACACTCCGTTGCTAGAAGGCAAACGTAGAGATTGGCCAAAATGTGGAACGTGGCAATAAAAGATGAGCTGGACTCACTTATGAAACGTGAAATGTTCGGACCTGAAGTCCTGACACCAAAAGGTGTCAAACCTGTGGATAAAACAAAGTATTGCACACATAAGAAAAATAAATACAAAATCGTATGCTATAAGGTACAACCTATAGCCCAAGAAAATTTCGCCGAAACTAGCGATCGAACAAACTCAAATGAGCATGTCTCATAAATGATGCATCAGTCTCCCTATATTATCAAAAGCGAATACCTTACGATTTGGCGAAGGAAAATTATGGATATGCTGTTATTGGATGTTGTGACAGCATACCTTCGTGTATATCTGGTAAAGACAATTTCCACATTTCCTCAAAAATGCCTGAATAGACTTCAGGACGTCTATTCAAATGAAGAAAAACAATAAGTATAATAAATAAATGTACAACCAAGAGAATCATTTGACAAGTCAATGATTCCTACTGAAGGTTATCTTTGCATCTGTGCAAAGAACAGGATTAGAGATCATAGTTGGAGACAACTAAAATCTCACCGGATCTCCTGAAGAGAAAACCGAACTACATGAACAAGCCTGACTTTTAAACATGAAATAAAAAGACATAGGCAAATATAAAGTCATGGCTCATAGAATCCTGTTACAAACGCCCAGAAGTGCGTTGGAGAAATTAAAAGGACCATTGTCATCCAAAGTACACTTACTGGATGTACAAAAAGAACCCTTCCGATCGCTGGAAGAGGGGGAGGATATAACTGGTCCTAAAGTCCCTTATCTAAGTGCAATCATGCACTCCTGGCCAACTGCATGTGTCCAGGTATAGCAATTGCAGTAAACTCATTAGCCAGAGATAGTTGGCACCTAACAAGGGCAATTAGACCGGAGTCAAGCCTTCTGCGCTTCCTCCAAGGGTCGAAATATTTGGACTTACAAAATGTAGTAGCATCCTCCAATGTTTATGCGAATGCAGGTTACAGGTCCGGTCCGTATAATGATAAATCACAGAACGGGTACCCACAGTGGGATGGCCATCTACTACAAATATGCAAAGCAAATTATGAAGGCAACATCATCCTATCAATTCCGAGATCCTCACCATTCCAGAATCACACCAATGGTGTATTTTAGGGCGCCTGGTGGTACATCACATCCCAGTGACGACTGGGATAGAGGCTGGTTCTGTGGATCTGACCATATAGTCTGAAGACCACATCAGAGGCGAAGAAACTTAGCTCACCTCTCCAGAGTTTCTGGATTCATCAGCTGCTTGATGGTGATAAAATTTGTAATCTGTGTACATTTTCGGAATATTGTAAATAGGAGTGATGAGATAAGCCTAAGAAATCTGAAAGCCTAAGAGCTTTTACAGATCAGGGGGAGTTGAGGGAATTTGTACTCTTTTCCCTTAGCTATGGGGTTTCCCACGTTTTCCATAGCCAAATGTTTTAACGCGGCAAATCAAATCAACTCTGGATCTTGAAGTATCCACCCCTCTGTGACGCTCAAAATCCAGAAGTATTCATGAGCAGAGTCACTTGCACAAATCAGGGGGAGTTAAAGAGCGTTTGCACTCTTTTTCCTTAACTATGGTTTTTCCCACCGGGTTTTCCATAGCTAAAGGTTTTAACGAGGCAAATCTCACCAAATCAGGATCCTGAAGTATCCACCCCATGTAAGACTCTTCTACGCTCAGAATCCTGAAGCATTCACGAGCAAAGTCCACACCTATGGCTGGATAAGGGGGAGTGTTGTGAACAGTTATTTAACCGTAGTTGGGTGAGATTCTGGGCTATCCTAGAGATAGGCCCATATCATTGTAAGCCCATATTTGTATTCTCCCTATTGCATATAAATAAAGAGCTGGGGGCTCATCCCCCAGTTATTTCACCGTCATCTTTTATTAATTCTCCGCACCTTTGAATTCACCGTATTAACATTTTTGTTTTTATTAAACACCACTCTTATTTCCAAATTTAACCCCACCTCTTTCCATCACTTCCCTCCCCTCCCCTTGCCACCTATTTCCTTCACCACACAGAAATTTCTAGTGATCAACGGAAACAAGAAAAGCTTCCTGTTGGCTTAGTTAGTCAACTAACTAGGTCGTACGATATAATTTTGATGATGACAAACAAGCCGTGTGACTGACGTTTTTCATTAAGTGATTATAGGGAGCAAAGCGCAAAATAAATTTTATTTGCAAGAGAGAACGAGTATGTGGACACTGGTGCAAAAAGGAGATTCAAGTGAAGATTTGAATTGGTCAAGTAACAGATTGGATACTCAAGAGATTTTTCATTTGAATTCAAACTCTATGTTCTCTTCCTAAACACATCGCACTCGGTCTCCTATTTAAACAACTATCCAAAATTTTTTTCTCAAAGGCTCAATCCTTTTTTTTTTCATGCAACAAAATTTTTAGGATCAAAAAAAAATCTTTCCTGCTGCATTTTGTTCAACAAACCAAACAAATATTTAAAGGGACGCACATATTGATGACTAAATTTTTTGAACATGCTGTTAAAAGATAAAACACAATCAAAAATATTTATATCCCCTTCCAAATTCTGTTGGTGTTTCATATTCAAAAAAATGATACACAGCTGGCCGAGTATATGATGGGGACTTGCGAAATATTTTTCAAGGATGTACACAACATTTCTCCCTTTGAAAAAAAAACAAAAGTGCGGCTCTTCGTGATTTTGTGAAGTACGGCTCTTCGTGATTGAGTTTGTTAGTGCGGCTTTCTCCTGCAAAGATCCGAAGTTCGGGGCGACATCTTCTAGTTTTTTTTCAGAACCGTGACTTGAAGAACTTGCGCAACATCCATGTGAAGAAGAACAAGTGCTCATCTTTCTATCGTGGTGCTGAAGAGATACTCGTGGCAGAGGCTTGTGACCGTAAGCGACATCCTCCGGCGACTGGTGGCCGCAGATTCTCATCTCCAAACTCACGGTTTGTGCAAGGGCAGATTTCAAGTGCTGATTCCAGTTTTGCGCATCCGACTTCGTACGCCCATATCTCTTAATCCAGACGTCGGATCGACTTGTCGTTTGCGCCCACGCGACCACATCTTCATGCCATTCGGAACGGTGATAGTATTCTTCGCTCAGTTCTCAGGATCATACATCGTTCGGGCGTTTTTCTACAGATTCATCACTGCAGATTTCAGATTCGCGCATCCGACTTCGTACGCCCATATCTCCTAATCCAGACGTCGGATCGACGAGCCGTTTACGCTCACGCGACCACATCTTCATGCCCTTCGCAACAGTGATAGACTCCTTTGCTCAGTTCTCAGAATTATATACAGTTCGGGCGTTTTACTACAGATCAGCCACTGCAGAATTCAGATTCGCGTAGTCATCTTCCGAAGACCATATCTTCCAATCCAGACATCGGATCAGCGAACCGTTTGCGCCCACGCGACCACGATCTCACAAACTTTATCACGGTGATATCTCTCTGATTTTTTACCGCAGTATTAAAACTATTTGAATCTGTTTCAGTTGTGAGATTGTATTGTGAATAGCTTTACTCCGAAGCTATCTCTGCGCTTTAATTCTTGAACTATATTTGTACGGTGAGATCACTACCCGTAAGTGTGATCAGGTTTATTGAGTGAAATCCTCATAGGTATTGGGGTCGGAGTTTGGCGGGGAGCCACTCCGTTAAAAAATTTCTGTGTCTAATTATCTCTGTGATTGTGATTTATTTTTAATTTGTGCCACACACCCTATTCACCCCCCCTCTAGGGTGTTTTTCAATTGGTATCAGAGCGGGATTCCTTTTAGACTCAAAGTCTAGTGGAATTTCGATCCTATGGCACAAATTCCACACACATATTCATATGACACACACAATCAAAGAGAAGGTCAGTCGTATCTCAGATCTCCTTTATTTGATGGTACGGACTATAGTTACTGGAAACAACGCATGTCCATACACATCAAAGGCATCAATATGGCATTATGGAAAATAATCAGTGAAGGCTTTACATTGTTTGATAAACCCACTCCTGAGCTGCAAAAAGAAAATGATCGGTTAGAAAATCTAAATTTTAAGGCCATAAGCATCTTGTATTGTGGGCTTAGTAAAACTGAATTTAACCGCATTAGTTCTTGTTCTACTGCTAATGATATTTGGACGAGACTTGAAGTTACTCATGAGGGAACTAGTGAAGTTAAGAAAACTCGTATTAGAATGTTATTACAGAAATATGAAAATTTTGCTATGATGCCTAATGAGTCTATTAATGCTATGTTTTCTCGTTTTGCAGATATCGTCAATCCACTGAAATCCTTAGGGAATGACATCCCAGAGGAAGATCTGGTCGGAAAGATTTTATACTCCTTATCTGGCGATTGGATTCAAAAGAGGACGGCGATCGAAGGAGCACATGATTTGGCAGATATCAGTTTCGAGAAGTTAATGGGAAAATTAATGGCTTATGAGGTTCAATTGAAGATGGCCAATGACAACACACCAAAGACGGAAGAGAAACCTAAGAAGGAGGAAACAAAGGAAAAGAATTTAGCTTTTCAAATCTCCAAAATGCTCAAGGAGATGAATGAATCAGATGATGAAAGCATGGCTCTTGTTACAAGGAAATTTGTGAAATTCATGAAAAATAACAAAAGAAGGACGGGAAGCATTTGGGGAGCCAAGAAAAATGAAGAAAATGATGGAGAAAGTTCTGCACCTCAATGTTTCAGATGCAACAAGAGAGGGCACATGAAAGCAGAATGTCCACTTTTGAAAGGAAAAGGAAAGGAAAAGACTGGTGATGGAGAAAAGAGAACATCAAAGCGAGGAATGGTGGCTACGTGGGAAGAAAGTGACGCAGAAGAGCTCTCCTCAGATGATGACTGGAACGACAACACTGGAACTTGCTTTATGGCTGGAAACGAAAAGGTAAAAATTAGCTCTCTTGTTCAAAGCTTTGATGATGAAATGAATATTAGTGATGATATGTTTTCTAGCATGGAGGAAGCTTATGAATTTCTTGTAGAACTCCTTCAAGAAATGGGTCCTAAATTCCTTAAACTAAAAAAGGTTCGTGATTCATTAAAAGATGAACTAGGGAGCATGACAAGAGAGAGAGATGAGCTATTTGTTAAGTGGAAAGAACAAAAGGAAATAATATATAATTTTGATGAAACCCAACTAGAAACAAAAACCTTAGAGCTAGAAAATACTAATAAAAAATTGGCTACGTTAGAGTTTAACCATGTTAATCTCGCTAAAGAACTAAAAGAGAAAATTAGTATTCTTAGTTCTAAAGATTCTGAAATAAAATTATTAAACCTAAAAGTGGCTAGCTATGAAGAAAAATTGGAAGAGCTTGAAAAAGAAAAATCTAATTTAATAAAAGGAAAACATATAGCCATCGATTCTGAAACTAGTGAAAAAGAAAAAAGGTATGGGACTAAGATTAGTGAACTTGAGAATGAAAATCAAAATCTTAGCTTGACATTAAAGAAATTCACAAATAGCCAAGAAAGCTTTAATAAGATGATAAATGGGCTTAATGAACAATCTAGTAAACATGGTCTTGGCTTTCAGAAAAAACAACCTAAGAAAAAAACTAGGAAGATCATTGAAAAGAATTTTGCAAGAGACATGAGCTTTGAACATTGCATGCACAAAAATCATATGTCATCTACTAATAAGCATTTCAATGTTACATGTTTTTATTGCAACAAAAATGGGCATGTTATGTATGATTGCTTGGCCAGATATTATCCTGCACATTTTATATGGGTTCCAAAGCATCGTACTAACAATTGTGGATCCAAAATTTGGTTACCAAAGGGTGCATCTTCTTTTGCAGGTGCATCTTCAAGTGGAAAATGACAGCATTTGGTACCTTGATAGCGGTTGCTCGAATCACATGACGGGCAACGAATCCCTCTTCACGACACTATCAAGGAAAGATGGAGGGACGGTTATTCTTGGAGATGGAAAGAAGTGCAAAATCTTGGGTAAAGGTAACATTGGTAAGCATCCTCTTGTGGTCATTGAAAATGTTAATCTTGTTGATGGTTTAGCACATAATTTGTTAAGTGTGAGTCAGCTATGCTATATAGGCCTTAAGGTTCATTTCGAAAATGACAAAGTATATATTCTAAAAGGTGATGATATTCTTTTCAAGGGTACATCTTATAATAACATCTATACTATCAAACTTAGTGATTCAAATAATCTAAAATGTTTAGTTGCATCACATGAGACTAGTTGGCTTTGGCATCGAAGATTAGGCCATGCCGGCATGGACCTAATCTGAAAGCTTGCTCGAAAAAAACTGGTGATAGGTTTACCTCAAATTAGCTTTGATCGGGATAAGCTTTGTGATGCATGTCAACTAGGTAAACATCATAAAAATAGTTTCAATCCTAAAAACGTTGTAACTACTTCTAAGCCATTGCAACTAATACATTTGGATTTATTTGGACCTACAAAGGTTGCTAGTTTAGGTGGTATGCATTATTGCTTTGTTATTGTCGATGACTTTTCACGTTTCACCTGGGTTTATTTTTTGACACACAAACATGAAACTTTTGATGTTTTCAAAATGTTTTGTAAAAAGGTTGAAAATGAAAAAGGTTTTTCAATTGTCAAAGTTAGAAGTGATCATGGAGGAGAATTTGTTAATACTAGCTTTGATGATTTTTGCATTTCAAAAGGTTATTCACATAATTTTTCCGCCCCGAGGACACCACAACAAAATGGGGTGGTTGAGAGGAAAAACCGTACTTTGTAAGAAATGGCTAGGACCATGATTCATGATTACAAATTACCTTTATATTTTTGGGCTGAAGCTATACATACTTCTTGCTATATTTTAAATCGTGTGTCCATTAGACCCATTTTGAAGAAAACACCTTATGAGCTTTATAGAGAGTTGACTCCCAACTTATCACATTTAAAACCATTTGGATGCAAATGCTATATTCTGAAAGTTGGCGAAAATCTGGATAAATTTGATGCTAAATCCGATGAGGGTATTTTTGTTGGCTACTCACCACATAGCAAATCTTATCGAGTATTTAACAAAAGAACTCTTACTATTCAAGAAACTGTGCATGTGAAATTTGACGAGAAAAGTGCTATTAATGAGTCTTCTAGTGCTGCTGAATCTACAGATATTACAGGTGGTTTGGATGGACTGGAGATAAACACTAGCAATTCCAATGATCAAGAGAATAACAATGATGTTGTACCAAAAGAAACAGAAGCTACTACGTCATCACAAGATCTCCCTAAGGATTGGCGCTTTAAGAATGATCATCCAAAGAATCAAATCCTTGGAGACACGACGGAAGGTATACGTACTAGAAGTAGCTTTAATTTGATGGTTAACTTTGCATTTATATCCATTTTGGAGCCTAAAAATGTTGATAGTGCTTTAGAAGATTCCTATTGGATTATGGCAATGCAGGAGGAATTGTCACAATTTGATAGGAATCAAGTTTGGGAACTTGTTCCTAAACCAAAAAATCAAACAATTATAGGCACTAAATGGGTATTTAGAAACAAACTTGACGAAATGGGACATGTTGTGCGTAATAAAGCAAGATTAGTTGCACAAGGTTATAACCAAGAGGAAGGGATTGATTTTGATGAAACATTTGCTCCCGTCGCAAGATTGGAAGCAATTAGGATGCTTTTAGCATTCGCTAGTTTCATGAAATTCAAACTCTTTCAAATGGACGTCAAGAGTGCCTTTTTAAATGGAGTTTTATCTGAGGAAGTCTATGTCAAACAACCTCCTGGGTTTGAAGACTCCATCCACCCGGACTATGTTTTCAAGCTTAAACGTGCTTTATATGGGCTCAAACAAGCTCCTAGAGCTTGGTATGAGCGACTTAGTAAATTTTTGCTTGAAAATAATTTTTCCATGGGAAAGGCGGATAAAACTCTATTTGTTAAACATCAAAATAAAGATCTACTTGTAGTACAAATATATGTTGATAATATCGTTTTTGGTGCTACTAACAATCTACTGTGTGAGGAATTTCCTTCATGTATGTCTAGGGAATTTGAGATGAGCCTGATGGGTGAACTTACATTCATGCTTGGTTTGCAAATCAAACAATGTGAGGACGGAATTTTCATCAATCAAGCAAAATATGCAAAGGAGTTAGTGAAGAAGTTTGGACTTGAAAATGCTAAGGAATGCTCTACTCCCATGGCAACGACGTCAACGATGGATAAAGACGAAAAGGGAAAGAAAGTGGATGAACGCTTATACCGAGGTATGATTGGTAGCCTATTATACTTGACAGCTAGTAGGCCTGATATAATGTTCAGTGTATGTTTATGTGCAAGGTTTCAATCTTGTCCAAAAGAGTCCCATCTTTCTTATGTTAAACGAATAATTCGATATGTTAAAGGAACCCTAGATTTTGGTTTATGGTATTCTTGTTCCACATCATTTGAGCTTGTAGGATATTGTGATGCGGATTTTGCGGGAAGTAAGACCGATCGTAAGAGTACCACGGGCACTTGCCAACTACTATGTATGTCTCTTGTTTCATGATTCTCCAAGAAGCAAAACTCCATAGCATTGAGTACAACCGAAGCCAAATATGTTTCAGCAGGTTGTTGTTGTGCTCAAATTCTATGGATGAGACAAACCCTCAGAGACTACGATCTTACTTTCCAACCTACAACCATTTGGTGTGACAACAAGAGTGCTATAAATCTATCTAAAAATCCTATCCTACACTCTGGGACAAAACATATTGATATTCGTCACCACTTCCTTAGAGATCACGTTGATAAGAAAGATATCTCTTTAGGATATATTGATACAGAAAAACAATTAGCGGACATTTTCACCAAACCCTTAAACCAAAAACAATTTTGCTTCATTCGAAGGGAGTTGGGGATTATGTCACTAATTGAGCATTAGCATGCATATCCATGCACATACACATGCTTACTTATTGTACCTAAGCCACACACTATTTCATCTTAATGGTGGTTTGGTTATTCTTGGTATGTGCATGCATGATCGTCATCACTATTATTGATTTTGGTCGAGAATTTGATATGAACCTTGTTAGACATCTTAGAAACATTAAAATGTTTTTGATGATGATGCACCATATTATTGTAAAATCCCCATGCTTGAATTATTAATAAAAAAAATAAAACTTGTAAGCATGCCAAATTGTACGAATCAAATAGATTGATTGAGTCTTATAAACTGTGGAGACAATTGAATGTGCTTAGATTCTAAAGTTTCTGAATTTATATTTTATCTTTACATTTTTGTGCGCTTAAATCTCTATGGTAAATTATTTAGTAGGAGTCGAGTATGTGATGCCTTCATGCGTCACTATTTTGAGACACCAACATTGTAATAATTATAAAAAAATAGAAAAAGAAAAAGTGAATAGCAAAACATCTTCAAATATACTACATTTGATACCGGCGGCTAGTAACCGGATTTTGGGGGTTTGTTGAGCAATGCGTATGAAATATGGTAGATAAAACAACCACTTAGCGCACCTCAATTCCAAAGGACCCGAAATTTAACACCATGGTATCCCTTGATTGGTGTCTCCCTACACATTACTTATTGATTATTTCATAGCAAAGAAGGCTCACAAAATGTATTAGATAATTTTATATTTTCATCTCTTAAGTTTCTAAGCACCCTTCATATTGTCAAAGTGTTTCATAATACAACATCTTCTTGTTAGATTTCTTACAACGATAGTATGCTTTCAATGCTCATGATATTTGTTATACTTCAAGTTCGTGGGGAATAAGCATCAATATGAGCATCGTCATCAATTTCTTGTTTCTTCGATTTGTAAACGTGTTTCATGTCTCATTCTTAACCTCTTCAATTTGTGTGATCTTTTCGATTAATGGCAAAAGGGGGAGAAGGAAGGAAAAATAGCAGAAAAATAATGGGGGAGAGATGCACATCTTAAGGGGGAGCTTGTCACAACTTTTCATGAGAGCACATTGATAGGGGGAGCTTTGTATGATGTTTATAATCATGTGCACTATATGCCATGCTTTTTAATATCATTTCTCAATTTTTCCAGACTTGTTTGCCATCATCAAAAAGGGGGAGATTGTTGGCCTAGTTAGTCAACTAACTAGGTCGTACGATATAATTTTGATGATGACAAACAAGCCGTGTGACTGACGTTTTTCATTAAGTGATTATAGGGAGCAAAGCGCAAAATAAATTTTATTTGCAAGAGAGAACGAGTATGTGGACACTGGTGCAAAAAGGAGATTCAAGTGAAGACTTGAATTGGTCAAGTAACAGATTGGATACTCAAGAGATTTTTCATTTGAATTCAAACTCTATGTTCTCTTCCTAAACACATCGCACTCGGTCTCCTATTTAAACAACTATCCAAATTTTTTTTCTCAAAGGCTCAATCCTTTTTTTTTCATGCAACAAAATTTTTGGGATCAAAAAAAAATCTTTCCTGCTGCATTTTGTTCAACAAACCAAACAAATATTTAAAGGGACACACATATTGATGACTAAATTTTTTGAACATGCTGTTAAAAGATAAAACACAATCAAAAATATTTATATCCCCTTCCAAATTCTGTTGGTGTTTCATATTCAAAAAAATGATACACAGCTGGCCGAGTATATGATGGGGACTTGCGAAATATTTTTCAAGGATGTACACAACATTTCTCCCTTTGAAAAAAAAACAAAAGTGCGGCTCTTCGTGATTTTGTGAAGTACGTCTCTTCGTGATTGAGTTTGTTAGTGCGGCTTTCTCCTGCAAAGATCCGAAGTTCGGGGCGACATCTTCTAGTTTTTTTTCAGAACCGTGACTTGAAGAACTTGCGCAACATCCATGTGAAGAAGAACAAGTGCTCATCTTTCTATCGTGGTGCTGAAGAGATACTCGTGGCAGAGGCTTGTGACCGTAAGCGACATCCTCCGGCGACTGGTGGCCGCAGATTCTCATCTCCAAACTCACGGTTTGTGCAAGGGCAGATTTCAAGTGCTGATTCCAGTTTTGCGCATCCGACTTTGTACGCCCATATCTCCTAATCCAGACGTCGGATCGACTTGTCGTTTGCGCCCACGCGACCACATCTTCATGCCATTCCCAACGGTGATAGTATTCTTCGCTCAGTTCTCAGGATCATACATCGTTCGGGCGTTTTTCTACAGATTCATCACTGCAGATTTCAGATTCGCGCATCCGACTTCGTACACCCATATCTCCTAATCCAGACGTCGGATCGACGAGCCGTTTATGCTCACGCGACCACATCTTCATGCCCTTCGCAACGGTGATAGACTCCTTTGCTCAATTCTCAGAATTATATACAGTTCGGGCGTTTTACTACAGATCAGCCACTGCAGAATTCAGATTCGCGTAGTCATCTTCCGAAGACCATATCTTCCAATCCAGACATCGGATCAGCGAACCGTTTGCATCCATGCGGCCACGATCTCACAAACTTTATCATGGTGATATCTCTCTGATTTTTTACCGCAGTATTAAAACTATTTGAATCTGTTTCAGTTGTGAGATTGTATTGTGAATAGCTTTACTCCGAAGCTATCTCTGCGCTTTAATTCTTGAACTATATTTGTACGGTGAGATCACTACCCGTAAGTGTGATCAGGTTTATTGAGTGAAATCCTCATAGGTATTGGGGTCGGAGTTTGGCGGGGAGCCACTCCGTTAAAAAATTTCTGTGTCTAATTATCTCTGTGATTGTGATTTATTTTTAATTTGTGCCACACACCCTATTCACCCCCCCCTCTAGGGTGTTTTTCACTTCCATCCTTCTCGATACGAAGGTACGTTTTCTAGACTTTTCCTAATTTTGTTTAAATATTACCTTCGTTTGGGAGGGAAACATGCTAAATTTCTTTGTCATATTCGTGATTTCTTCGAAATACTGTTGTAAAAAATTTTAAATTGCCCGTGATCCAATTGTCCATGTTGTTGCAATGTTGCTTAGTGGTGGATTTTGCGTCAAACCCATGCTTTTGATTGGGAATAAACTGTATTTGTACGATGTGGTGCAATTTTCATATATAGAAGGATTAGTGGTGGGGTTTCCTTCACCCCCACACAAAAATTTCTATTGATCAATAAAAGAACCACCACAAAAATTTTGTATTTTACGACAATATTTTGATGCTTTTGCAGTGACGACGTCCTTCGCTGGTGAGCTTGCCGCCAAGCTTGAGGTGAAGAAGACGGGTGGCTTTGTTTCTCTCTATTTTTATATAATGCACCCATATTACCGATGGGTAAATAAGTAATTTTGTTTATACTTTTAGGTAATGGCAAGCTTGTAATTTAAAGTGTGGTGAAATCATAAGAATCGGCGGTGCAACTAACAACATTCTCTATTAATTATAACCGGATTTCAATTTGAATTCTATTTTTATAAAATACTTCTATTATAAAATGAATGTATTGTATGAATGTATTGTTTTGCTAACGGCTTCGATGCAGGGGAAGAACCGTATCAAAGCAGGGGGATTAAGTTTATTTCTATGACATATCTTTATGTCATTTTACTTCATTTTTCATTTGGGTGTCATCATCAAAAAGGGGGAGAGTGATGGAAATTGAATTCCACCCCCAATTGGTTTTGATAATAAGCACACCAATTGAAATTAGTGTACTAACTACACTACAATTAAAGTGTGCAGATTACGCAGCTTTATATATACTCCAAAGAAGCACAATCTACACTCACTCAGCAAAGACAAGGACGAATGTTGCTAGCTCGATGATGAAGCTTAAGCTCGAATGAAATAGAAGCTCAAGAGAAGCTCGCATTTACATCATCATCTGATCAAGCTTCTGAAGACGTGTCCTAAGTCTGTAGTGTGTGAGTTGTGTCCTTCTTAGGGTTATGTTAAAGCCAAAAGTATAGATAACACACACACAAATGATTTCGAAGTTAAATATTTTAAATACTTTTAAAATCATTTTCAAAACTATCGAGAGCCTTTGCTAGTCACTTCTCATTTTGGTAGTTAAATTCCATTACACCCTGGAGCTAACTACATGTCTTACTAGCAGAATTTCAGAAGAAACTCCTCTGGGAGTCGACTACCAAGGAGTGGGAGTCGACTACCAGCTGAGAATTGTTTTCTCCTAAACACACTGGGAGTGGACTACCAATCCTAGGGAGTCGGCTACCAGCTGTCGAAATTCAACCCGACTTTTGTTATCTCTCTAACTTATTGCTCCCATGATTCTCGGGGCAAAAGTCAAACGAATTTGAATTTTGAATCCTTCCATTTTACCTATAAATAGAGGACTATTTTGAGAGACCAAAACACAATACTTGAAATCAAAATTATCTCTTGTGCAAAATTCTAAAGGATCTCTAATTTTTCAGCTCTCATTTCTTTCAAGCCAAATCTATTTTTATAATTCTGATCTATTTTCTTTAAGATATTATTTTCTGAGATCAACTTTTTATTTGGCTAATGTTTTCAAAATCCATGATCTCTATTCTCTGATTTTTATTTGAAAGGATTTTTGAAAACATTGATTTAGATCACAAAGACTTAATTCGTATCTTTGTGTGATCTAAAATCATATTCTATTAAGCCACCAATACACATTGTTATCTCTTACTATTGGCTATAGAATTTGGGTGTAATTCCAAACTTCACCAAATATTGGGAGAGTTGGATATTGATTTTTATTTTGTGTTTACCCTTTGTTGTAAGAGTGTTGGAAACCCTAGACAAGTCTAGGTGTTGAGGTATTGCAGTGTTGCAATCGAAAATCCTGGTCAAGGTTAGGTTGTGGGAAAATCCTAACGAGTGAAGTTAGATGCTTATATTTGCCAAGGCAGATAGTGGAAATCTCGTACCGGATTGGTTGAGGACTGGACGTACCCAGGGTTGTGGAGAACCAGGATAAAAATCCTTGTGTTTGCATTTGCACTCTCTGTGATTGTTTATCTCTATCTGTTTATCTTGATTCATTGAGTATTATATTTTAACTTATTTATAATACATTGCAAGATCAGTTTTTGTATTTGCTGTATGAAAGATTCTCTCTTATATTTCTGTGTAATCTTTTATATCTTCTTTAAGTATTCCTTTAACTGAGCTGTGCATAATATCCCTCTGGGAGTCGACTACTGTTCTTAGGGAGTCGACTAGCAGAAGAGTTTTATCTCTGATCTGTTTTTAAGATTACTTAAGTTGATTAAGAACCAAGCGTAGATCGCTCTACTTGGTTTCTTAGGCAACATTAGAAGGCTTTGAATTGTGCTAACCAATTAGAAAGAAGAAGTTTATTTTTATACAACACTATTCAACCCCCTTCTAGTGTTGTTTGCCATCCACAGGATCCAACTCCACTCCTATTACCGCTTTCCACTTTGGCCAATCATCTCTGCTTTGACATTCTGTCAGAGAGCCTGGTTCAATATCATCGTCGCAGTACACGACGTTGATGGCAATATTACACGCAAATGTGTCAGCTATAATTGTGCTCTTTCTGTCCCAATACTCCCCAGTTCGTACATAATGTATCGAAACTTCATTTTCTCCCTGTTTTCCCTCTGTTTGAGAGTTTGGGAGAGATGGGGGAAGCATGGCTTATTGTAGCATCCTGTGGTGGTATTGTTTTACTGTTGCCAAGGGTCCTACTCTTTCGAGGGACTTGGTCCTTGGATCCCAGTGGTCGTCCTCTCTTTTAAAAGGTCCAACCATCTCTGCTGCAGGCGGATTGCATCTATTTTACGGTATGTCAATCCTTGCTGTAGTGTTAACAGCAGGGACGTGTGATCTGACAATCTTCTGGTTGTCAGTAAATTTGTCCGGCAAGAGATGAACAGTGTTTTGGATATGGAGAATCTTCAGGACCTCCTCCTTGATGGAAATTGAATTCCACCCCCAAGTGGTTTTGATGATTAGCACACCAAATGAAGTTAGTGTACTAACTATACTACAATTAAAGTGTGCAGATTACACAGCTTTATACATACTCCAAAGAAGCGCAATCTACACTCACTCAGCAAAGACAAGGACGAATGTTGTTAGCTCGATGATGAAGCTTAAGCTCGAATGAAATAGAAGCTCAAGAGAAGCTCACATCTACATCATCATCTGATCAAGCTTCTGAAGACGTGTCCTAAGTCTACAATGTGTGAGTTGTGTCCTTTTTAGGGTTATGTTAAAGCCAAAAGTATAGATAACACACACAAATGATTTCGAAGTTAAATATTTTAAATACTTTTAAAATCATTTTCAAAACTATCGAGAGCCTTTGCTAGTCACGTCTCATTTTGGTAGTTAAACTCCATTACATCCTGGAGCTAACTACATGTCTTACTAGCAGAATTTCAGAAGAAACTCCTCTGGGAGTCGACTACCAAGGAGTGGGAGTCGACTACCAGCTGAGAATTGTTTTCTCCTAAAAGACATTGGGAGTCGACTACCAATCCTAGGGAGTCGACTACCAGCTGTCGAAATTCAACGTTTGACCCGACTTTTGTTTTCTCTCTAACTTATTGCTCCCATGATTCTCGAGGCAAAAGTCAAACGAATTTGAATTTTGAATCCTTCCATTTTACATATAAATATAGGACTATTTTGAGAGACCAAAACACAATACTTGAAATCAAAATTCTCTCTTGTGCAAAATTCTAAAGGATCTCTAATTTCCAGCTCTCATTTCTTTCAAGCCAAATCTGTTTTTATAATTCTGACCTCTTTTCTTTAAGATATTATTTTCTGAGATCAACTTTTTATTTGACTATTGTTTTCAAAATCCATGCTCTCTATTCTCTGATTTTTATTTGAAAGGATTTTTCAAAACATTGATTTAGATCACAAAGACTTAATTCGTATCTTTGTGTGTTCTAAAATCATATTTTATTAAGCCAAGAATACACACTGTTATCTCTTACTATTGGCTATAGAATTTGGGTGTAAATCCAAACTCCACTAAATACTGTGGTGAGTTGGATATCGATTTTCATTTTGTGTTTGCCCTTTGTTGTAAGGGTGTTGGAAACCCTAGACAAGTCTAGGTGTTGAGATATTGCAGTGTTGCAATCGAAAATTCTGGTCAAGGTTAGGTTGTGGGAAAATCCTAACGAGTGAAGTTAGGTGCTTATATTTGCCAAGGCAGATAGTGGAAATCTCGTACCGGATTGGTCGAGGACTGGACGTACACAGGGTTGTGGAGAACCAGGATAAAAATCCTTGTGTTTGCATTTGCACTCTCTGTGATTGTTTATCTCTATCTGTTTATCTTGATTCATTGAGTATTATATTGTAACTTATTTATAATACATTGCAAGATTAGTTTTTGTATTTGCTGTATAAAAGATTCTCTTATAGTTCTGTGTAATCTTTTATATCTTTTTTAAGTATTCCTTTAACTGAGCTGTGCATAATATCCCTCTGGGAGTCGACTACCGTTCTTAGGGAGTCGACTAGCAGAAGAGTTTTATCTCTGATCTGTTTTTAAGATTACTTAAGTTGATTAAGAACCAAGCGTAGATCGCTCTACTTGGTTTCTTAGGCAACATTAGAAGTCTTTGAATTGTGCTAACCAATTAGAAAGAAGAAGTTTATTTTTATACAACACTATTCAACCCCCTTCTAATATTGTTTACCATCCACAGGATCCAACACTCCTCACACTGGCTTGTAGGCGGAACAAAGTGACTTAGTGTCTTAGTATTCCAAGTGATACTCTCTGAAGCTTCAGGCTTCTTGGTTTGTAAGCCTAGTTTCGGAAATGATGTTTCATCAAATTTACACTCTTCTAGACGTGCCATAAAAACGTCTGCCGTTAGGGGTTCTAGGAATCTTATTATGTAGGCATGTCAAACTCAATATAAATGCCTAGACGACGTTGTGGACCCATCTTTGTCCTTTGTGGTGGTGCTATGGGGACATATACTGCACAACCAAATTTTCTCAAGTGTGAGATAATTGGTGGAACTCCAAGTGCTAATTGCATATGAGAAGATGACTGACCTCCAGAAGGTCTTAATTTTATTAAGGATGCAGCATGCAATATTGCATGACCCCATGCATTCACTGGCAACTGGGATTGAAGTAATAATGGACGAGCAATCCATTGCAGTATCTTAATTAGAGACTCTGCTAACCCGTTTTGGGTGTGAACATGTGCTACAAGATGTTCGACTTCAATGCCCTGTGCTTGGCAATAGTCTAGAAAGACTTGTGATGTAAACTCCCCTGCATTGTCCAGACGAAGTTTTTTTATCTGGTAGTCGGGGAAGTGGGCCTGCAACCTGATTATCTGAGCTAAAAGCTTAGACAGTGCTAAGTTACGGGTGGTCAGTAGACACACGCGACCACGTAGTAAATGCGTCTATCAGGACAATAAAGTGCCTGAAAGGACCACTTGATGGGTGTATAGGCCCACAAATGTCTCCATGGATTCTTTCTAGAAGGTTTGGAGACTCCAAGTCCACTTTAAGTGGAGAGGGTCTCGTAATTAGTTTACCCTTGTAACAGGGTGGACATTGGAATTAACCTTTTTGAAGAATCGTCAGGTTCTTCATATTTATACCCCTTGAGCTTTTTATGATGCGATACATCATAACAGATCCATGGTGTCCCAGTCTACTATGTCAGAGTTGGAATTCTGGTGTTTGGGGGCACTGCAGGTGCTCCATCAATAATGTTTCTGGAGATTAAATACTTGTTTGGAAGAATCCCAAGGGGAGTCCCTTGAAACATTCCACAATGGTTTTTGTACCATTTGTAAGAGACGTTACGTGTAAGTATTCTTTTTCATTTTCCTCGACCGTCTCTAAGTGATACTCGTTTAAACGGATATCTTTAAAGCTCAGGAGGTTTCAGATTGATTTAGGTGAGTATAATGCATCTCTAAGTTTGATGAGTGTGTGATTGGGGAGCAATATGATTGCTTCCATTGATCCTTCTATTATATCAGCTGGTCCTGAGATTGTTCTTAATGGACCAGAATAGCTACTAATGCTCGTAAAGTAGTCTATTTTTTGAAGGATTGAGTGCGTTGGTGCACTGTCCACTAGGCATATGCATTCCATATCTATATAAAAAACATTCAAGCAATAAATAATACGAAAAGAAACTGCTTTATATTAAGATGTTGAATAGTTTGACATGGAATAAGGGAAGATACATTTCAAGAAAGGAAGATACATTGCTAGAGAATAAAATGCAGATGATCCATGACTAAAGAGTGTCGTCTTCTATGAAATCTTCTGGATTCCATGTAGTCTCTGGTAACGCTGCCCCAACTATCAGGTTTGTCTCAGTGTTAGGCTTGAGACTTGCCTGGTAGAGATCTTGTAGGTGTTTGAAAGTGCGGTAGATTCTGGACCAGTGATCAGTCATTCCGCATTTAGAACATTTATCATCCCAGTCTTTCTTGGGGGACCACCTTTGTTGGGCATACACTTTTGCTTCTTTGCCACGAACTTCTGGTTCTGGAGAGGAGCCTGAGGAGTAGCCTTTTTCCGCTGCTTCTATCTTTCCATTTCTGGAACTTTGCCTTCTTATCCATCTTCTTCTTCTGGGAAGATTGGAAATGTTCCTCTGCAGGAGGTGGAGGTGGAGCGGAGCCAGGAGGGCGCAGGTTGTGGGTGGAAACCAATAAATCTCTGTTCTGTTCAGCCATTAGGAGGCATGAGAGCAGACCAGAGTACTTAGTGATTTTTCTCTCACGGTACTGTTGCATGAGGATCATGTCCTTCTCATTAAAAGACGTAAACGTCTTCTCTAGCAACATTTTCTTAGACACATCGTCACCGCACAACTTCAGGCGTGAGGTGATTCGGAATAGTGCTGAGTTGTACTCCGCTACGGTTTTGTAATTCTGTATGCAGAGGCGAGTCCACTCGTACTGTGCACGAGGGAGTATGTGTCATGCCCTATTTTGCACTATACGTGTATTTTACTGAATACACATGGTATTTCTACCTACGATGCATACGTGGGCATGAAGTAAGGGTAGATATCGATGTATGTAACATAGTGTAATGGGGATTGGGCCGTAATGCGTGTCTAAGAGTCGAGAAAGCGAGATTGAGTGCAGGAGTGGTGTGAAAGACGTCGTGGGTGCGAAACAACAAGAATGTGTTGGACGTGTGTGCGTAGTGCATGTATACATGTGTAGGCATGCATGAGTATGTATGGGAAAGCCATGCAAGTGTGAAAGGGGTTAGGGGTCAATGGCAACCCCCATAAAATTTTAAAAAGGTGAGGGGCAAAATGGTCATTTGGACCAAAAGTGCTGTGTGTACATACTTAAGTGGTCGGTGCATAAAGAAATGGCAAACTTGTAAATTAGTGAAAGTTGAGGGGTATTTTTGGGAGGGTATTTTGGTAATTTAACATGTAGCATGCTTATCTTAAGGAGGTTCTAGAGATAGATTTTTGGAGTGTTCTTTCTTCTTCTTCACTCTTCTTTACTTTTCTCTTTACATTTTTTCTTTTCCTCCTTTTCCCTTAGCCTATGGCCGGCCATCCCCACCCCCTTTTCTCCTCCTTCTTTCATTAAAAACCCTAATTACTTCATCCTAAAGCCATGAAACATAAGTGGCTGCAAGAGAGAAGAAGGTGGAGAAGAAAGAAGAGAAGGAAAAGAGGAAAAATCAACTTTTTGAGGTAGGAAACCAACTTGGTTTTGGAATTTAATTAGGGTTTAATTCTACCATGTTTTTATATTATGTTTACTCACGGGTAATCAAATTAAAGTGCCATGAATAAATTTTCATGAATATCCCTTTGAAATTCCAAGCAAAATCACTTTCTTCAAAAAGCTGAAATCTTGTAGTGTGTTATTATTTGAATTCGGTTTTCTGTGGCTTGAATTAGGTTTCGAAAAAAATATAGACTTGTAGATCTTGAAGTTCTACACTAAAATTATATAAATTTTGATATATGTTCAATTCAGAAATTAGGAGTAAAAAGTCCATCTTTACAACATGTCTGTTTGATTTTCAGTTTTGACATAGTTTAGAAAAATTGACCTAAACACCTGCACATACAATGGAATTTTATGATCGTGGTCTTGTTGAAAATTTAACAAGTTTTTCTAAAATGTCATCACAATGCTTATATGTCGAATTTCTGGTTGCAACATGACCAAAATTGGCTTTCAATACAGTCCCTGAAATCTGTCTGAAAAATAGATTTGACGCACGTCACCAAATAATTCACCATAAATCACCCACTTAATATTTTTGCATGAAAATATATATGTGAATCCATAACTAGCATATCTACAAGTTTCATTCAGGAAGTTTTGCTTCTGTATATAAATGGATGATATCAGCCACTCTTTATGACAGCATGTACGTTTCCTGCAAGCTGAAGCTTTTGCATGATGATATGAATTGTGTAATATTGCCATTTCTAATCCTATTGACCATGATTGTTGTTATTACCTAAAATGAAGTTGATTGGTGTGATATACTATTAAATTACTAATGTGATTGATATGTGGAACATGATGCATACCATGTGTTTGCCTAAGTGAAGGCAAATACCAGAAATGTGTGAAATACTCAATTCTATGGTTAAGATATGAGATTTGATATAAACATGTGATGTTGGAAGCATGTCATGCATGGTACCCTATGTGATGTGATGATGGGTTGATATGGTTATGATGGAGGGCATGCCACTTCGGTGCATGACCCACATTGGTATGAATGTGGTACGTGACGCCATGCAACATGACTCCTTCACTACTAAACTGATAAAATGAAACTCTTGAATGTCTCAGTCCTCTCTAAGGAGGGTGAGTTAGAAATACCTGGGTTTAGGCGGGATTTGAGTAAATTGTGGATATGAGGCCCAGACCGAGAAGTTGGGGGAAATGATTATGTGATATGTGATATTTATACCCACTCGTCTTTACCGGGAGTGGAGGAGACATACAGAGGTTGTGTTATTGTGGGAGAGCCTCACTCCTATCAGGGACGTGGGAGCTGAGAGGCCCGGTGTTGTACAGTGCCCGTGTCCACTGCGCTGTGTGCTATATTCACCCCAAATTTGGAGTGAAGTCCAGGTCCTGGTATCACACAGTTTACCCAAGTTCCAATTAATTCAATTATAAAACAATAAAATAAAAATTTACGTGTTACTGCTTCTGCTGGCAGCACTTTCCCTTCCCTTTGCCTGTTCTTTGCGACTCTGTGTCATGCCTCAGGCACTTGCACTTATCTTATTAGATGATGGTTGCTTGAACACTTGTGTTATTATTATTATTATTATTATTCGTGCTAACTCTTTTCTTGCAGCAGCTCGACATTCGACCGCAGGTATGATCCCCTTACTTAGCTATTTACTTTTCATTACGTTACTTAGTTTGCATGCCTTAGTTCCCTTGCCTTGTCTTGTGGATTAATAACCTTAGAACGATGTTCCAAATCCAAGTTGTTTCCTACTGGGGTACACATTGACGTGGTCCTCACTATTTTTCAGGTAGCAGTGGCAACATGGTTGGTGGTGACTTGGAGTCGGGTTTCAGGGATAACACTTAGTATGAGTTGTAGTTGTGGTGTGACATGGTTGTCTTGGGCGGTGGAGAGTGGCGGTGCATGTATGTGTAGTTGTGCACTTGGGCGATGTATGTACATGAAAGTTGTTATATAAATTTGTTGTAGTTCTATGTTATTCATGAGTTGTTTGATATTTTAATAAAGCTGCACTTGTACTATCCCAGCATGTGTACAGTGGCCTGCTTATTCAGTTCCTTCTTTCTCTCTCTCTTTTCCTCTCTCATCACCCTCCCTCTTCAGGATACTTGGGAAAAAAATTTTAATGCCGGGTATTCTGGGGAACGGGGCGTGTCAGTATGACATTCCTTTGATATCTGTACCTCTCCTCAAGTGCGTCCCACAGTTCATAAGGATCCTCTACAGTAAGGTACTCGTCCTTCAGGGTCGAGTCTAAATGTTTCCTGATATAAATAATGGCTTTCGCATTAAGTATATCGTAAACTTCTTCTGTATTAGGGGCTTCTTTTGAAGCATCCTTTTCAGCTGCGGCAGTACTTTTTGTTGCCTTTTCTCTGGGTGTTAGACTGAACCCATGAGAGCGTAGGTGGAACTTCAGGTCCAACTGTCAACTCAAGTAGTTCGATCCATCGGCCTTCATGACCGAAAAATCGACATTCGCAAGTCTGGCCATTTAAGCAATCTAGCAACATAAAACAAAAGATAGCATGAATTATTTAACTACTAAACATCCACGCATGCAATTTGGCAGTATTTACATAGCATGTGTTATTTAAAAATAAACATCCACACATGCATTTTTATCAACATTTACATAGCATGAATTATTTAAAAATAAACATCCACGCATGCATTTTTCATTTCAACATTAAAATAGCATGAGTTATTTAACTATTTAAAGTAAACATCAATGCATTTAATGTATAGACAATGAAAAATAAATTAGAACTATGTGGATCAGCCAGCCGACACTAACATAAAAAAGAAAGTCCGAAATTACATCCCATAAATCAAAAAGTGCATAAAAATAAAAACAACTCGGGAACTTTTGAGAGAAGCCTTTCTCTTTATGCTAGCGCCTTCATCTCCTTGGGGTGGTCCTTCAGCTTCTTTTTACATATATAACCTCACTTACAAATTTCTCTCAAAAAGGAAAAATTGCAGAAAAGTAAAAGTGTCGGAAAACCTGGCTGATCCCTAAAATCATAGTCTAATAGCACATCCACGCATAGAATTATATCACAGGCATATAAAGCTTAATAAATAATCTAAAAAGAAAGTGACGTGCTAAAAATGATTTTGAAAACTTTTAATCCTGATTCATTTCATTTATCTTTATCTTTCCGCTTAACCCTATCACAAAATTAAAATTTCTTTAATTATTGGGCTTTTGAGGCCAAAATAAAAAAAGAAAAATTATGTGTAAGTGGGCTAATTTACAGGCTTTTTGGGCCATGAAAACAACCCAATATGGTTAATTGGGCCTCCCCTGAAAAAATTGGCCCGCTAGGGGCTAGGGTTTCGAAAAAAACCATGGGGGCCGCGGCGGCCGTCCGCGCCAAGGGACACGGCCGCCGGCCAACCGCGGCTTTTGGCCACGACATGCTTGCCGCTGGCGGCGCTGGAAAAGCGCTGCCATCGTGCCCTTTGGACGTGCGGTCTATGGATTAAGGGGCATAAAAACGGATTTTTATTGTTTATAGACATGCAAATCTAAATAAAAATGCGATTTTTACCATGTTTTCAAACTATTTGATCTTAAAACATGCAGATCTACTGGAAAAGTAAGTTTAGATCTAAATTTTTTTTGAGGATTTACCTCTAGATTCGACAAAGGAATTTAGACGATTGTTGATGAAGGATGCCCTTTTCGCTCCTCGTTAAGAAGAATACGATCTTCTTTAAACTTAGCATTGGATGGATCTCCTTCCTTGAGCGTCGTCACCTTTTCCTACGAGCATGATCGTGCTGATAACGTGTTGTGAAGGGAAAAGTAGAGTAATCGGTGTAAGGGGTTAAGAGCCCCCCTACCATCATATATATAGCTTTCAATGGTGGGCCGGATACCTAATGGGCGTCATGGGCCTATTCATAACAAATTCTATTTTTATAAAATACTTAATAATCTATTATATAAAAGAGAGATTTATAACCATGCCATTGTCCAACTAAGACAAACCAAGTTGGCAGGGTTTGTCCTATGTGGCGGCTGGAGCGGTGTGCCACCTCATCCTCCCACATGAGATGTGAGGGTGTGGGTGCACTTTGGGGTAGAGTTATTTTTGTGGTGACCAAACAAAAGGCCACCCCTTCTCTTAATTGGAAGATTGGCATCCCTTTTTCATGAACCCAAAGAAACCCCTTCATCTCTCTACTATTTACATGGTTGCCATCCGGTTTTTTGCCACGGGAGCACTGCTTTTCACATTTTTACCCCTGGACGCTACACACTTACACTTTTAACTTTGGCGCATGCTTCTCTCCGCATTTTTTTCCGGTCCACGTGCACCATGTGCACATATGATTTCTAGTTATTAAATAAATCCTAATTGAATTAGATTTTTATTTATACTTTTTAAATAAGAAAAAATTGAAAAAAAAAAGTAGCAAAACAAAATAGATTCACGCTAATTGCTAGTTATGTTGTAAGATTTTACAAAACTGAATACTTTTATTCTAATTTCAATTAGGTAACGAAATGTAATGTAAAGTCACATGTATTAAGCCATATATCGTTGGATTTTTTTTCCAACTCATGTTTTATCTTAATTTGAATTTTGCAATAAGAGACATAGCCAAAAATATTGACAGTTTAAGTGGAAATTCATGACTGCAAAATTTTGTGGATGGTTGGAAGGAAACATCTCACAGATATCACACCATATAGTGGCAAATCCCATGGGCCAGAATTGCAAGTTAATCAACTTCACAAGGAATCAAAATTACATGGCTGATAATTACATCAAATTTTACTTTCATACGAACTCAAAATGAATCAATGAACGAGATAAGTAACAAGAAGAGCCACAAGCATCAGCACATAAGCTATCCCTTGATCGATCGCAGCGCCATCGCTCGTCATCGCCGGAGAAGGCGCCATGGCCGGCTGCCCGTGGGCGAGCTTCATGAGACCGGAGAAGAAGAAGGCAACAAAGAACAAGGAAATCAGTCTGAGTGAACTCATCTTCCGATATCAACTGCAAATTCTCTAACACAGAGGAGAGAGAACTCAAGTAGGGGGTGAGATGGGAGTATGTTGAAGTAATGATATAAAGAAGCCTCTTGTTCGTGGCTTTATATACAGAGGGCTGGAGGTTGGAGGGAGGCTTGTTCCTTTGATTTGAACAATGTGAGAACGAGTCAGACGACCGTGTCGGCTACAAGAAATGGACATTGTGCTTTGTCGTCCAAACTTGGTAGTTGATTCAAATTACCGAGTTTTTTTTTGATTTATGGTTGATTAGAAAATGATAGTTTGACTTAGTGTAATCGGGACGACATGGACTTGATGCGTTCAAACCCTTGGGGAATTGAGAATACCGTGCGAATTGTTGTCCAACGAACCGTTGAGGGGGCGTGTGGGAGCTCACTTCAATTCCCTGAAGATTGATTAGGCGTGATTGAAGAATATTAATTGGCTAAAAAAGGCATATTTTGTTGTAGCTAGCTAGCTTGCTCGTTGTTTATGGCTTATGCGCAGTTGAGAACTATTCAGTGGAGTCTATGGAGTACGTGTTCATTGGAAAACCCAGAGAAAAACCAGTTACCGGCACCAAATCATGTGACACATGATTTCAGGGTGAGGAATTCCTTGGTAGAGGGGAGTTGCAATGGAATGAATGGTTATACGAGATGGAGCATGACGCTTCTACTTCCCAAATAACTATTGTGCTTTTAAAAAGTAAAAGTATGTATTTGGTAACACAAAATTTTTTCTTATACGAAGCTTTTTTTGTACCCAATGCTAGCAACTGTTAGGACCCGATATCTGATAAAATAGAATCAATGTGGGCAAACCAAGTTTGGGATTTGCTTGACTTTTCAACTGGATGAAAAATTATAGGAAAGTCCCAAAGGTTAAGCAAACAATTGAATCTGGAGCTAGTTTAAATAGACTTTAAGGTGACATTTCTCTCTACGGAAGACTGCATGGAGAAATTTATATGGATAATTGTTGAAATTTGGGGAAAGTGTGATTAGCCCAAAGAAGAGGCTATCACTTCTATTTATATTAACTTCCTCCTTTCTTTACACACACACCCAATATAACACACACTACAATACTCCCACTCAAGATGAGCAAAAGATATTTATCATGCCCATCTTGTTACAAGCATCCTCCACTCCTTTAGAGTTCAACCCCTTTGTAAGGCAATCAGCTAGTTGCTGTCCAGAGGTATTGCAGGAGATCTCCAACTGTTCAGTACTACAAAATGGACCTTTAACAGCACTTAGATAAGGTCTTTAATAGCGTTTTACAAGCGCTGTCTATCTCGCCGCTGCTAAAGGGGGGCTGGTTTTAATAGCGCTTTACAAGCGCTGTTAAAGGGGGCCTTTAACAGCGCTTGTTAGTGCAAGCGCTGTTAAAGGCCCCCCTTTAACAGCGCTTGTTTGTGCAAGCGCTGTTAAAGGGGGTGCCTTTAATAGCGCTTGTTTGTGCAAGCGCTGTTAAAGGGGGGCCTTTAACAGCGCTTGTACTAAAGAAGCGCTGTTAAAGGGGTGCCTTCAACAGCGCTTGTTTGTGCAAGCGCTGTTAAAGGCCCCCCTTTAACAGCGCTTGTTTGTGCAAGCGCTGTTAAAGGCCCCCATTTAACAGCGCTTGTTTGTGCAAGCGCTGTTAAAGGGGGGCCTTTAACAGCGCTTGTTTGTGCAAGCGCTGTTAAAGGGGGACCTTTAACAGCGCTTGTACTAAAGAAGCGCTGTTAAAGGTCCCAGATAGACAGCGCTTGTTTCAATTCATTTTATTGTTTCTCCCTACGTTTTATATTTAAATAGATCCATTTAATGTTCAAAATGCTTAAATAAACCACCAATAACATTAGATTACACGAAACAATCATTACAAAAAACAATCAAATTAAATTGCTTTTATTCAACAATCACATAAATTAGACAATGTGCATTGATATTGGAAGATGATCCGTAATACAAATAAGAAACATTATCGCATATAAAACTTATCAGTCATTATCCATTAAATCACCCCTTGAACAATACATTTCCCGACAGCAGTATATACATTCCAGAATTGTTGTGCATGTCACGGAACCGGCTTCAGCTTCATCGAGACTGACAAACTGCATCCTTGCAGGGGACGGAGGCTTCAATGGAGACATGCACAACGATGGAGCTGGTGCAAGGTTCCCACCTGTAGACTCATGCATGGATCTCGAGGGTTACTGGCCTGCTTACTGAAGAGTTTGTCAGAGATCGAGAATCTAGCTGCTTGTACTGTTTTTCATCTCTTTTAGATAGCTTATTGTTGCCTGATGTAACCACCACCACCACCATGTTCATCTTGTAGCAAATATTGACTGTACCCTGCCAGTAAAGAAATGTGATGAAATTTGTAGTAAAATTCTTGCATAATAGAGTGATTATAGAAGTAGAACAGACGTAGTCCCAACTGAAACAGAGCACCAATTGCAATTTACGGGGTGAATATCATGGCAGATATCATTCAATAATAAGTTATAAGCTAGCATCCAAATTTAGGAGTTACATATCAACAACTGTTTGCACAGAATCCATTATCAAGTTTAAACTAAAGCGAGAGGATGAAGGAAAAATTTATTGTTCAACAAGATATGAATGAATGGTACAAAGCTACACATATACAGCTCCATGGAGCAAACATGGAAGAGACGCCAGAACCATTGGCGCCTCGATGTTCCCATGCAACATTTTTGATCCCCTAAAGAATGTTCTGCATGGCCCGAAAGTATTGGGTTAATTTGAAGTCTAATCTCTGATAGTACAGGATGCAGCATAACACTTCCAAGGCAAAACCTGAACGAAACCAAACAATTCAAGATTTCTCCAATTAAATTATGTCAAGAGGCAAGGATCGCTCAAGAACATCAACCAATAAATGAACAGCCTGTTAATTTATTTCCCAAAAATATTCTAAAAAGAAAAAAATATCAAAACCCATGAAGTTGAGCACCAAACTATTGATTGGTTATTATGATTCTGATTAATTTCAATGTATCAACAATTTGCAGGTTGAACTGGATTTGTTGCAAATCATGTCCACATATTTGGTGACCGGTTTTTTTTTTCAATTTCACTTATTCAGTTGTATAAAAGATACTCAAGTGAATATATATGAAAATCAACAATCACGATGCAAGATGGCAAAGTGATTTTGACACGGCGATCTCTTAACCTACAAGTAAATGGGAATAAATTCTACTATTTATATTGACTGCTCCAAAAATGACAACAGATATATTAATAAGATATGAGTCTATATATAGTACAACAACGCAGATTAAAACAAACCTAGGTATTCGTACTCCTTTTGGTACCCGGCTTACTATGTATTTCTCGTTTCACCATCCTCTACATCCAAGTATAATAATACATGTATCAGAGATGGGTACCAAGCTTCAACCAAAATTCGCTGTATGGCAATGACATTGTATCATAAGGTTATAAATCGGGCAATTTTCAAGTCCTATCTTATGGTGTGATGTCCAAGAACTGTTTCATGTCGCAGGGCATGATCATATCAGGAACTGTCGGTGCGGATGATTTCTCCTTGCTGCAATGAAAATTAGGTGAGCAGGCGGAACTATGAATACAGTGAGCATGTCCACACCTCGGATGCAAAATGCATTTCTCTTTCCCCAAAAGGGAGAAGTAAATAAGTAGCTAAAATCATCCAAGTGGCTGTGAATATCCCATGCTTGGCATCATTCTTATGCTTGAAATCATGATTTTTAAGTTTTTTTTATTTTTGCCCATTGAGTTCTCTTGGAACAGAATTTCATGCTCATCTGTTCCTTTTGTATGGGCTTCTAGGCTATAAAACAGGTAATTCAGAGCAAGAGGTACGCATGGACTTCAGCAGTTAGTTCCTTATCACCATTCTATGGGATTTTATTGTTATTTATTATCATTTATTTGTATGTCTCTTGTTGTTTCAGTGTACAAGTTTGTAATGGATCAGATATTGGACAGCTAACAACAGAAATGCTAGATTCAAGTTATAAATTAGATCAGTACTTGGTGGTTATCCCCCTGCACTCTAGGAAACACAATGCACATAACAACAATGAAAAGTACCACCTAATTGTTGCAATATAATTTCGAGCATGTGGAAACAATGTAGTGGTTTGATTGGGACTGCACTTGGGTTAAGATCTACCCACATCCTGCTTGCATAAGACGAGATCACTCCTCGGAGAACAGGAAGGCTTCCGACTTGATATCTCTGACACTTAAATTAGAACTCCATTATAAATGCAATACATCATTAATATGGCGGTACACTGAAGACATTTGTAATTTCAATCCTTGATTCCTTTTTATTAATTCTTAACCATTCTTCTACCTATTTGTTTGTCCGAGTAACCGTAATACCCTTCTGACATAGCTGCAAAAGTATAAAGGCGAAAAAAATCAATTGCAAAGTAACATCTAAGCACAGAATTCATACTTGACATGATGGTGGTGCAGCATTATTTTCATTATTTACTTTCGAAATCTGAAATCTGATACATTATAAGAATGATAACATCAAATTAAAGGGTAAGGTTACTTATGTTTGTTCCAGTGGAAACACCAGGATTCTTATGAAGAGGGGGCAAACTACATTAGCTAGCAACTGTTCAAATATTTTACTTTGTAAATATTTGTTTATAAATTTTTTTAAATTCTAATCTATAATTTGGGCACCATCCGGAAGGACTCTTCCTTAAAATTTTTGAAAGATGTGATTGAAAAGGACAAAGGAATTAGGGCTTTGAACATTTGCCCAGATCAATCTCACAAATAATAACTCATTAACACTGACCAAAATCTAAATGGAATCCAGACACAATTCACAAAAATAATACCTCGGCACGCAAAGTATGAAAATATCCATTTAAAGCATGCTTAGAAGCTGAGTATATAGCCTGTCCTGGTGCCGGACACTTTCCTGGAGCACTACTCATCTGCAAATAAGATATAGACGCAATCAAAGTTTATATTAGCTATAAAAGAAAACAGAATAATTTAAAAAGTTCATCAACATACCACAACAAAATGACATTTCCCTCAATTCAGCATATGTGGAGCAAGAAGTCGAGTCAAATTTATTGTTCCTATAACATTTACATTAAAAGTAGCCTGCATGACCAAATATCCAGGAAAATTTAATATCTAGGTTAGGCTCCAACAACATACAGATATAAATGGATATAAATGGATCTTGACCACCTGAAGACCTTCCTCAGTCTCTTCCAAAGCTTTTCGCTTCTGCAAATGCATATGAA
Organism: Scilla litardierei; assembly: GCA_030789695.1. Classification (NCBI taxonomy): domain Eukaryota; kingdom Viridiplantae; phylum Streptophyta; class Magnoliopsida; order Asparagales; family Asparagaceae; genus Scilla; species Scilla litardierei. The sequence continues at coordinate 317,775,428 of CM061141.1, read as the reverse complement.
ATCAACTGAGTATAGTTAAAGAATGTTGTTCACCGTATTCGACCCTCCATAATGGATACCACAACGAAAGCAAGCAACAACAAAGATATGTTGGAAGGCTAAACATCACCTACCAATCTGAATGAAGTGGTTGCAATTTAAAATACAAAGCTCAATCTGAGATAGATAACCAAAAGAAATTTGTGACGTCTTATCGATGCCTTTGTGGTGGAGTTCTTAGGTTGTGAGAAAGGATTAGATCCCATGAATTTCATTTTGTTTCCCGAACTCAAAATATGACCAGTTATCAACTTAAAAATATTGCCAGTTATTATGTTGGTTATGTAAGCAACCAAATAAGAAATCTCGAGAGTTTTTGTAGCTTATTAAAGAAAATGCATACTAGTACTATTCTTCACTCACACCTAGATAACCAGGGTCCTAAATCCAATACGAGTTCAAGCATGTATCTAATTCATTATCAAAACGAATTCTAACCTAAATTCAGTTCTTGACTGGAATCTGATCTGTATTCAAACTCACAAGTGTTTGTATCACAGTTCTCATCAAATATCAGTGACCTTTCATCCATTGGCCGATTTATTGTAATAAAAAGAAGCTTCAGAAATTCATTCACACAAAGTTCTAAGATTTCGGATGAATCAATGCTGAAATTTGAGAATACTATACATATAAAAGGGAACCAACCTGAGAATGTTTTAGGATACTGGGTATTAAGGGATGTTACACTCAAAAGGATCAGCTACATCACATTTTGTTGGGCTTACAGATATAAGATTGAACAAACAAGAAGTAATATGAGCAAAACATAAAGATCGAACCTTTTTCACTCTCGGTTCACGACAGCGATGAGCTCGTCCTTGTTCTCACTCTCGGTTCTAGCCACAGACTCGACCGGCGAGCTTGGGCTAAACCCGTCGCTTCTGGCTTTCTCAAGAAAGAAGTCGTCGGAGAGGAACTTGTCGGAGAGGCAGAACTCGACGGAGTCCACCGCCCCGTTATTGCCCATCACGATAAAAATCAAGAATTGCTCAGGGTGTGCCAGGCCAATGGAGGCGGATTGCTTCAATGCTAGGGTTAAAGGAGAGAGAGCGGGAGATGAATATAATAGGGGGAAATTTTGAGATGAGCGGGGTCTAGATTGATGACAATAGATGAAGAGAAGATGAACTAGGGTTGGGTTTTGTTATCAGATATCCGGATCTGACCTTGGGATCTCGATCAGATCTGAAGGGAAAAGCACGGAGCCGAAAGGAGACGATGGGATCTGATCTCCCTCGCCGTCGCCGTCGCCGTCGCCGAGAGAATAGCGGTCATCAATCGGAGCTTTTGGGATCTATTGCTCGTTCTTCTCGTTCTCCTTCGCTTCGATCTCTCTCCCCCTTTTTTAATCGCTCCTTTTAAGCTGCGTTTGTATTTCTATAGCAAGAGAGTTTGAGGAACCGACTATGAACCATTAAACAGCGTTTCATAAAAAAGAAGCGCTATTGTATTGCAGACTTTTGACGGCGCTTGCAGAAAGAAGCGATGTCTATCATCTAATCTTTAACAGCGCTTGCAGAAAGAAGCGCTGTCTATTATCTGTGCCTCTAATAAACAGCGCTTGCAGAAAGAAGCGCTGTCTATTACCTGACCTTTAATAGCGCTTGCAGAAAGAAGCGCTGTCTATTATCCGACTTTTAGCAGCGCTTGTAAAAAGAAGCGATGTCTATTATATGTGCCTCTAATTAACAGCGCTTATACTTAGCACGCGCTGTTAATGGTGTGCTATTAAAGGTCTTTTTTGTAGTAGTGGTTTCTTGTCCAATCTTTCTTTAATGAAGAACATGTCAATCTCTATGTGCTTCGTTCTATCATGTTGCACTGGGTTGTTGGCAATATTAATTGCAGACTTGTTATCACACAACAACCGCAATGGTCCTTCTCTCAGCAGGTGTAGCTCATGTAGAAGTGATCTCAACCAGATCATCTCACAAGTACCAAGCACCATAGCACGGTACTCTGCCTCTGCAGTGGAACGAGCCACCAAATCCTGCTTCTTGCTGCGCCAAGAGACCAAGTTGCCCCCAACAAACACACAGTAGCCCGAGGTCGATCTCCTATCATCTAGGCAACTGGCCCAATCTGCATCACAGTAGCCTGTCACATTCATGTGACTACCAAATAATATGCCTTTTCCTGGACTATTCTTCAGATACCTCAGTATCCTGAAGACTGCCTCCATATGTCCAGTCCTAGGGTCATGCATGTATCTACTTACCACACTGATAGCATAGGCAATGTCAGGTCTGGTATGGCATAAGTAGATAAGGCGTCCAACCAGTCTCTGGTACCTTTCTTTGTCTACTGGCTCCCCTGATTGTGAATGCAACCTATGATTCTGATCAATAGGAGTAACTGCTGGACGACACCCCAACATACCAGTCTCAGCCAGTAAATCTAGGGCATATTTCCTCTGTGAGAGAACTATACCCTTCCTGGACCTGGCAATCTCCAGTCCAAGAAAATATCCCAACTGTCCAAGGTCCTTGACCTCAAATTCTCTCGCCAACCTTACCTTCAAGTGAGAGATTCCCTCTTCATCATCTCCAGTGATAATAATGTCATCGACATACACAGCCAAAAGAGTGATCCGTTGTCCTGAATGTCTATAGAATACAGTATGATCACCATTACTCTGCTTGTAGCCCATAGTGATGACTGCACGCCTGAACCTGTCGAACCATGCCCTTGGAGATTGCTTCAGCCCATACAAGGACTTGTCCAGTCTACACACCTTTCCCACCGTCTGTTGTGTGCCAAAGCCAGGTGGAACCTCCATGTATACCTCCTCCTGTAAATCTCCATGCAAGAAGGCATTCTTTACATCCAACTGATGCAATTTCCATCCAAAATTCGCTGCACAGGATATCAGTACTCTCACAGTACTCATCTTTGCCACTGGGGCAAATGTCTCATCATAATCAATCCCATAAGTCTGACTGTAGCCCTTGGCAACCAGCCTCGCCTTGTACCTGTCCACCTTCCCTTCTGAAGTTTGCTTTATTGTGAATACCCACTTGCAGCCCACAGCTTTCTTCCCTGCTGGAAGTGAGACAAGTCTCCATGTCTTGTTCTTCTCCAGTGCCTCAAGTTCTTCGAGCATTGTTTTCTTCCACTGGGGATGTTGCTTTGCCACTCGCCAATCACTTGGTATAGGGATAGACTGTAAGGATGCAATGATAGCCCTATATGCAGGTGTAAGAGAGGCATAGGAGACATGATTAGCAATATCAGTCTCATATCCATACCGTACAGGAGGCCTGCCGGCATTGATACGAGGATCCCTACGAGATGCAAGTGGAAGATCTAAACTAGAGGAAGGCAAAGAAAGATTACCATCCGTGGTAGGAGAGGAAGGCAGTAAGGAAGTCGGGACTCGAGCAGGCGTGATAGACTGATCAATCTCGACATGGGGGCAGTGGAGCTAGTGGTTCTTCAGTGGGGAAGATGTCTTCCTGTTGTTCTCCATCGCCAAGACTATCCTTTTGTCTCCTGCTATATTTCCTGCCGTACAGCCTATCTTCCTCCTCTTCCACCAATGTCCTTTCTTCCTTCTTGCTATCAGGACCAGTACCAGTAGGCCTAACAGGACACGGTATAAGTCCAACCACTACCCTCCTGTCATCAGTCTCCCCCTTTCGACCAACTCCTCCTGTGCTTGGAGAGGCCCCAGTATCAAATACTGATGTAGAATCTGTCAGTCCACCATAAAAAGGTTCACCCTCCTTGAACGTCACATCCATGCTCACAAACAGCCTTCTTTCTGAGGGACTCCAACACCTATATCCTTTCTGATTTGAACGATACCCAACAAATATGCATTTAATTGCCTGAGCATCCAGCTTCCCCACAGAAGGTCTATGATCCCTCACAAAGCATGTGCATCCGAACACTTTTGGTGAAACTACAAAAGTGTTCTTTCCCATAAGAATCTCACATGGAGACTTCATATCAAGGATCCGTGAAGGCATCCTGTTGATAAGATATGTGGCTGTCATCACTGCTTCACTCCACAATATCTTAGGTACATTCATGGTGAGCATGAGTGACCTAGTTACCTCCAACAAGTGTCTATTTTTCCTTTCAGCAACTCCGTTCTGTTGGGGGGTGTTGGGGCAAGTGGTTTGATGAGTTATCCCACTCTCAGATAGGTAAGATGCAAACTCCCTGTTTACATACTCGGTCCCATTATCCGTTCTCAAGACACGGATCTTGGCCTCATACATATTTCTGACACTTCTATGGAAGTCCTGAAAACACTTCAACGCTTCACCTTTGTTTTTCATCATATAAAGCCATGTCATCCGAGAATGACAATCTATGAAGGTGATAAACCACCTGAACCCACTTACTGAAGTCACTGGGCAGGGCCCCCAAACATCTGAGTGATTAAGATGAAATTTCTCTACACTCCTCATCCCTACACTAGGATATGACGTCCTAGTGTGTTTCCCAAATTCACACGCATCACATTTCAAATTCATTTCATTCACTCTATTCAAAACATCGGGATACATTTTTCTCAAAATATCAAAAGGCAAGTGTCCTAACTGACAATGTAACAAAAGTACATCCCTTTCCTTTTCTCCACCAACGACAGCCAGTGCAGCATCCCCACTAGCTCTATCAAGATACCACAGTCCATCACGCCTGACGCCAGTCCCAAGCCTCCTCCCAGTCTTCCTTTCCTACAACACACAATAAGTAGAGTCAAAAGTAATGCTACAGTCGAGATCATCAACAATAGAGCCAACAGATAAGAGGTTGACTGGAAATGATGGGACGTGAAGGACTGAAGAGAGGCGTATGGAGGGAGTGCACTGAATAGTACCAATCCCTCTAATGGGTTGGGATGTGCCATCAGCTGTCTGAACGGTTTCATGAATGGAATGTGGTTTATATGTGGAAAATTGTCTATATGCTCCTGACACATGATTAGATGCACCTGAGTCAATAATCCACTCTATATGATCTCTACATGAAAGGGCTAATCGGTTACCTGAGCCTGTGTGAGCGAAGTGGGCAAAGTTACCGAATGGCGATGCAATATCCACAGTCTGGTCTGCATGACTCTCCGAGCTCTCAGTAGTAGACCTGGACTGTCTCCGCTGCTCTAGGTCTGACGCCTCAGCTGGCGTAGCCTCAATCATCACTGTCTCCTGTCGTCCATCAGCGGTAGCAAAGTTGGCCCGTGGGCCGCCGCGACCTCGTCCACGGCCTCCACGGCCCCAACGACCTCCTCCTCTGCCTCCTGTGCCACGTCCTCGTCCACTGCCCTTCTGTGGGCAGTTAAAGCTCAGGTGCCCCTTCACCCCACATGTGTAGCACTCTCGATCCTCGCTCACTGCTGCCACTGCCGGTACAGCCAGTGCAGCCCGAGTGACCTGAGTACCCTCATCCTTCATAACCCTCAGTCTGGTCTCCTCCTGTGCCATTGCAGCTATGGCCTCCTCCAGGGATGGGATGGAGGATAGGTGGCACATACTCGCCCTCCTGGCCTCAAAGTCTCCATTCAGGTTCCTCAGAAAGTGTGTCACACGCCTACGCTCTACCCACTTCCTGTGTATCGCAGCGCTCCTAGGATCAGGCAGATCAATAGGGTCATAGTGATCTAACTCTGACCAAAGCCTTTTCAACTCCGCAGAGTAGGCTAGAATAGTCATCTCCCCCTGCTTCAAGGTTTCGACCTTGCCCTGAACCTCCATCATGAGCATCACATTCCCTGCTCCAGAGTACATTTTCTCCACCATACTCCATATCCCCGCAGTACTCTCTATGGCCTCCACCATCCCAGCAATGGGTGGAACCATCGATGTCATCAACCAAGCAGCCACCAGTGAGTTGGTGGTGCTCCAGACTTTCCAATCATCCCCATCCTTGTCCAGCGGTTCCTTGCACGAACCCAGAACGACGCCTTCTAACCCCTTCGATCTCAGAATGAGAAGCACCCTCCTGGACCAACTGAGGTAATTCTTCGTCCCTTCCAATTTCACATCATTGGGCATCAATTCCAGCTTCTGCACGGGACGAGAAGGCGTCGATCCACTCGAGGATCCCAACTCCTTCGAAGCAAGCAGCTTCGTTATCTCTCCAATGAAGGCCTTCATGTCCGCTGAAGTAAGGTTGTCCTCCATCTCTCCAGATCCGCAGATCTCTCCTTTCTCCCTAGATCCGCAGATCTACTTCTCCTCCTCCTCTTCTAGGTCATACCCTAACCGTAAATCTATGGAGTCCTTTTCATGGCTCTACCATAGATCTAGGGTTAGGGTTCTTTTGGGTTTTCTTTTATAGCTAGTTAGGGTTTTGTGGTGGCTAGAAGAGGGCTTGGAAGAGAGGGGATCACAAAGCTTGAAGTGGAGACAGCGGAAACAGCGAGCACAGGCGGCGGCGCACGCGGCGAGCGCAGGCGGCGGCCTGCACGGGCGCGCGTGGGCGAGGCGAGGCGAGGGCAGGCGCGCGCTGGCGTGGCGAGGGCAGGCGCGCGCTGGGGAGGCGGGAGCAGGGCAGGCGGGTGACGGGAGGCGGGTGACGGGAGGCGGGTGACGGGAGATTTAGGGTGGCGCAGCCGGTGGAAGAGAGGGTGGGTGGGGAGATTTAGGATTTAGGGTTTTGGTTGTTTCATGGCTCTGATACCATGTTGAAATTTGGGGAAAGTGTGATTAGCCCAAAGAAGAGGCTATCACTTCTATTTATATTAACTTCCTCCTTTCTTTACACACACACCCAATATAACACACACTACAATAATAATGTTTGCTGGCGTTTTCTCATCGCAGAAGTTGTTGGAAGAAGGTTTGATTGCACGTGTTCCCGGGATGATGTGGGCAGTCACCTAGGCACAGGGCGAGCTGACCAAGGTCTGAACGAGCTTCGATCCGCGAACACAAAGAGCTCGTTAGGAGAGCCGGATCTGGGGTCCGACCTAATCTCCTCAGATGCTTAAGTCAGCAAATGACCCAATGAGGCTCGTGATAACTATGTCCGATCTGTTTGGAGGTCGTGTGCTAGTTATCGTGCCGAGCTTAGATGAAATGCAAAAGGTGAAGTAGATGCCAGGTTTGGGAGTATCTGACTTTGTAGTGGTTGTCAGAGAATGAGAGTGTAGAATGAGAAGAAGCCCTCCTCTAGTTGTCTGAGAGGTACTTATAGACATCAGATGTCCAATGGTAACGCCCAAGCTTCTACAGAGCTTCATTGCTTGTGGATCTGAGCCGTCAGATGAATGGTCAATCATTGAATGCCAGCAGTGATAACGAGCTTAACGACCGATATTAATGAAGGAGCCCAACGATCAGCTCGGCTAGCGCCTTGATGGAGGGATGATCAGTCGCACGTAAGGGCCTCCGGGTCGTTGGGATAGCAATGTGGGCACTTAGTGGGCTTGTCACTGAGAAGAATAGATGGGAAATCATCGTGTTGGCCCAGGGCTGTATCAGATCAATCTGAGGAGTTTGTTTACCAAGATGCACAAAGAGTATGCAAATTTGCTCAATGTACAGATTGATGCAATAATCCAGACAATGATATCTTTATCTTCATAAAACCTCACACATTTATAGATTCTTGATGAAAACCACCGTGTGTAACTTGAGCGGTCAAAAGAAAAGTGTCTGATCTTGACCATTTATGTCAACGATATACTGAGGATGTCAAACGATAAGAAAATGGTCGATGTAACAAAGGGTTGGATCTCATCTCTGTTTGTTATGAAAGGTCATTTAGGATGGGTTAATGAAAAGAAGACTTTAACATGCTTAGAAGAGTGAAAGTCTCCATGCATGTAAACCTTTTAGAATGCCTGGTGTTGGAAAATTTGATGGAAATTATTTCAGCTTGCTTGGGTGGTCAAATACGCTTTGTAATCCATGGATCTGTGAAGGATTGAAAGATAATTCGACTTGATGCGATTTAGCTGGATCTAGGGTACCACACAAGACACTTTAACATTCTTGTCATTTTTATGTTTGTTTTGCCTTTTGAGTTAGAAGCACGGCTTCTATTGAAGATCAGCAGCTCAGCATGAAGCAGATTTGTATATCAACATATTTGATCTATTTAATGTGTATCTTATTATCACGCTATAATTCTTTCAACAGAAACTGACTCATCTAAGGATCAAGAAAAAACATGGAAAGCAACAATCTTTTTTTCATTATATCTTGAGCGTTTGAAGCTAAACAATTCAGCATAACTAGAAAACAGATATATATCATGTTAATGATAAGCCCCATTATTACAAATTCTGTCTTTGTTAATCGAGTCATAAATGGTTGGGTTAATTAATCGCTTTGCATGATCTAGCTAGTGGCCAACAAGGGGCCAACAAGGCCCAAGACACTCCACCATCGATATCTCATGAGAGCTGATGAGCCAAAATCCAATAGCAGGCTAATCAATACATGATGAAAATAATTTTGTAAGTTATTAATAATAGAGATGAAATGACCAGAACTTTTACTTCAACGTGCACTTATTGAATGAAGGAAGGAGAATGCAAATGCCACTAGCTAGCTTTCTAGATGAAAAGGTTTATATTGTAGCCTAAGCCACTACATACATATACACATGCATGCGCAGAAAATAGAGTTCAATATTTGTGAATATATTTTGATCAACAGGAGTCAAGAAATGTATCTACTTTCATCTAGAAAGGGCACAGTTCCAAGAACAACACATAAGAATATCCATATATCACTTGAGTTTTTACAATGTCCATGTTTACAGTAAAGAATTGACAATGAAGAAAAGAATCAATGAACAAGATAAGTAACGAGAAGAGCAACAAGCATCATCACATAAGCTATCCCTTGGTCGATCGTAGTGCCATCGTTGGTCGCCGGAGAGGGTGCCATTGCTTGCCCGTGGGCAAGCTTCATGAGACCGGAGAAGAAGAAGGCAACAAAGAACAAGCAAAGCATTCTGACTGAACTCATCTTCCGATATGAGCTGCAAATTCTCTTAACACAAAGGAGAGAAAACTTAAGTAGGAGCGAGATGGGAGTTTGTTGAAGTAATAGAAATTGAGAGGGACGATGAGAGGAGTGGGATGATACAGAGAAGGCTTATGTTCGTGCCTTTATATACGCAGGGCTGGAGGCTGAAGGGAGACTTGTTCTTTTGATTTGAACAATGAGAACGAGTCAGACAACAGTGTCGGCTACAAGAAATGGACATTGTGCGTAGTCAAACTAACTTGGTAGTTGGTTCAAATTACCGAGTTTTTTTAGCTGATTAGAAAATGAAAGTTTGACTTAGCGTAATCGGGACGACATGGACTTGATGCGTTCAAACCCTAGGGGAATCATCAGAATAACGTGCGAATTATTGTCCAACGAACCGTTGAGGGTACACGTGGGAGCTCACTTCAACTTCGTGAAGATTGACCAGGCGCGTGATTAAAGAGTATTAATTGGATAAAAAGGGCATATTTTGTTGTAGCTAGCTTGCTTGCTCGTTGTTCATGGCTTGTGCTCATCTGTGAAGTGTTCAATGGAGTCTGCGGAGTACGTGTTCACTGGAAAACACAAAGACAAACCAATTACCGACTCCAAATCATGTGACACCGCAATTAGATGATGCGGATCCGAATTAGCTTTTTGTCACCCAATGCTATCAAGTGTTGAGACATAGTAACTGGTGAGATAGAAAAAATATCGACAAACTAAGTCTGGGATTTGGTTGGATATAAAATTATAGGAAACAAAATAGCTCCTAAAAGTCAAGAATAAATGGATGGCATGCTTAAGGCATGCCTCGTGCCCAAGGTTGATACCCATTTATAGGGGATAGATTATGATTGGATATGCTAGCGCGCTCTCTAGTGGAAATTGGAGAATGAAATAGCATAACCTTGAAGCTTGCTATAATTTTAAGTATAAATTGGAGAATTAAATAGAGTTCTCCAACTAGATCTTCTCTCTTAGGGTGCTGCTGCTACATTATGAATTCACATCTGACATTGTTAGATTTGCGGACGCTTTTTGCTATGCAACTATAAATCCATATGTTAGGATTTGATACGGCCCTTCCAAGATGGGCCAAGACCGAACGGCCCAAGCCCATATCGCAAACCCATGGGCAAGGGAGAACGAGGCCCCCACGAAGAATTAGAGTCGGGCTGGCCCCGGACCGAAGCGGACGCAACCGCTGACCCACGCTAGAAGGAGTTAACCGCTCTCCTTAAAACATGCCCCCTCTAATCACCATTAAGGGGCCCCATTACGTCCACCTTCATAACTCATGAAGGCACCATCAAAGTGGCGGACGATCGGGACGAGATAAGGGGACGTTCATCTCCACCCCTACAGAGGCCATCGCTTTGCCGAGGATCCCCTTCAGCACGCCGATGCTCGGACTCGCGTGCTCTTCGCCGAGCCGAACCAGCCGTGCCCGTCTCCCGGAGGCCACGCACACCCTGCGTGATCGGTTGACCTCCAGCCCTCCAGTCAACCAATCCATGGAGAGAAAGCACCCTGAAACATCTGACGCTGTCTGTGGGAAACGAAGAAGCACCCACGTCAAACAACCACATCACCAAGATGGAATCAGCTTGCAATGGAATAAGACGCATGCCCCCATCCATGAGGAGGGCGACTACGTCCCGCCCGAAAACAGGCACAGTCACACCACCGAAAGCACCAGCGACTCATGCTTAGTGACCCAAGAACAACTTTGTCGACGCCCCAAAGGAAACCCCCAGAGAAGGGACGTCCAAACAGATGGACAAATGGAAAAAGGTGAACGTCATCCAGATGGCTCTGTGCATCATTGAGTGCGAAGGCGGGACAATCAGCCGCAACTCCTCCCCCCAGGCGAGACTAGCTCGTCATTATCTTTCCTACTTTTTTGCTTTTGAATGTTCTCCTAGTTCAGAACATGAAATGCAAGTTCGCACAGAGCAACCATGTCTCTTCCCGTTCCACCATGCCTTATGATCGGTCGTAAGGCTGGGTGAACTCCCCCAGCAGACCGATCACAACGATTGGCCATAAGGCTGGGGGCAACTCTCCCAGCAGGCCGATATCAACGACCGGTCGTATGGCTGGGGGCAACTCCCCCAGCAGGCCGATCACCACGATCGACTGTAAGGCTGAGGACAACTCCCCCTTCAGGCCGATCACCATGATCGTCCGTAAGTCTGGGGGCAACTCCCCCAGCGGGCCGATCAGAACGATCGATTGTAAGGCTGGGGGCGACTCTCCCAGCAGGCCGATCACACTACTACAAAATGGACCTTTAATAGCGCTTAAATAAGGCCTTTAATAGCGCTTTACAAGCGCTGTCTATCTCCCCGCTGCTATAGGGGGGCTGGTTTTAATAGCGCTTTAAAAGCGCTGTTAAAGGGGGCCTTTAACAGCGCTTGTTTGTGCAAGCGCTGTTAAAGGGGGGCCTTTAACAGCGCTTGTTAGTGCAAGCGCTGTTAAAGGGGGGCCTTTAACAGCGCTTCTTTAGTGCAAGCGCTGTTAAAGGCCCGCCTTTAACAGCGCTTCTTTAGTGCAAGCGCTGTTAAAGGCCCGCCTTTAACAGCGCTTGTTTGTGCAAGCGCTGTTAAAGGCCCCCCTTTAACAGCGCTTGTTTGTGCAAGCGCTGTTAAAGGGGGCCTTTAACAGCGCTAGTTAGTGCAAGCGCTGTTAAAGGGAGGCCTTTAACAGCGCTTCTTTAGTGCAAGCGCTGTTAAAGGCCCCCCTTTAACAGCGCTTGTTTGTGCAAGCGCTGTTAAAGGCCCCCCTTTAACAGCGCTTGTTAGTGCAAGCGCTGTTAAAGGGGGGGCCTTTAACAGCGCTTGTTATTGTAAGCGCTGTTAAAGGGGGACCTTTAACAGCGCTTCTTTAGTGCAAGCGATGTTAAAAGCCCCCCTTTAACAGCGCTTGTTTGGTCATCGATCCTCCAAGCATGTACTCGGCAATGTAAAAATTTTGCCTGCACTTGCTACAATATAACAATATTAGATCATGTTCTCTGCCATTGCACAAACCAAAAGGCAACAAGTTTGTAATTTTTTTACAAGAAAAACAATTACAGCCCAAAAAATCTCATGCATGAGAGGGGTAAAGCTACCTTTGATATGCAGTAGCAGCCTACATCAATTACATATCGAGTAAAATAGTTGGTTTCTTTGCGTGTCCATGCACGGTAAAACTATTACAGCCAAATATGACGCTCAGAACAAAAACAAACAAATAATTGGAAAGATTGTGTATGCATCATCTTCACTTCCATTTCTGGCGAAGTTTCTACATTGTCATCTATGTCAAACTCTTGTTATGATATTACTTATAATATGGTGCAATATATGAGATTGTGAGGAACTTTAATGTTAAAAAATTGCAATCACAACTTTATAATGCTACAAAAAGCAAGCATTATTAATGCAAATTGACCAAATATCACAACTTTATCAAAGTGTTAAAAACAAAGTTTAACTGAATACCGACCTTTAGGGTGCACATCTATACTAAAGTGACATATTTCTGGACCACATAACGACACCAATCTTCCTTGACTTCAGCTAGTTGATCAGGAGAGTAAGTAGCACATTGGTAGTCAGGGAAGTACTACAAAATAGAATATCATAGTAAATAGCAAATATATGTTATAATCAAATATTAGCAAATATAACTAAAAAATACGAAAAATATAAATTAAAACTAAAACTACATACCGTATCTGGGATGATGTTTTCATTTTGTGAAAGGATTTCTTTCATGAATCGCATAACATAATAACCACAATCAATTGTATTGGTCTGAAGGGGGCACTATACAATTCAAAAAATGAAAAAGTATATGAATGGTGAGTTATCCTTGGTTGATCTAGATTTGAGCAACATATGAAATTAGAAGAGACCGTTGTACATACATTTATACGGATCCACGTGGGTTTGTTTGATCTAGATTTCGGGCCCCTGGTTCCCTTAGAAGCACGATAAATGCACAAAGCTCTAACAAAATAAAATAAATTTAGTCAACTCGCTATATTCAACATATATCATATTTACATATTGACATAAAACACAATTAACTTACTTGTCGAATGTATCCTTCATGGTTCGATTATATTTTGGATCTTGATGCAAGGAATCCAAATAATATATTGTCTCTGATGTGGCATTGATGACTAACAACACCCAATGACCCCTACAAAAGTAGTTAGCAAATTCTAAGTGACTACATTCTTAGAAATTCATTAAATTAAATAAAATATATTAAGAAGTTATTTACCCTGTATTATATGGTGCCAAGAATAACTTCCCTGTCTCGTTATTTTCAATAAGTGCATCGGCTATATACTTCGTTGGCTCATCAACAAAAGAAGATGTGTTATGTGGGCATAAGAATGAGAATCTCCTTGTGTTTTGTCTGTTGACAACCAACTCATAGTACAAGTACCTTGAATGAAGATTAAAAATAAGGTATCAATAATATCAACGTTTAATTGAAATGAAATTCTAAAAATTGTTTACTTAAAGTACCTGATATATACACAGATTACCGGACAATCCAACCACTCGTGTTGAAGAAGTTCATTGACAATTTGATGACTAATTAACTCCATATATGATATACCAAAAATGTCTCTCTCCATGTCTATTTGTAACAGCGCACCACCTTGAAGCTTTTGTGTAGCATATATCTGAATAAAATTGCAATACATGGAGAGATTATTTGCAGCAACTGCAGGAGAGGACTCCTGATGTTTTGACTCTACTTTTTCGTGTTTCTTTTTACTAGTTGCACGACCAGTATGGGAGGGCTCCTGATGTTTTTCCTTTACTTTTTCTTGTTTCTTTTTAGGAGTACCTGACTCCTTTGTTTTAACCGACTCTTTGACGTTAGATTTTGCGGGCATCTGTATGGGAAATCATTTAAGTGAATCATTTGGTTAGAAAATAATGAAACAACAATATAAGAATCTAATGTATACTATAAGAAGTCTTACCGTAGAGACCAAATCAATAAGGTTGGTTGGCCATGCAACAAAAGTACCAATCGCATCACCTACTACCATGACTCCTGCATCCTCTATAGGTATTGGTAGTGGTGCATCTGACTCTATCACATGTTCAACCATAACTTTCATATGAGTCATGGGTAATGATATATTGTGTAGTTTTCTATCATCAGGACGATTGAAGACCTTTCCCTTCCCAACTATGCGATGTGTTGGGGATGATAAATAGAAATTGCATGATGAGATGTCCTAAAACAAAAATTTCATAAAGAAAACATCAATTAATGTTGTTAATCATACATGAATGTATTTTGCTAATAATATCTTGAATTAATTATTTGTAAATGCAATAATTTAATAGAAAAACACTTACTTCAGGAATATTACAGGAAAGAAGCGTGCAACTACCACTTTTGCTGATTGTAGCTAATTCTTTGGTGTGACCCATACTCTCAAATACTTTCATCTTCTCTAAGAGCAATGCCACTGTTTCTCTCAAGTCCGCGTTATCATTATTTCTTCTGCGCTTTTCACTTGGGAAACAATCTTTTACTGACGGCCCGAATCCATAACCTCTAACCCGTCCAGGATACTCTGGGACATTTAAGACTCGAGAAAGTATATCATGCGAGTCCTGTAACTGATCCTGTGATGTAGTTTGTGAAATGGTCTCCTGGCACATAAATTTGAAAGGTAACATGTACATCATTAGTGATAAAATAAGAAAATAATAAAAGAACTAGAGTAAAATGATATCATACTTACAATTTTCTCACACACTTGCTGAACATTTTCATTATCAACCACTCCTAACTTATTTACACGAGCACCCTTCCATAAATCATGACGGGCTATGGATGTGTCATTTGATTCTGACTCCTTTAACTGTACATTCAGACAATTAAGATAATTAATAAATTGATTGAAAATCATTTCTAACATCTTGAACGTTATATCTTTTGCATACTTACCATCTTTTGCTCAAGGCGTGCGTAACCCATACGGCCCTTTCTATATGGGTACATATGATTTAATGCTCTTTTTCGATTTTGAGTGCTTCGCATCTATTTAGGCACAAAGCAACTATATTAATACAAAGTAATATGTTTATTCAGATTCCTCAAAATGAGTAACGTTACCTTAAATTCATCGCACTGACGTTTAGCAACAAACGCTCTCCATTGATCTTCAGATATGAAAGGATACTCATGTGGAGGATGCTCAATAACACTACCACTTTCATCATAAACATAATTCTTTGTTAAGTAGGTTCTGAAATTTCTACAAAGTTTGCCTGCTTCTTTAAGAATATATCTCCGATGACTATCATCAACAATGAAAGATGTCTACAAAAGTGTGCTCAATTGTGTTAGTATGTTTGTATAAGAATAAAAACATATGAGAGTATGTATATTACCTGTATATCCTTCCAGATGTTTTCTTTCACTACTTTTAAAGCCGACGATTTCCAGTTATCACATGTTATTGGCACCATTATGTCAAAGAAGGATGGTGGTAAATACATCTCAAGCTCACACAATGTGAACACAGTTGTCATCACTAGAAGACATTTATCTACAACAAAGTAAAACAACATTAAATTGTTAGTTCACAAGAAAAGATGCAAGAAAAATGAATTAAGATCAATATACAATATCACTCACCAGAAAAAGTCGTATGAACTTAATTAGGCTAATCTTTTCCTTTTCCTTGTTGGATTAATACTTGTTTGTCCCTTCATGACATGAAATGACGGATTGACCCAAATCCCCTCATCATGATCATCTCTCATATAGAAACCATCATCTACAGTAAGATCAATATCAAGTGATTGTGATGTCCCTAAGAAAGGATCATCCTCAGTATTGATATCTTCATGTGCTTGGCTACGACAGTCATTTAATTTGTTATTCAACAACACAATGGACCACTTCACATCAGTGGGATCTGTGACATAGAATACTTGTTGAGCTTGCGAAGCTAAAATAAAAGGCTCGTCCTTATACCCCTCCCTATTGAGATCCACCCGCATGAACCCTAACTCATCAATTTGAACCCCATTATTGTTGTCTGCCCACTTACAACCAAACACAGCCAATCGAAACATACTATAATCCAACTCCCATATGCGTTCAATAACACCAAAGTATGACATATTTGCATATATGGGATTTCTGTCTTTTGCACTAGAGATGTGCATAGCTTCAGCTACAAGAGTCACTCCACTGTTTTGCATTGTACTTTGATCATCATGGTCTTTAGTGTAGAATGTGTACCCGTTAATAAGGTAACCATTGTGAGAAAAAACGTGTACACTTGGACCATTTGCTAACCATCTCAATCTATCTGAAACTGAAGCTCTATTTATAGCCAACTCTCCAAAGACTTGTTCTTTCAGCCATGTTATAAAAGACCGATTGTGTTCTCTTGTTACCCAATTCTCATTCCTATTTGGGTTTGAATTTCGAAGTAGTTCCTTGTGTCTTTCAGCATACGACTCAACTTCAACATCATTGTGCAGAACATATAAATGTGCTTGCTCCCACTCTGTCCTTGATATGAGCACTACATCACCTCCCTTAATCCCTTCCCCTGATATTCTTCCTGTGTGACGAGACCTTGGAAGCCCTATGGAATCAACATTGCTGAGGTACTCTGTACAAAATTCAACAGCTTCTTCAACTATGTAACGCTCAACCATACAACCTTCTGGTCGACTACGGTTTTTCACATACCCTTTTAATATCTTCATATAGCGCTCGATCGGGTACATCCATCTCATATAGGCTGGTCCACACAATTGTGTCTCTCTAACCAGGTGAACAGTCAGATGAACCATTATGTCAAAGAAGGATGGTGGTAAATACATCTCAAGCTCACACAATGTGACAACAATTTCTTTTTGCAATGCCGGTAACTTTCCAGGATCAATAACTTTACTGCAAATTGCCCTGAAGAAGAAACATAGTTTTGTGATGGTCACCCTCACCTTTTTTGGCAAAATGGAACGTATACCCACTGGTAGTAAATGCTCCATCAAAACATGACAATCATGAGATTTTAGACCTTTTAACTTGAGATCTTTCATAGATACGAGGCTTCTAATGTTTGACGAGTATCCCTCTGGAACTTTAACTCCATCGAGAAACTTACAAAAAACTTTTTTTTCTTTCCTAGATAGAGTATGAGCTGCAGGAGGTAGATATGTACGCTTTCCCTTCTTTACCGGTCCCAATTCTATCCTCATTCCCATACTTACCATGTCCAACCTCGCATTTATCCCATCTTTACTCTTTCCTGGAACATTAAGCAACGTCCCGATAACACTTTCAAAAACATTCTTTTCAATATGCATCACATCAAGGAAATGTCTTACATACAATGACTTCCAATATGGTAATTCAAAGAAAATAGAGTTTTTCTTCCACCCGCTGGTGACAAGTTCTCCTGCAAATGGCTTACCAAAATTACTACTTAAATTCTTTACCTTTTCAAACAGCTTATCACCGGTCAATGGCACAGGAGCTCTACATTCCTCTGTGTTCCCATTGAATGCTTTCCTCAACCACCGGTAACGATGCCTCACGGGTAAAAATCTACGATGTCCGAGGAAGACATTCTTCTTACAATGTTCCAACCGCATCCAATACGTACTCTCTTCACATAAAGGGCATGCACACTTTCCTTTGATACTATATCCTGACAGATTACCATATGCTGGAAAATCATTAATTGTGCCAAATAACATAGCCCTCAAGTTGAAATTCTCTTTCTTGTACCCATCGTACACCTCTACACCTGTGTCCCACATTTGTTTCAAATCTTCAATTAACGGAGACAAGTATATGTCTATATCATTTCCTGGTTGTTTAGGCCCAGAAATTAACATAGACAACATCATGTACTTGCGCTTCATGCATAACCATGGAGGTAGATTATAAATCATCAAAATCACTGGCCATGTGCTGTGGGAACTACTTTGAATACCATGTGGGTTCATTCCGTCGGTAGACAATGCAATTCGTAGGTTTCTTGCTTCTTCCCCAAATTCAGGATAATCGTGATCAAATTTTGTCCATTGAGGAGAATCTGCCGGGTGACGGAACATGCCATCTTTAATCCGTTCATTTGAATGCCACGTCAAGTGTTTTGCATCTTCTGGACTGCGATACATGCGCCTAAATCTCGGTATTATGGGGAAATACCATGCCACCTTCACTGGAGTTGATTCTTTTCTTTTATATCGTGAGGCATTACATTTAGGACACATGTTTAACGATGCATATTCATTACGAAATAAGATGCAATCGTTAGGACAAGCATGAATCCTCTCATAGCTCATGCCTATAGAGCATAACATTCGCTTAGCCTCATATGTTCGACTAGGAAGCACATTATCTTCTGGCAACATATCCTTTAGAATTATGAGTAACTCTGTGAAGCTCTTATCAGACCATCCATTGCTCGCTTTCAAGTTATACAATTTTAATACCGCCGACAATCGGTTGAACTTAGTACAACCACTGTACAATGGCTTCTCCGCATCACTTACCAACCTCGTAAACATTTCAGGACAATCCCGGAGATCCTCTTCAACCATATTTGCCATCTCTTCTAGGCGATCGTCATCATATGTATTTGTGTTTGTATCACTTGTAGCATACCTCTCTGTACTTCCAAATTCACTGCACTCTTCTCTTGTCTCGCCATGCCTTGTCCAACATGTATAACTTCGATCAATTCCATTGCACACTAAATGATCTTTCAACTCATCCTCGCTAACTCCCCTTGCATAGCAACACTTTAAACAGGGGCATATGATTTTCCTTGGATTTTCTGCATGATCAACTGCAAATCTAATGAACTCTTTCACTCCATCCTCGTATTCTTTCGATAAACGATTTGCAGACATCCATTTTCGATCCATATTTATCAATCTAACAAAAAAATTATTAACATTAGTTATTTTGTTATTTGAGAGGTGAAGGTCTGATTGAAAGTAGAAGGCTAACCTGGAGATAAAACAAGCAGATGGCAATGGCACCGTTATATCAAAGTAGGCCTCAGAGAAGACCAATCACAAAAGTATTTACTCCTGCAAGTAACACGAAGTTGTTTTTAGTTATATATATAATAGCACCTAATAGTTCTATGTCTCTCTCTAGGGGAAGAAAGTTTCTTACCATCATCACTGTTTTTGTGGGAAGGGGAGGAGAGGGCGTAAGGCACCTTATGTCCCTCAGGTGCACGTCTTTATAAGGTCAAATAAAATTTAAGTTAAAAATATAAACTGCATCAAAAAAGTCAAGTAAAAATTCTGGAAATATATGATGTAGCCATTCTAGTTTTATTCAGTTTTATGTTTGTATGTTTTGTTCATGCACATGCATGGTGTTAGCCTGATTATTTTATGGAGTGTCTCTCTGAATAATATGTTTTAATTTAACTGAGATTGATTTTGGACATTCATCCCTTTCTTTTTGTACCCATTTTTATCAGAATGAAGTTTGTTGCATCATATATGCTTACTGTGCTGGGTGGGAACACTTGATTTCTGTTTGAGCACTAACACTGAAACTCTGCAGTCATATCATGTGAATTAAACTATTCAATGTATCACAATGAACAATGGGTGTAAATGGTGAACATTGAACGTAACAATGGCCATAAATACCACTTTCCAATATAATTTCCAGAAAATTACGAGGCTAGGACTCCACAACTTTTCCAATAAGTTGATTAAACTTTATGGACTGTGTTCCAATAACCATGTATAAGAGTGAAACTTAAACGCACCAGAATAAAACATCTTATTAACAATTTCAGATAAGAAATCTGATATTTATAAGATCTCTGGCATCCATTCCTATTAGGTAGGCAGTACACGGTACTATGAGAAAAGAGAAATGAAATACGGAACCTACAAGCATGTCAAAAGACAATGCTCAACTTATAAGATATTAAGGGAGACAGTTAAAATATTGGTCATCTATTCATACGACACTACTATAGCAGAAATAAAAATCTGAAACTGCAAGGTTTGTCAAAGCCAGTTCTCAACTTAGAAAAAAGAAGATATTAAGTAGGTTCAATGCTCAGACCACCTGACACCATACATCAAGAGCCTATGCATAATTTATCAGTTGCCATCCACCTGATACCATAAAGTAGGTTAAGAATTATATGGCATGTTCCATGAATTGGCTAAAATGATATGTATCCCCAATTTAATCAAGTTATATCTATATGTACTCGCTGACATGATAGCACAGAATTTAGGTGCAGGCAGATGTCTTCATTTCTTTAGCTGTTTTGTCTGAGTAAATACCGTTCTATTGTTGGTTATTGGATTGTAAACATATAACTAGAACTGAAGAGTTATTGTGCAAGGTTCTTCTACGAGGGATCTGCATGTAATATTCCCACCAATTTAGTGTGTTAGACCACCAGCAACTCTGCAAGTTATATGTTTACACTTCCTAATATACATGATGTTGTTCTTGATGCCAATGATCTAATCTAGATCCTCCTACAAAACAAGGGTGTCTGATGCCAATAAGAATATATAGGCAAAGATTAGAAAATTTTTAAGATAGAATGATCTTTCTGACATATTATGCCAAAGATTAGAAATTTTTAATAAAATCAGTGAATTTGTAGCAAAAAAAATCAAGCTAAACTTCTGTAGGATCCAACTTGAAATTTTTTGAATGGTGCCCTTTTTGGAAATCAAGTATTCCATCCTTGCATTTGAAAAACCTTTTGCTAAGGTTGGCTATAGTCCACAATTCTAACCAATGAAGGCCCAAACGACATACCCTCAATAGCATTGTAAATGACAACACTTCAGCATGGTTGGTCTATATCATCCTCTATGCACTTGCAAATTAGATCACTTTATGTCTGAATCTGGTATTCTCACAATTGTTTTGATAGAAATATAGCAGTGCCTTGAGAACTAAAAGAGAGTGCACCCGGCGAGGTGCAGTATCCGAATATGTAAGCAAATTACATCATTAAAACATACTTGGAAGTACATATCCCTTTTATAGTTCAATAGTTATAGGTAATTCCCAAATCAAGAAGCATAGCATATGAAAATTACCAGCAAACTACAATAAGCAATAGTTTAACTTCCCAAATCGAATTCAGAAAGGCATGAACAAAACAAATCAACGAAATCCATAGAAATTACCTCAGGTCGATAAGCAAAACTCGAGCGCACGAAGATGGAAGTGGGAATAGGGCTTGGGTTACTCGCGCACGAAGATGGAAGAGGGATTATGGCTAGGGGTCGCTCTAGGGCTTCTCGAGCGCTCGAAGATGGCAGCGGCCGTGATAATCGCTATCGAGCACACGATCCTAGGGCTTCGGAGCGCACGAAGATGGCAGCGGCCGTGATAATCGCTATCGAGCGCTCGATCCTAGGGCTTCGGAGCGCACGAAGATGGCAGCGGCCGTAATCGCTATCAATTGCACGATCCTAGGGCTTCGGAGCTTCGGAGCGATATCGGGCTTCGGGGCTTCGGAGAGATACACACTTGCGAAACCGTGATCTACTGCCAAGATCTATTGCGAAACCAAAAGCCAAGATCTTCGGGGCTTCGGGGCTTCGGGGCTTCGGGTCTTCGCGTCTTCGCGGAGAGAAACACTTCGGGTCTTCGCGTCTTCGCGGAGAGAAACTCGAGCGCACGAAGATGGCCCTAACCCTAACGTCGGGGCTTCGGGTCTTCGCGGAGAGAAACACTTCGGGGCTAATTCGAAACAAAAGCCAAGATCCTTGCGAAACCGTGAAAAAAGATACTTGCGCCGATATCGTGATAATATAATACCTTTAACAGCGCTTGTTTAATACAAGCGCTGTTAAAGGCCACCCTTTAGCAGCGCTTTCACAAACAAGCGCTGCTAAAGGGGGGGCCTTTAACAGCGCTTGTATAAACAAGCGCTGTTAAAGGCCCCCCCTTTAGCATCGCTTGTTTGTGAAAGCGCTGCTAAAGGGTGGCCTTTAACAGCGCTTGTATTAAACAGGCGCTGTCTATTGGGACTTTTAACAGCGCTTGTTCTAAAGAAGCGCTGTCTATTTGGAACTATAACAGCGCTTGTAAAAAGAAGCGCTGTCTATTTAACAGTCTGACATTTAACAGTTGTCAGACCTTTAACAGCGCTTGCAGAAGAAGCGCTGTCTATTCTCCGACCTTTAACAGCGCTTGCAAAAAGAAGCGCTGTCTAATATGTGTGCCTCTAATTAACAGCGCTTATAATTGGCAAGCGCTATTAAAGGTGTGCTATTAAAGGTCCATTTTGTAGTAGTGTCACCACGATCATCCGTAAGGCTGGGGGCGACTCCCCCAGCGGATCGATCACAACGACCGGCCGTAAGGCTGGGGGCAACGCCCCTAGCGGGCCGATCACAACGACTGGCCGTAAGGCTGGGGGCAACCCCCAGCAGGCCGATCACCACGATCGACCGTAAGGCTGAGGAAGCTCCCCCAGCAGGCAGATCACCACGATCGACCGTAAGGCTGAGGAAGCTCCCCCAGCAGGCAGATCACCACGATCGACCGTAAGGCTGAGGCAACTCCCCCAGCGGGCCGATCAGAACGATCGACCGTAAGGCTGGGGCGACTCCTGTAACGGCTTGTTTTTATCTATACGTATTTTCATACGTATTTAATTAGTATAATGATTTATTAGAGTAAATAATATATATGGTTGTACTTATTAGTAGTTTGCTGCTCGACCGAGTAGCATCCTACTCGACCGAGTCACCTGGGAAAAAACTGTCCAATGGATTTGAATCATCAAAAACAACAACTTATAGTATCACGCTATAATTCTTTCAACAGAAACTAACTCATCCAAGGATCAGCAAAAAACATGGAAAGCAACCATCTTTTTTTTCATTATATCCTGAGCGTTAGAAGCTAAACAATTCAGCATAACTAGA
The DNA here is from genome assembly GCA_030789695.1 of Scilla litardierei. Taxonomy (NCBI): domain Eukaryota; kingdom Viridiplantae; phylum Streptophyta; class Magnoliopsida; order Asparagales; family Asparagaceae; genus Scilla; species Scilla litardierei. The sequence continues at coordinate 317,752,489 of CM061141.1, read as the reverse complement.
ATACAGATATATATCATGTTAATGATAAGCCCAATGATTACAAATTCTGTCTTTGTTAATCGAGTCAAAAATGGTTGGGAGCAATTAGTTGATTTGAATCTAGTGGCCAACAAGGGGCCAACAAGGCCCAAGACACTCCTCCATCTCATCTCATGAGCGCTGATGAGCCAAAATCCAAATTGCTTAATTAGAAACCAAGCTGGCTAATCAATACAGATGAAAATAATTTTATAAGGTCTTAATAATAGGGATGAAAAGACCAGAACTTTTACTTCAACGTGCAATTATTGAAGGAAGGAGAATGCAAATGCCTCTGGCTTTCTTGATGAAAAGGTTTATATTTTGAACGACAGGAGTCAAGAAATGTAGCTTGTATCTACTTTCATGTTCCAACAAATCATTAACCAAAACTCTCTGAAACATTATGAGATCTTGACGAGCAATTATTTTGATGCAGAAAGGGCACAGTTACAAGAACAACACATAAGAATAGCCATATATCACTTGAGTTTTTACAATGTCCATGTTTACAGTAAAGAGTTGACAATGAAGAAAAGAATCAATGAACAAGGTAAGTAACAAGAAGAGCCACAAGCATCATCACATAAGCTATCCCTTGATCGATCGCTGTGCCATCACTCGTCATCGGAGAGGGTGCCACGGCTTGCCCATGGGCAAGCTTCATGAGACCGGAGAAGAAGAAGACAACAAAGAACAAGTAAACCATTCTGAGTGAACTCATCTTCCGATATCGACTGCAAATTCTCTAACACAAAGGAGAGAGAGAGAGAGAGAGAGAGAGAGAGGAGTTGGAGAAGTCTTTGAGCCGAAGAGGATGATGAGATGAGTGGGATGATATAAAAAAGGCTTCAGTTCGTGCCTTTATATACATTGGGCTGATGTTTGAGGGAGACATGTTCTCTTGATTTGAACAGCGAGAACAAGTCAGACAGCCGTGTCGGCTACAAGAAATGGTCCAAACTTTCGTATTTCGTTCAAATTACCGACTTTTTTGTTGTCTTTTTTTGATTTATAGTTGATTAGAAGATGGTAGTTTGACTTAGTGTAATAGGGAGACTACATGGATTTGATGCGTTCAAACCCTTGGGATGTGGCCCCCAGTGTGGCCCCCAGTGTCACCGCCCTGAGCTCCTTTGGGACGAGGGGAGGTGTGGCACTGTCGATTTTGCAGTGGAAAAGAAGGCTGGATGAACTGTCGCTTCGGTTTAGGCTTGTGTATAATCTCGAAGAATCATACACAAACACAATATGATTTTATCCTGATTCACCCTCCATTGGGCTAGTCCAATCTCCAATATCCAATTTGGATTTTCCACTAACCACATCTCTTAATCAAGAGAGCAATGCCTCACCAAAAGGTCTTACACTTGCCTAGCTCCACTTGCTAGGAATTTTCAACTCAACTCAATTACTCCAAAAATGGAGAGTATCAACTACTCCAACTCAATTCAACTACTACAACAATCTTTATCAAATAAACTTACCAAATCAATTACAACATGTTTTTGAAGATGGATGGTAGTGCCCTTAAGAATCCTATAGCCAAAAGAAATTGGAGATCAAATTAATGTGGCTAAGGATTAGTTTCCTATTTTACTCTTTGAAAGATGAAGATTAAAACAAGAATCAAGGGAAACTCTTTTGATTTGTTTCTCGTAGAAGTAAATATTAAAACAAGAGTGAAGTCAAATCTTTAATGCCAAGAATTAATGCTTAAAAGCTTTTGTAAAAATTGAATTTTCTTGGCTTAAAAATGAGAGAGAGAGAGAGAGAGAGAGAGAGAGAGAGAGAGAGCTTTAAATTTGCTTTGACTGCTTGGGAATTCTTAAAAATATTGATCATTCATTACCCTAATAAATTCTACAACTCCCCCTATTTATAAGCCTCATAACTGTTCAAAAATTATCTCAAAAATACCCTTGCAACGGCTCTCCAATGGCTAGAAAACAAAATTCTGTAAAATCTGAAAGTCTGTCTGGTAGTCAACCGCTGTAGTGAAAGTAGTTGACTCTTCTTATAAGTTTATAACTGCGGTCGGCTACTTCCACAACGATGGTCGACTCCTTTTCAACCAGCACAGAACACTTACACTCCCAGACAATTTAGTCGACTAATATGGAATAGTAGTCGGCTGATAATCAGATCTATGGTTTTTAGCTTTTAAAACTATGTAAAATTATTTCAAAATAATTTTGAAACATCTGTAAACATTTAATAAGTTTTAAAAAGCAATATGTGTTTGTGTATGGCTCAAATCCTAAGGCCTACAAATAATCTAAGATATGAGAAGATAAAATACATCAAAAATACCCTAACTGTGGCTTCTTGATGCTCTCGAGTGTTCTCTTCTTCATCTCTTACCTCCATCATAGCTTTTGGCCTTTGCTTGAGCTTTCACACAAACTTTCCAAGCTTTTCTCTTGAATCCTTCTTCTTGGCTAAGCTTCTTGGCTTTATTTGACTTTTGTTGACTTCTTGATATAAGTCTCCATCTTTCTTGACATGATAATATCTTCATACTAAATGAAATGGATTAGTAATATTAATCACTTGTTGATTACCATCAAAACATTATTATGGATGTTCAATACTCAACAAACGCATGAAACTGCTCCAAATTCACTAATTGTGGCTCATGCATTACATAAGTGGAAGAACTGGTGGGTCCATGGGATGTAGCAGAACATCTGTCGCCGCATGATAGTTGGCCTTTTGGGCCTTTGATTGGTGGGTCGAGTCATCGTTAATGTGGTTGAATACGTGGATGTCAACTCATTTTCTACATACAACGCCAAATGTTTACGGTGTTTTCTCATCATTGTTGACCCCTGATGGTGGAAGGGGCACTGTTGCAGATGTGGGATGACGAGGGCAGCTGACATTGGGAGAGCTAACCTCAGCTGAATAGACCTAAATCTAAGCTGTTGAAACCATGTCAAAGCTATCTCCGGGTTACCTTCATCTTGCTGCAGACGAGAAGCCCGTTAGGGAGGGTCGGATTTGGGGTCTGACCTAATCCCATCTGATGCTTAAGTCAGATAGTGACTCAAGAAGGCTCGTGATAACTGACGTGTCATTATATTCCACGTTTTATATATATGATTACACATCAAAATGATTGCTCAATTACATATTTCATACGCTTTTACGCTCATAATTGGAACTATTGTACTTTAAGAGTGTTTGGTTGCATTTCAGGAAATATCGAGCGATTTGGAGTGTATTGGAGGAGAGCGCGTGCTTCGACACAGGAACTCCTGAGGCACCGCGTTCGATGACTTAAAGTTGCCGGGGAGCAAGAGAGAAGGGACGATGAAGAGGAGAACGAAGAAATCATGGTTCTCTGATATCATGACTCATGGATTCCAGGTCGCTCGATCGAGCTATGATGCGGCAAAGGAACCGAGCGACCCAACGTGTTGGAAACAGGATAGCCGTGCACTCTTTTCAAATCTTCTATCACCTGGTATATTTCAATATTTTTCTGATATTTTTTCTAGATAGTAGACTTCAAGATGGTTCCAACGCCACCAAGAATGCGGTAATCGGAGGTCAGATGATCTCTGGGAAATTTCTGCAAGCCGATGCTGCAATGCTGGAATCTGTTTTCGACCATCTACTCGACCGAGCAGAGTGACAACTCGACCAAACAGCCACCTACTCGACCGAGCAGCTACCTAATCGACCGAGCAGGACCCTACTCGACTGAGCAGAGTGACAACTCGACCGAGCAGACCCTACTCTGTCTGAGTAGGCAGATCGACGTTTTGGAGGAGAGCTCCATCCTACTGACAGCTCGACCGAGCAGCTACCTCCTCGACCGAGCAGTTACCTACTCAACCGAGCAGGACCCTACTCGACCGAGTAGAGTGACAACCCGACCGAGCTGACCCTACTCGGTCTGAGCAGGTAGAGCGACGTTTTAGGGGAGAGCTCCATCCTACTGACAGCTCGACCGAGCAGCCGCCTACTCGACCGAGCAGCTACCTACTCGACGGAGCAGACCCTACTCGGTCCGAGCAGGCAGAGCGTGAGGCTAAGACTTCAGACATCTTGACGACTCGACCGAGCAGCTGCCTACTCGACCCGAGTCGCCGCAGGCCCTGGACTTAAGTTACGTCCGGATTTGGCTTTGGGCACGGATTTGAGAGGGGTTTTTGGGTTGTTTGATAGGGTTTAGAGAGGGATATATATTGTAATGATAGTTGTCATTAGGAGGGGACGGGAGGAGACTTTCTTGGAGCTTAGACCTCATTTTCTTAGGAGTTGGTATATGGGCTATTGGACTTGGTATATGGGCTAGGAATGAGGGGATGCTCGCGGGCGTATGAGCCCAAGCAGGGGGCTGAGCCCAAATCAGGTTGGGCTGAATGGAAAATGTGGGCGACATATCCGGAAACCCTTATTGTGTGTGCACTGGCGTCGCGCCTGCACAGGGGGATTTACGGGTGCGCGCGCAGAGTGCTCGAGGTTTGGATTATGTTTTTAGCACCTTTTGATTTAAAGAATTTAAAAAGCCCATTACTTTTTTATTTTTCTCAACATCCATATTCTTCATTAAATCGCAGTTTAATTTTGCAACAACCATATTCTCCATTAAATCGCAGTTTAATTTTGCAACAGGTACCACCATGAAGTAGAACAGGAAGTGGCACTGAGACTGTCACTGTCACAGGATGACGGACTGATACTGAAACTGGGGCTGCCCTATATAGTCAGGCTATCTCATATTGTCATTGATGGCTGAATTATTATTTTTCATTGATGTCTGAATTCCAACAGTCACATTTTCATCTATATAAACTCAACTTGTCAAGAGAATCAATGCTGCGAAAATCATTTTCCTTCATCCACAAAATTGCTGCCTTCGTTGTTGTTGCTGTTCTGTCTCGCTGTGCGCTTCTCCCTACTGCGACAGCTGTTCCTCTACATCTTCCTGTGCGACCGAAGAATTGTTGCTGCTCGTTGGAGCCTTTGTACTGCGAGTGCACACTTACAAGGTTGTTGCCGTTGAATCCTGGAGGGTAGCCGCTGGACCTGCCTTTCACCGAGTATTCACACTGAGGTGCAGAAATCTACTCTTAAGGATAGTGCCTAGCACGCCTGGCTGACTGATAAGTCTATTCCTTTCTCTGATTTTAAATTGCATCATCCTCTTATCTCTGAATTTTTACAACACTAAGTACTAGTTACTCTGACAACTTTACCACTTTACTTTCCCACCCACATATTTCTTCCTCTTTCCCTCGGTGTGTGAGCGCCACAGACAATTTCCCTTTTGGTCGATCCTGCTGATCCGTGTCTCCTTAATTTCGATGTTGACTTTAGCATTGGATGAGATTTGGGTCGAAACTCAGATCCTACCCTCCTGACGATCGTCTGTGTTGCAGATAACTCAGCGGACGATCGTCTGTGTTGCAGATAACTCAGCAGACGACTCAACAAGTGGTTTGGATAAGCATCGTAGTACCCCAAAGCTAGGTCGAACTTTATCACAGTAGCTCGGACTTGGCTCCCCCTGACCCGGGTTACCAACATCGCGAGTCCTACGTACGAGCTGACGAAGGTCCATGTCATCCTAGACGTCCAAGTCAACGCACCTTACTATTGGTCGGAACCCACCCTTCAATAAAATCTGACCTAGCCTATAGCCGACCCAACACGTTTGCAATCCCTCCAAGATGGAGAATGGCAATGTGGCAGGCTTTCTAAATGAAGAGACTTGAATCTTAGCCTAAGACATTACATATATACATGCATCCACCTCAAACGAGCTTACCATTTCCATGATTAGATTTTGATCACCACTAAGTCAAGAAATTAATGCATCTTGTATATTTAACAAGAGACGATTGAAAATGAGGTGCTCCAACAAAATGAGCAACCAGAACTGCTCTCTGTAATATTTTTAGACGTCGACAACCAATTATTTTTACAAGGAAGGGTACAGTTACTAGAACAACACAAACGAAGAGCCATACATCAATTAAATTTTATAGATAATCTGTGTAACAAGAACCGATTTTTACAACGTATGCTTTTACAGAAAGAATTGATGATCGAGAAAAGAATCAATGAACAAGGTAAGTAACAAGAAGAGCCACGAGCATCAGCGCATATGCTATCCCTTGATCGATCGCAGCGGCATCATTCGTCGCCGGAGAGGGTGCCATGGCTTGCCCATGGGCGAGCTTCATAAGACCGGAGAAGAAGAAGGCAACAAAGAACAAGCAAAGCATTCTGATTGAACTCATCTTCCGATATCAACTGCAAATTCTCTTAACACAAAGAAGAGAAAACTTAAGGAGGAGTGAGATGGGAGTATGTTGAAGTATTAGAACTTGAGAGGGGCGACGAGAGGAGTGGGATCAGAATGGCTTATGTTCGTGCCTTTATATACATAGTGCTGGAGGTTGAATGAAGACTTGTTCTTTTGATTTGAACAATGAGAACAAGTCAGTCAACCTCGTCGAGCCTACAATGGCAGCTTCCACCATTTTGAAAGTCTTCGAAAAATTAACTAGTATTGATTTGAAAGAGATCAGTGTGTTGGTAGAAAGAGCCTCTGGATGTGTCGTTTACATTTGAGTGCCTCAGACTTCAGACTTCGGACTTCAGACGGTGACTGATTCAATGAATGTGGCAACGAAAAAAAGGATGTTTAGACTTCAAAGCGTAACTGAGCCAAAGAGAACAAAGGATATTTAATTAACTCCGAAATTGTTTACTGGTGTTTTCTCACCACAGGATCGTTGACTAGGGATTGAGCGGTCAACGAGGTCAAGGGGTCGGTGGTGATCCCTTGGGTGTGCTGAGCGCACATGCACTCAGCGCGGGTTGGAGATGGCGTCGGGGTCGAGTGCCGGATCCGAGCGGGGCGTCGGCTCCTGGTTGAAGCAGAGCGGAGGGGAAGCCTTGGCTGGTTTCGATGGGCTTGGCCTCGGTCGAACGAGTGACGAGTGGTAGCCTCGGCGCCTCGGTCAGCTTCTTCCTGAATAGACGAAAAACTCGTCAGGGTGGCCGGACCTTGGTTCCGGCCGTATCCCCTCCGATGCCTAAGTCAGATCAGGGTCTGAAGGGTACTCGGCGGGGTAGGCACGACTCGAGAAGAGATCGATACGCTGACCCACGGCGCGAGGAGGGGGAGGGAAAAGGAATGGCGGAAGACCAAGGTCGTTGATGGAATACCTTAGGTTAGAATACATGGGGTTCGATCCTTTGCTCCGTTGTCCCTCTGGTCCTTTTATAGGTGGATCTGCCGCGATCGCCTCTCGTCCACGTCGCCACGTCATTCCCCACGATGGCGCCTGTCGGCATCATTGGGGAGCCGTTTGTCCTCAGTCACGCCGTCACGCCGTTCGCCGTCCGCCACTATGCCCTTCAGATCCACCCCCATCATGGTGCCTGCCAGTGTCGTGGGCCAGCCCATTCCGGAGCTCCCTGACGGGCATTTAATGCCCCCATTCTCCGGGGGAGTGGTTTCTCCCGTAGATCGTGGGCCGGTTAGGCGTGTGTCGATCCGTGGGTGGTTCGAGTTTGAGAGTTCTCGGGGGCCTCATTGATTGGACCGTGTTTTCTCCGTGGGCCTCATCCGACGGGGCCCAATCTTGCTAGCAGGCTCTTCAACAATAGTCGTATCAGAAATCATAATCAAATTTGCATTCCCCTCTTTTTTGATTTATATTTGATTAGAAAATGAGAGGTTTGACCGAGTGTAATATAGACATCATGGAATTGAGGCGTTCAAACCCTTGTAAAATCATGAGAATAACGTGCGAATTATTATCCAATATTAAACTGTTGAGGGGACAAGTGTGAGTTCACTTCAATTCCGTGAAAATTGACAAGGCATGACTATGAATATATATTAGGGAGTTGCTTCACGGACCCACCGTTTTACTCACGGACACAACCAATATTCACCAGTCTGACATTCAAATTTTACTATCGTTTACCTTCGTCTTCCACTCCTGTCGCTATCGTCGTCCCCGGCCGACGGGGTTTATGGTTTAGAATGGACCGGCGGAAGAGGGAGAGTGGGCAGACGAGGGGGGTGGCGGTAGGGGAGGGGGCGGGGGAGAGGCTGGATTGTTGGTGGAGGGGGAAGGGGAAGGGCTGGGGAGGTCGGTGAGGGAGGGGGAGGGGGAGGTGTTGTTTTGTCGTAGGAGGGGTTGCGTGGTGGGTGGGTGGGTGGACAGCAGAGGGCCCGGGCTGGGCGGGGTTGTTTGGGGAGGGGAGCGGGTGATGGAGGGGCTGGGGATGCTCGAGGATGGGGCCGAGGAGAGGTAGGGGGCTAGGTTGTCAGAAGAGGGGGTGACGGAGGGGCCGGGGAGGTCGGTGTATGGGGCGAAGGGGAGGGCGTGGCGGAGGGGGCTGCAGAGGGCCCGGGCTGGGCGGTGTTGTTGGAGGAGGGGGTGACAGAGGGGCGGGGGAGGTTGGAGGATGTGACCAAGTAGGGGTAGGTGGGCTAGGTTGTCAGAGGAGGGGGTGGCGGAGGGGACGGGGAGGTCGGTGGAAGGGGCGGAGGGGAGGGGGTGGAGGCGGGGGCTCTGGAAGATGAAGAGGGTTGGCTGAGGGGGCGGAGGAGGGGGCGGATCAGGGTTGTCTGAGGAGGGGGCTTAGTATGGGCTGGAGAGATCGGTGGAGGGGGTGTCGTCGCCGTCCACCGGTGGTCGACTGTTTTATTCACCGCACACAACCGGGTCATATTCAGAATTTTTGAATAGTTGTGCACAGTGAGTAAATTTGAGGGACAAACTAGTCAATAAGTGGTATGTGCACATGAGTAAATGAAAAACTTGTAAATAAGCAGACGTGCACGCGAGTAAAACGGTGAGTAGTGTGCGAATCAACTCCCTGTAAGTTACTTGGATAAAAATCCATGTTTACTGTAGCTTCTTGCTTGTAGGTCATGGCTTTAGCGCGTTCGTGTGCTACCACTCAACTGATTCTGATGAGTTCGTGTTCATTGGAAAACACAAAGATAAGAAGCCCCCAAGGCTTAAGATGAGTTTAATTACCTTTGAACGTAAAAGTATTACTTAGGAAGAAAATGATATGCCACTAGAAGCCTTAAGATCTCCATCGAAGCTAACAATAACATGGCATACTTCCTCGTCGTCGTTTTGAGATCGAGGGGAAAATAAAATCAATGTGGGCTCTAAATGTCAGTACCTATAATTCAATCATATAAATATATTGCAACACATTCTTAAGCTTAGGAAGTCCAGTTACATTCAGATTACATTTACCAAGAACCTTACTCCTTCGGCCATCACCAAATATCACACGACCCCATGTACTGACTTTGTAGTCATCAAGAAACTCGTTGTTTGCCTGTCATGTGCCGTGAGTATCCACTGTCAAAATACCACATGTTGTCTGAAGATGCTCTTAAGGATGTATGAGCCACCATGCTATATAACTCGGTCTTTTTGACCCATTGCCTTTTCACTCTCATGCCGAGAGAACTTACTGTTCTTCCCTCTATGAAGTGAAACATACGACTAAAGCAGTTTTTCTCAGAATGACCAATAATTCTGCAGTTTTCACACACTGGATTTTCACCTTTGACAGTTCTAATTAACTTCTTCTTACCATCATTACCCTTGTGCTGACCGATTTTCTCAATTTCCTTCATGATTTATACCCTTTTTGTAGTAGAATTGTTAAAATTAAATCCTTTATGATAGCCCACTCCAGTACGATCTCCTGCGGTTTTATACAAGTCCAGAATGTCATCACGTTTTGTTTTACCCGAGTTCTACTTGTTTAATGTTGTGTCAGCTTTCTCTGCCATGAGGAGGATATTACTGAAGTTTCTTTACAGCTCTTTAAGGTTTTCCACAACTTCAGACATTTGCTCTTGACTTCCTCCTTTTCTTTCTTCAATCTTTCATTTTCTTCTTTCAACACTTTATTAATGCTACAGATCTGCATCCATTTTTCAAACACCATCTGGTATGCGACCCGAATATCATCCGCACTTACTTCCTCATCGATGTCAACTTCAGAATCTAATTTAGCTGTAGATGTCATGTACGATGTTGTAACACTGGATTTGACATTGTCTGATTTGTTGACAGATGTAATTACTAAAGTTGCAACATCAGATATTACATGACTGCTAGTGTTGTAATCAGATTGCTTCTTCAGAGAGGCAGCAAAGGCAACACAATTACTAGTTATTTCCTCATCTTCAGCACTACCCTCTGACTCATCTTCACTCCAGGTACTCGTCAAGGACTTCCCTTTTTGTTTCTTCCGAGTGTTTGCACATTCAACCTGAATATGCCCATACCCTTAACACTCTCTACACTGAATCATTTTTTCTCTCTTCTTCTGATCATACTTCGGATTTCGGTTGAAGGTTTTTCCAGTAGAAGTATCACCCGGCCGAAGCATATTGTTTTCAGTTTTGAAATTCTACCCTTTACTTCCAATTTTCTTGAGTATCTTGCTGAAAGATTTGGTTAGATGAACTATATCCTCATCTAAACCAGATTTATCTTCATCTTTATAAACATTTCTAGCATCAATCTTAAAGACCATTCCTTTGTCTCTTTTGTCCTGCTTCTGATTCATCTCATATGTATGTAGAGATCTCATTAGCTCATCAAGTCTCATGGTAGAGATATCTCTAACTTTCTCAATAGCTGCTACCTTAGCAGAGAACCGTTCAGGAAGAGATCTTAGAGTTTTACGAACCAACTTTACCTCTGAATATTTTTTCCAAGTTGATAAGCTTGATTTGCAATATCTTTTAGTTTTCCATTAAATACAGCAATGGCCTCATCATCATCCATTCTCAATTCTTCAAATTGTGAATCAAGCACTTGAAGTTTAGAAACTCTTACTAAATTGGTTCCTTCATGAACAGTTTGAAGAATGTCTCATGCTTCTTTAGCCGATTCACACGTAGAAATAAGCTTGAATTGTTCGTCAACAACAGCCGAAAAGAGAGTATTAACATCTTTAGATTCCAAGAGCCGCACGTTCTTTAATCTGACTACAGTCCTTTGCCGCCTTGAGAAATTCATTGCCGTCTTTGTCAACTTCAATAGGAGAAGACCATCCTTCAACAACGGCTATCCAAGCTTTTTCATCAAGGGATTTGATAAAAGCACGCATCCTTGACTTCCAATATGTGTAGTTTGTACCCACAAGCAAAGGAGGGCGAATAACGGAAGCACCATCTCGAGTATTCATGATTGACGTACTGATGATCCACGATCACACCCTCTCTGACAACAAAGTAACAAGGGTGACATGCTCTGATACCAATTGTAAATGTCAGTACCTATGATTCAATCATATAAATATGAACACATATATGGAAACACAAAAACAAACAAAACTTGCGCGCACCTACATCTGCGGGGTCACGCCCAGAAAATCAGATTACTCCCTTTTCGGCCATAATGTTAACCAGATCAAGTGGACATTTTCGGTAGGAAGGTAATCACATGAAGAGTAGGAGGCACTCGACCGAGACACTCAGCATCTCAAGGAAACTTATGTCATTTGTAATTGATAAAGTTGTAACAAATCGTAATCATCATGGAATTGCGATTGAAAAAGTTAGTGGTTAGCAAATTAGGGAAGGGAATTGGATAAGCTTGCAGTTTGGTGACTTCACTATTGCATGCATTGGGCAAAACGAATAAGCGAAATAATTTTAAGTGAGCTAAGTTAGGAACGGTGCAATGTTGAGAAGTCTCAACAAAGGGTTACTGATAGATGTCTAAGGATCGACAAAAAAACATTGAAAGCAACCATCTGTTTTTCATAGTAAAAGGTTGCTCTTGAGCATGAAGCTGAACAATTCAGCATAACTAGGATACAGTTATATCCATCCTCTAGCCGTTACTCCATACGTGGTCAGATGTTTACCCAGAACTTTTACTTCAACGTGCACTTATTAAATAAAGGAAGGAGAATGCAAATACCACTAGCTTTCTAGATGGAAAAGTGTGTGTGTATGAGAACAATGGGTATCATAAGACAATGGATGCTTAGCCTCATATACCAAGACACAAAAGTAGTGATGTACACGCCCCACATGTGTTGTACTGTCCACTTTTTTGTCTCTTGGTGTATGAGGCTAAGCCTCCATTATCATATGATATCCACACAAACAAACAAACAAACAAACAAACACACAAACACACACACACACACACACACACACACACACACGTCGGAATAGAAAAAGGCTTATATTTTAGCTTAAGCCATTACATATCTTTTTTTGACGGGTAAGCAACTTTATTCATTTAACTCAACAAATTACAATATTGGTCTACAAATAGAACCAAACATGAAATTCAATGAAACAAAAGCATAAATAATCATTCAACTCTAAAGAGCACGGAATCCTAACGATAATTAGGATTCCGAGTATTCCTTGAGCTTTTCTGTCGAGGCGGCCGATCCAAATAAATCTTTTTAAGTGTCTTTAAGTTAGGAGCTACGCGGCGCATTTCATCCTCCCACTCTTAATTTGTCGTTGTAGCATTTCCATCGAATTCTTCCATCCATTCTTCCTCATATTCATCTTCATCAGCATTTTTATCACCAACATTGTCAGGGTCATCAACTATATTATATTACATATTTATATTATATTTGACGACCTTTTTTGAATTTTGTCCTACGTGACACCCAAAATATAACTAGGACAAAAAATGCTGATTGTGCTTGGTGACTATGACACGTTCTTTTGCAACTTTACCACTTTCTCCAACTTTCTCCAACTTTCCCACATTCTCCAACTAGTGACAACCACGTGAGTAGGACAAAAACCAGTGAAACTCAAAATAGAACCGCACATTCTCCAAGTAGCACACGTTATCCAACTTTCTGCAATTTGGTGGGTGTGAAGATGGTTGAATTCTGCGATGAAGATGGTGCGACAGCGGTGGAGGAAGATGGTGCGGCAGCGGATGAAGATGGTGACTAGATCGGCGATGAAGATGGTGTGACAGCGGATGATCTGTTCATAAAATTTCTTCTTCAGGTATGAAAATTCTTCTGATGTTCCCTTAAAACTATTTTCGTTCACCTAAAAGAGAAGGGAAAAAAATTAAAGAATGATTCGAATTTTTTCGATCCGTTATCTTTGCTCTATGTTGCTTCTGTTGTTATTTTGTTGTGTTTCTTTGTATTTTGTAAAGGTACCAAGATTTTTGGGATGAACTAAATTCCTTGTGATAAGCTAAATTTTCGGGGAACTAATCTTTTTATAGAGGAATATCTTAAATGAACCGTATCCTATGTGCACGGGTTATGACTAGTCTATTATACAATAGAGGAGGTTTGTCCTAGCTGACATGTTTGTCTCATGTGGCGATGTCACATCGCCACATACGATGCCACCTAAGACAAAAATCACATCCCCTCACTTATTTACATGGTTTCCATTCTCTCATCATCCCAAAAAATCACCCCAAGCTCATTTATTTACAATTTTGCCGTAGAGAATTTTTCCACTATAGCCACAAGGTTTTTGCATTTATCCTTTTACTTCCCGATGATACCGACACATACACCTACACTTCTCACTCCTTTTCGTTTACACGCTCGCACTGCATATTGTTTGTGGGGGTTTTTTTAGCTTAGTGCACTGCGTGCACGAGTTATTTCGAGGATTGTCCACCTAGGATTGTCTCAGTCACAATTCTTTGTCCCAGTCACAAGTTGACTGGGACAAAGGATTGTCCATTAACCAATGGGTAAGGTGGGGCTCTCTTGTGTGTGGGTGGGGGGGGGGGGGGGGGGAGTGTTGGCTTTGGGGTGTCTTGGTGGAGAACCCAAACTTTGAACCATGCTTTTTCCCTTCATTACAGTCATGACATCCCATTTTCATGAATCAAATTAATCCAATCACTCTCTAAACTATTTACAGGGAAGCCATTGGCCTTTTTCAGGTTAACCCCAACATGTTTTTTGCACTTTGGCCCCCCTAATTTTTGTCTTTTACTCCCCGACAATGCTACCATTCACACCCACTCTTTTCGCTCTTTTTTGGTTCAGAGCGTTCACCACATCCTCTTTGTGGATTTTTTTCCTTTGATGTACACTCTATGCATGGTTATTTCTAGTCTATTATATAGATGAGGGCATTGATGTGATGTCTGTCCTACTAAGATAAACACAGTAGGACAAACTATTGGCTAGTTAGGTTGTGCCACCTAGGCAAGATGGGGCCCATTTGGGGGTGGGAGGGAGAGTGTGCTTGCTTTGGGGCGTGGCTTTGGGGAGTTGGGTTTAATGCCATCAAATTCCCCTTATTTACAATCTTGCCATTTATTCTTCATCTAACCAAATTGCACATCCCCTTGGACTTATTTACGATTGCCATTGATTATTTCTATTGGCTTTGCGTTCTGCAATTTGGTGGGTGTGAAGATGGTTGAATTCTACAATTTGGTTGAATTCTACGATGAAGATGGTGTAATAGCGGTGGCAGAAGATGGTGCGACAGCGGAAGAAGATGGTGACTAGATTGACGATGAAGATGGTGCGACAGCGGATGATTCGTTCGTAAAAATTTCTTCTTTAAGTATGAAAATTCTTCTGATGTTCCCCTAAAACTATTTTCATTCACCTAAAAGAGAAGGGAAAAAAATTAAAGAATGGTTCGATTTTTTCGATCCGTTATCTTTGCTCTATGTTGCTTCTGTCGTTATTTTGTTGTGTTTTTTTTTTATTTTGTTGAGGTACTAATATTTTTGGGATGAACTACATTCCTTGGGATAAGCTAAATTTTCGGGGAACTAATCTTTTAACAGGGGAATATCTTAAATGAACCGTGCCCTACGCGTACGGGTTATGACTTGCCTATTATACAATAGAGGATGTTTGTCCAAGCTGACATGTTTGTCTCATGTGGCAATGTCACATTACCACATACGATGCCACCTAAGACAAAAATCACATCCCTTCACTTATTTACATGGTTGCCATTCTCTCATCATCCCAAAAAATCACCCAAGCTCATTTATTTATAGTTTTGCCCTAGAGAATTTTTCCACTATAGCCCCAAGTTTTTGCATTTATCCTTTTACTTCCCGATGATACCGACACATATACACACACTTCTTACTCCTTTTCGTTTGCGCGTTTGCACCGCATCTTATTTGTGGGGGGTTTTAGCTCAGTGCACTGTGTGCACGAGTTATTTCGAGGGTTGTCCGCCTAGGATTGTCTCAGTGACAAGCCTTTGTCACAGTCAACTTGTGACTGGGAAAAAGGATTGACTATTAACCAATGTGCAAGGTGGGGCTCTCTCTTGTGTGTGTGTGTGGGGATGTGATTTTGGGGTGTCTTGGTGGAGAACACAAACTTTGAACCATACTTTTTCCCTTTATTACAGTCATGCCATCCCTTTTTCATGAATCAAATTAATCCAATCCCTCTCTAAACTATTTATAGGTAGGCCATTGGCCCTTTTCAGGTTAGCCCCCCCAACATGTTTTTTGCACTTTGGACCCCTACTTTTTGCCTTTTACTCCTCGACAATGTCACCACGCACACCCACTCTTTTCGCTCTTTTTTCGGTTCCGAGCATTTACTGCATCCTCTGTGTGGGGCTTTTCCTTTGCCGTGCACTCTATGCAGAGTGCACAATTATTTCTAGTCTATTATATAAATGAGGGCATTGATGTGGTGTCTGTCCTACTAAGATAAACCAAGTAGGACAAACTATTGGCTTAGGTTGTGCCGCCTAGGCAAGATGGGGTCCCCTTGTGAGTGGGTGGGAGAGTGTGCTTGCTTTGGGACGTGGCTTTGGTGAGTTGGGTTTAATGCTATCCAATTCCTCTTATTTGCAAGCTTTCCATTGACTCTTCCTCTAACCAAATTGTACATCCCCTTCCACTTATTTACGGGTTTTCCATAATTGGGATTGTTTCATGTTGCTCTCCCAATCTTTTATTTTGCAATTAGGCTCTGATTTTTCCACCTTTGCCCCCGACGATGCGCGCGCGCACACACACACTTCTCGCTCATCCTCGGTTTCGCGCATGCACCGCTTTCTTTCCATGTGGATTTTTTTTAGCGCGGTGCACTATGTCCACGGATCATTTCTATTATATATACAAGCTTGCTCGGTAAAAAGAGTTTATATTTTGAACAACAGGAGTCAAGAAATGTATCTTGTACCTACTTTCATGTTCCAACAAGTCATTAACCAAATGATAGTCGACCAATTATTTCGAGGCAGAAAGGGCTCGTTTACCCAAACACACACAAAAGAATGGTCATAATATCAATTAAATTTGACAGGCAACCAGTGTAACAAAAGCCTGGTTCAACAATGTCCATGTTTACAATAAAGAGTTGACAATGGAGAAAAGAATCAATGAACAAGATAAGTAACAAGAAGAGCAACAAGCATCAGCACATAAGCTATCCCTTGATCTATCGCAGCGCCGTCGCTCGTCGCCGGAGAGGGCGCCATGGCTGGCTGCCCGTGGGCGAGCTTCATGAGACCGGAGAAGAAGAAGGCAACAAGGAACAAGGAAACCATTCTGACTGAACTCATCTTCCAAATTCTTGGACACAAAGGAGAGAGAGAGAGAGAACTTAAAATGGGAGTGAGAGAGGGGTCTCTGAGAAGTCTTTAAGCCGAAGAGGATGATGAGAGGAGGGTGATGATATAAAATGGCTTCTTTTCGTGCCTTTATATACACAGCCACAGGGCTGGAGTTTGAAGGGAGACTTGTTCTTTTGATTTGAACAGCGAGAACAGGTCAGTCAACAGTGTCGGCTACAAGAAATGGACATTGTGCGTTGTCGTCCAAACTTCGTAGGTGGTTCAAATTACCGAGTTTTTTTGGCCCTTCTTTGATTTATGGTTGATTAGAAAATGATACTTTGATGCGTTCAAACGCTTGGAAAATCATGAGAATAACGTGCGAGTTGTTGTCCAATGAACTACTGAGGAGGACACGTGGGAGCTCACTTCAATTCCCTGAAGATTGATTAGGCGTGATTAACGAATATAAATTGGATAAGAAGGCATATTTTGTTGTAGCTACTTGCTCGTTGCTTATGGCTGTGTGCGTGTTGGAGGGTTTTGAGGAGGCTTCCATACGGCCTTTTCCTCGTTGTCTAGACCAAAGTGCTTAACAGCCGTGGAAAGCCGCGGAAGAATAAAAACAGCAAAAATCGAGTTTTTATGAAAATCCTACGAAAAAAATTAAAACCATTTGTAGGATCTATACTATCCAAGGAGGTGGACGAACCAACCTCACAAAGATAGATATAAAATTACTGCTATTAAAATAAAGCTTAAAGAACATGCATTTGTTTTACAGTTGCAAAACAAATTCCTTTAGGACGATGCCGCGAAGCGATGCAACACCTCGTGTCGGAGCGTCCACTTGTACTAGAGGATTTCGCCTTAGCTGGAACCCTGCGACAAGCATCAGATCAAATTTGAACTCCATTCAAGTTTTGTTAGAACTTGAATAGGGAATAAAGAGGAAAATGAGGATCTAAAATTTTCCGTCTTTAGATCTAGGTTTGTTCTCTTAATTATGAGGAGCTCCCTCGATCAATGCTTGGTGTATCTTTGGCTGAAGGAGATGGACCCTATTTATAGGGTGGGCTCAGCCTTCATATCAGTAACACATCTGATGTGGTACTAAAAAGAGAATCCCTTTTGACTCAAGTTTTTCCCCTTCTTAACTCCGAGCAATTGTTTCTCCCCCTATAGTAAATCTTAGAAACCAAATGATATATAATTTCGAAGAGCTTCGTACAGAGAACCCATAGAAATTGACGTCATTCATTTTCAAGATCGTTTAACCCCTCAAATATGTCGTCAAAGTTGACCCAAAATCATGCCCCAAAGGGGCTGAGCCCCTATTTGGGTTACACCTGAACCTGTGTTTGGGTGGAGTCTGAGCACAGGCTCGGGCTGTAATTGCCCGAGCTGCTAGCTCGGGCACTGCATCCCAAGCACAAGCTCGGGTTCCTGCACCCGAGCCTAAAGCTCGGGCTTAGCCCGAGCCGTTATGCCCGGTCTAGCCTGAGTCCATGCTCGGGCTAAATCAACTGGGTCCGGGCATGCCTCAGACACCTGTTTAGGTATTTCTCTACTTTTTTGAATGGTTCGCATTCGCGTCACATTCTATGTGACCGAAAACCTGTCACGCACCGCTACCCCAAATAAGGGGGATCGGCGTGACAAGTCGCGGTATTAGGAATACCCAGTGCTAATATGTAAACTAAATGACTCGCATGCCACTGCAACCGCTGAGGAAACACAGGTAGTAGAGTACGAACTGAAAAAAAAACAGAACAGTACAGCTCCAACACAAAAGAAAGTACAAGGTACCACAACACATGCAGCAAAGTAAAGTACTACAATCAGAACACCCAGACGTCACAGAGCACCATAACTATGCAACTAGTACCGTACAAGTCCACTGCACAACCCCAAACAGCAAAAGCTCCAAAAAAGTACAACACAACCCTACGGGGTACAAAGGGAACAGGGGTACACAACACCGCTACCATCCCACACCCACCCCAAGCTACACCGCAAACCCATACTAACTACAGACTCTACGGACCCTGCTGAGACGAGCTGTCCTCCGGGGTCTCCACTCCCAGACCCGCCGCCTGAGAACTAGTACCTGTACCTGTGGGGAGGAAGGGGCACGTCACAGCGTGCCCAGTAGGAACTCCACAACTCTACTACTCTAATCATAGTGCACAACAACGAAGCACAACAGGAAAAAGGCATCACATTCCAGAGTTACTGTTTTTTGTGTCTTTATAGATTAGTTTTCATGCATGAATTCAAAACCTCAGTAACGGGTCAGACATCGGGGACTGGACCTCACCCGGTAAGGTGGGTGGAATGCTACGACTTCCCGAGACAAGCTCTTACGAAAGAAGCCGTTCACCAACACAACCAACTCAACCACGACCACACCAACTCCCCGCCGCTGAGGGCCCGTCAGGAGTGGTCCACAACCCAGCAGTCCATCCCCGCATGCCCACTCGTTACCGTTGTTTCCCCCAACCCTCCTAGGGTCCTTACCCACTTCGAGTGGAACAAGATATCCCTAGGTTATCTTTTAACTATTCATTAATCCTAGGGTGAAGTATGTAATTGATGTCCAAATTCAACTTGCATGTTCCATAAGCCATGTATCATAACCTCATTGATCATATACAATTTCTCATGGGTAATACATGTCATACAAATTAAAAATGCCATTTTCCAAGTTTCTTCAATCTCAAGTTCATTCACGCATTTTAACAAACACATAATGAGCGCCACATAAATGAAGAGAATCATATCATCAATTTTTGTAACCAATAGCATAACTAATCTTACATACATGCATCAACATCATTCATGCATTTGGAGTGAAAACTTATCAGTATCACACATTTCCAACTTCACTCAACACCATCCAGCATACTGAAATTGGAAGAACATATAGAAAGATAGCATTTTGAACCCATTTATATTGTGAATTTGACAAAACTCAAAGAATGAAAGTTGGAGATATTGCAGTCTTGAGTTCACCCATAAAATTTCAGACAAACATATGAAGTATTGGATTTATAGTGAATTATTTAGTCAAGTGTGTCAAAACTGTTCTGCAGACAGATTTCTGGACCTGTCTTCAAAGCCAAATTTAAGCATCTTGGAGCCAGAATTACAATTTATAAGTACTCTGAAGAACATTTAGAAAATCTTGTTAGCTTTCCAACAAGACCAAAATCAATAAAATCCATAGAGTATACAGGTAGTTATGCTCATTTTTCTGAACTGTGTACAGCTTGGCAGATTTTCAGACATCTTGCAAATAATGATTTCTTTCTCCTACTTATTGAACTCAACATATGACCAATTTTATATGAATTTGGGGTAGGACTTCAAGATCTATAGCTACGTATTTTTTTCAGAAGGTGATTCCAACTACAGAAATAAAAATCGAAGTGCAAACACACATGCAAAATTCTGTTTTTCAGGAGAGGGTGACATGCAAGCAAATACAAGGGAAAAATTGCATCTTTGGAGCTATTGCACCTATAAAACATGACATCAACTACAACTACAACTAGATGGAGAGGGTTGAAGAGCTCCTACCTATGAAGGGCTTCAAGAAAGGGTAGGGCTAGCTTGGAGTCCTCTCCTTCTCCTTCTCCTTTCTCTTTTCTCTTCTCTTCTCTTTCTTTCTTTGTTTTTGTTTTTGTTTTTGTTTTGTTCTTGGCTCAAAATTTCGGCCACACACACATGAAAACAATGAGGGGGAGTTAATACTTGGAAGAGTGTGGAATGGGGAAGAATTTGGAGGAAGAATGTGGAAGAATGTGGAGGATATCCTTAATTAAGAAGTTATCTCTTAACCCTTTAACTATTTACAAGTTTACCATTATTCTTTTTCATTTTTTTTGTTTTATAATGGCCCTCCAAACTATTACAAGTTTGCCATTACAAATATCTCACTTCCCTTTTTGCACAAAACCCCTTGACTTTTCGAAATTTGCCTTTAAGCCCAATTTTGCAATGCTACCCTCATTTGGGTACAAATGAGAAATTTAGGGGCAAAGTGCAAATCTCTCTATTACATGGGCTAGCATGCATACATACAAGGAGTCTAGGGCCAATTTAGTATTTGCACACTAGGGTTGTTACACCCTACCCTCCTTAGAAAAATTTCCGTCCTCGGAAATTCAGCAAAATTAGGAGAGCAGATATTTCCATACAGCAACCAACAACTGCTGAAAATATAAGATATAACAGTTATTGTTCAAACAGATATGGGTAGTTCTCATACATTTCATCTTCTCGCTCCCATGTTGACTCCCCCGGAGACTCTTGTTGCCACATGACTCGCACCAAGTCAATGGTCTTCTTCTTCAGTGTCTTCTGCTTCCGGTCCAAGATAGCCACTGGCTGCTGCTCGTAAGTGAGATCTGGTTGTACTTCTATCTCTGAGAAATCTACGACATGATTGTGATCTCCCACGTATCCTCTAAGTTGAGACACATGGAACAAGTTATGCACACCTTCAAGCGACGGCGGCAATACTAGCCGATAGGCAACCTCACCGACCTTGGCGGAGATCTCGAATGGACCAATATATCTGGGACTCAGCTTTCCGCGTTTGCCAAATCGGATAGTTCCACGAATCGGTGAGATCTTTAGGAACACATAATCCCATGGCTGAAATTCCAAGGGTCGCCGCTTTGTATCAGCCCAATGCTTTTACCTGTTCTGCGCGATGCGCAGATTCTCTCTGACTGTCCGTACCACATCCGTTGTTGCTGCCACCAAGTCGGGTCCCAAAAACTCTCTATCTCCAACATCATCCCAACTTAAGGGGGACCTACATTGCCTTCCATACAGAGCTGCGAAGGGAGCCATACCAATACTAGCCTGGTAGCTATTATTGTATACATACTCAACTAGATGTAGATGGTCCTCCCACGATCCCTTGAAATCAAGAATACATGCTCGCAGCATATCTTCAAGAATCTGAATGGTCCTTTTCGACTGTCCATCAGTCTGAGGATGATACGCAGTACTGAAATTTAGACGCGTCCCCAAACTAGCCTGTAAGCTCTTCCAAAAATGAGAAGTGAATCTGCTATATCTGTCGGATATTATACTCACAGGAACTCCATGTAGTCTCACAATCTCCTCCAGGTATCTCTTAGCCAGAATTTCTGTGGACTGTCCAACTCGGAACGGAATAAAATGCACCGACTTGGTCAATCGATCAATAATGACCCAAATCGCATCATTACCTCTAGGGGTCCGAGGTAAACCGGTCACAAAGTCCATGGTCACATGTTCCCACTTCCATTCTGGAATAGGGAGAGGCTGTAACAATCCCGCAGTTCTCTGGTGTTCAGCCTTTACATGCTGGCAGACCAGACAGGACGCCACACTCTTGGCTACACTCTTCTTCATTCCAGACCACCAATAGTATTGCTTCAGATCACTGTACATCTTGGTTCCTCCAGGATGGATAGAGTATGAGGAACTGTGTGCCTCCTTCAATATTTCTTCCCGAACATCGCCACTCGGCACACAAACCCAGCTCCCAAATCTCAACGATCCATCTTCGTGAACACGGAAATCGGTTCGAAGTCCAGCTTCCACCTGCTCTCGAATCCTCTTTAGCTTGGCATCCCCTGACTGAGCTGCCTTGATCCTGTGTACCAAATCAGATTGAATCTGCAGTCCCATCATAACAGTCTTCTCTCCTGGTAGAACAACTTCTATTTCCATTTGTCGGATTGCCCATCGAAGTTGCGGCTGGAAAGTTAACCTCATTACGACGGGCAATCGGCTAAGAGCATCTGGCACCACGTTCACTTTCCCAGGATGGTATTGCAGATCAACATCGTACTCAGCCATTAATTCCAACCATCTACGCTGCTTCATATTAAGCTCCTTCTGAGTGAACACGTACTTCAGACTCTTATGGTCGGTGTATATTTTCACATGCTCACCTAGCAGGAAATGTCTCCACAATTTCAAGGCCAATATCATTGCTGCCAATTCCAAGTCATGAGTGGGATAGTTCAGCTCATGCTTCTTCAATAGTCTGGAAGCATATGCTACAACTCGTCCATGCTTTTCGTGCCGTGTCGTGCCGTGTCGTCAACTTTAGATCAATGTGTGGTCAAATTGAAGTTGGGAGATCAAATGTTTTTCGTGCCGTGTCGTGCCGCCCATGGGCTGAAAAGCTTGGCCCAGGTCCGGCCCGAAAATGAACCGGGCCGGGCCGGCCCGGTCTGATAAGGATTTCGGGCCAAAATTGTTGGCCCATGCACGGTCTTATCGTGCCGGGCCGAAAATTGCCACCCCTAGAGTATTTCAGTCTTGCTATTATATGCTTGCATATTCTGTTGATGATCTCTCTAAATGAACGCCTGATATAATTAAAACTGAATGTATGCAGTAGTATCTAGTATGTGCTTTGTTGGGTAATGCACCAAGCTTCACGCATCATCAGATTATTTGAAGCACCTGCTTGTTATCTTATCCACTTCTGATTGCATGCTTGTTATGATTGTGCATTTTACCGCATGACTTTATTATTTTTTGAGATGAATAAGAATATCCATGCTATATATGAGTTTAGTTAGGGTATTATCTTATTGAACCTTTGTGCACGTCTTATGAGTGAACCGAGTGATAATATGTTCCTTCTCCACATATCTTATAAATTCTCTACATGTCATTTGGTTTCAGCCCCCCTCCCCACAACTACTTATACCTCATCTATCTACCAAAAATTCCAAAAGAAAAAGATAGCTTCGAAAAATCCCAAAACATCATAAAGGAGCCAAAAAACATGTTTGTATAACCTTTGCTCCCATTCAAAAAAAGAGAAAAAAAGAGAGAGAAAAAGAAGGGAAAAGAATATCTCTCTGCATCTTAGTATTAAAAGCTACAAAAATTACTTGGAAAAATCAAAAATTTCCATATCCCATTTTTAGATGCGACGCTTCGAGCTAAGTCTGGGGAGGTGAACCCATTTGATTTTACGAGTGAGTGTCACATTAGAGTGGAGACTGTGCACAATGGGGAGATTCGATAATGTTTAAACTTTACAAAATAGTTTAGCTATGGAGATTTTTCAGGATTCGAAATGAATATTTGAACGCCATGATTTGCTTTCTATTCTCTATTTGCATGCTTGGTGTGATCTCTGTTTGCTTCATTTATATCTCTTGATTGAAAAATGCGTTGCTAACTCTTTTTATACTAGACTCTATGAATTGCACGATGTTGATATGAGTTGACAGCATGATTTTAGGAGATCCCTATCTTTGTCCTTAATGCTTGCAAGCCATATGATTAGCTAAGTTTTGAAATTCCTTTTAGCATGTGGTTTATTATTTCAAGTATCATAATAAGTTGCTTGGGCTTGAGATCGGACTGAATATTCTAGCACTCCTCTCCATCTCCTATCTCTTCCATTTTTTGCTTATTATTTTTATCGCCCGACGAGCCTAGTATTCGTCTTCCTCGAGGACGAGTAAGAGGTAAGTTTGGGGGATTTTGATGTGTCCATATTTTCCATCTTTTTATAGCATCATTTCATCTCATTCCATGTCATATTCGCATCCAAGTACCTTATTTTCATACTTATACGCGCTTCTAACACCATATCCAAGTTTCGTATAGCTTTTTATACGTGCAGGGGTTTTGGAGAGATTTGGAGCTGATTCGGGATGTGGACACATCCAGCACGTCTAGCACGTCATGGCAAGGCTCCGCAGGAGTTCGCCGAAGTTTAGAAGTATGTAGGAGGAGAGGAAGAGGAGCGAGCGAGAGAAAGGAGCAAAAAAGCCAAGGCCCAAGTCACTTTCCCAGGTGACTCGGCCCAAGCAGCATTCTGCTGCTCGGTCGAGCAAACACGCAGATTTAGCCAGTGCGCACGGGCCACTCGATCAAGCAGAGAGGTGACTCGACCGAGTCAACCCAACTTCAAGCTTCCTCCATTAGACATTCTACTCGGTCGAGTAAGACCTACTCGACCGAGCAGATCCCACTCGACCCGAGCAGGCAGAACGACGATTTTGGGAGAAGCCCAGACCCTCTGACGACTCGATCGAGCAGGCGTGCTACTCGACCGAGTAGCCCGATTCCATTCCAAGCAGCGTAGCAGCAGAGTCATGTCTGCTCGACCGAGCAGCCTCCTACTCGGTCGAGTAGCCGACGCGGCCAGCGACAAGTGGGCCCCAGACTTCCAGATT
The DNA here is from genome assembly GCA_030789695.1 of Scilla litardierei. Lineage (NCBI taxonomy): Eukaryota > Viridiplantae > Streptophyta > Magnoliopsida > Asparagales > Asparagaceae > Scilla > Scilla litardierei. The sequence continues at coordinate 317,727,718 of CM061141.1, read as the reverse complement.
TTTAGTTTCTCTTGTGAAGTCCATCCCCTATGTATTTAAGACGTTTTCCAGACTTTTTAGGGGATTTTTTGACGTTGAAGCTTTTAGGTTAATTTGGAGTTTTAGCTTTAATTTTATTGAGAGTTCTAGATCTAGCTTTTTGGAGATTTTGTGCCGAAAAAGTAAAGACTCGATTTTTATCGCTTGTTACGGCGTGGAATTTCTGGATCTGGATTTTCTTATCGTCGTCTATTACTTTACGTACTTTTGGTACGTAAAGATCTCAACTTTCTTGTTTTCTCTCATTGCAATTATGAACTCCGATCTAAAAATCGCATCTTTCTTTGTCCTATTTGCCATGTCTGAGTAATCTTATCAAGGGCTAATGGGTTGGGCCCTATGATCTTAGGAAAAAGATGTAGATCTGGATTTTTACGTTGTGTTGGGAATAAAAGGGGAGTACTTTGGTTGATCTAGCCAAATCCCTAGGAGAACTCGTATTTAGATCATGACCACGGTTGGTGAAATTGATTAGCTTAAGGAGTATCCTTAGGATTTAATTAGGGAGTTAGTGGATCCAACCAAGGCTCGTGACAATGCACGGCTCGTGCCTTGAGGGGATCCACTGACGAGCTATATCACTACATTGACGGCTACCGCCATTGCGTCAATGAGAGCCACCGAAGTACCTCGAAGCTCTAATCCACGAGAGTGGTACGAGCTGAGAGACCATCCCCATAAACCCAATGCAACGTAAGAACCCTAGTCTAACATCGACCTCCGACTGTCCTAGCGGTGATCCCTAAGGCCCTAGTTTCAGTATATTGAACCAACAACATCAAACAAACAATCTTTTAACTGACTGCTAATTCTTTCTGAGATTTAGAAATATTCTGAGACCCAATACACCGTCACTGTCTCTATGGGATTCGACAATCTTTTATACTATAATTTGACACCATCCGCTTGCGGATAGAACCCAGAATCGACACCTAAAAACCATACAGCGCTTGGCGACCGTGACACCGCCAGGTTGCTTTTAGGTGTAAGTTCTGGACGCGTCACTCACCAAGGCGAAAAGTCCAGCCTCTTGCCCCACTATTCAACGCCGCATCAGATACTTTGTACTTAAAACTTCTATTTTAGGCTATTCCTTGATCGATCGCCGAGCCATCGCTCGTTGCCGGAGAAGGTGCCATCATCGCCTGACCACGGGCGAGCTTCATAATACCGGAGAAGAAGAAGGCAACACAGAAGAAGGAAAGCATTCTCATAGAACTCATCTTCTTATATCAACTGCAAATTCTTAGACACAAAGGAGAGAAAACTGAAGTGGGAGTGAGATGGGAGTGTGTTGAGGTATTAGAACTTGAGAGGGTTGAATGAAGACTAGTTCTTTTTATTTGAACAAGTCAAATTGCCTGGCATCTTCCTCTATTTTGAAAAGTCGTCGAGTTCAAATTGCACTTCGAAAATGTGCGTCTCATCGTGTGCCCATTCGTCTTGTTGACACTTTGGGTTGACTAGAAGATAATGCAGCTTCCGTGTGGTCTCCATGTATTTTGAGCTCATTCTTTCCCTGCGAATTTTTTGTTGATGGCAATATTCAAGTTTTTTTGCTAATGACTTTGTTTATTTATTTGCTTCTTTGCTTAGCAATGCATCTAGAGACGGTTAGAGTGTGTGACCCGAATCCGGTTTTTGACTCGACCCGAAGAGCTTGGGGTGCGATATTTAATAGGGAAATTTTCAGGGCTCTGTGGTGGTAGCAGAGGGATCGGGCTTTCTAATTTTGCACGTATTTTATATGATGTAATCTAGGGCTTCGGCGTTAACCTCTTCTGTAGCCGCACTTCTCTTCCTTTTGTACCGGATCTTCGATATAGTGGATTTCTCTTCTCTGCCCGTGGTTTTTCTCTGTCTTGGGGTTTTCCACGTAAATCTGTGTGTTCTTGGTTTGTGTTTTTCATTGTCTATTATTGATTAATATCGTAACAGAGACTAATAATTCTAATGTCTAAATTAAATTTATAGCCCACAATTTAATTGTAAATCTTTAGTTAAGTACTTATACATGCGTCTAGTGCAATGAAGCTTCCTCTTATTTACTTACGCCCATGTTTGAGATGATTTCTTTGTTTTCCATTAAGGGCCTGTTCTTTTGCATGGAAAGTTGCTGGGAAAGTTGAAATTTGCACGATTCATGTATTGTTCACCAACTTTCCACTATGACATGTTCTTTTGCTGGAAAATAAAAATGGAAAAGTTTGCTGACGTGGCGGGCTGATTTGATGTTTTTTGGGATTCGTGAGTATGGTTAGTAATCTTAGTTTTTTGAGAGGAAAGTAGAGGAAAGTTGGGGTTTGTGGGTCCTACTATTTCATCTCTATCTATCTCTCTCCTCTCTCTCACCAACTTTCCACTTTCTCATTCCAACTTTCTACAACCAAAAGAACACAAGAAAGTTGGGTGGACCCCACTTTACTTTCCCAACCCCACTTTCCATACAACTTTCCATCCAAAAGAACACAAAACTCTATTTTCTCTCTCCTCAGATTTCAAACTTTCCCATTTCAACTTTCAAGTAAAAGAACAAGCCCTAAGAGGCAAGGGATATATTGGGTATTTGTTGTTGCATACACCTTTTCTATGAAGTTAATAATTATGCTACATTAACTCAAGAATAAAATAAGAATATAGATTAATCTTACATATTACCCATGCTAAGTCAGTAAAATTACCGACTAAGCACCTTTACCACCTAAGTTTCTTTGGGTAGCTAGGGTTTGGCAAGGGGTTTACGATTTAGGTTTTGTACACCCGTGTAGGGGGCACAACCTATATCCAATGATTTTGATTTCTTTCTTATCGGGTAAGAAATTATAGGATATATAAAGAGAAGCCATTGACTCTATCCACACACAGAATTCTTCAACTAAATCATCTCTCTCAAATTCTTCTATTAAGTTGTGATTCTACGTCTCACATCACAGGATTTGGGATCGTCATTGTGATCGCGAGACAATAACATCTAGAAAACGCTTTCTTTTATAAACTAGTTAAAGATTTTAAAAAGAAATGTACATGATTTAATTTTTTCCACTGTGCAGTTACATGATTAACCAGAACTACTCTCTGTAATATTCGACAAGTAATTATTTTTACAGGAACGGGTACAGTTACTAGAACAACACAAACGAAGAGCCATACATCAATTAAATTTTAGGGTAAATTGCATAAAAATGTAATGCCCTACGAAGCTACTGCACAAGTACTAGAGGGGAGGTGAATAGTGCTTTAAAATAATTAAGAAGATAATTCCTAATTATCTTGCAAACTCAACCAACAAATGCGGAAATGCGGAAATGTAAATATTGACAACAAATAAATGCAAACGCAAACACACGATATAACGGGTTCGGATCCACCCAAGTCTCCCCGACTTGTTCCCGGTGATCCTACGTCCCAAACACTCGGATCCCCTCCGGATACTTGAGTTAGAAACCTCTAACCCAAGATTTGCACTATGAAATTCTTGTAGAAAAACCTCTACAAGACCAAATCATACACAAAGTAATTGTGACTCCCACAACCCGGGATCACAAACAACCTCTCACAACCGAGAGAAAAACACGTGTTATATCAATGTAAATGAAATACGAACTTACCGACAAAATCCTATGCCTTGAGTAAAACTTACGATTTTTAGGGCAAGAAGGATTTTGGGGAAGATGAATGACACCAAACCCTAGCTCCAAGTAGATGACCAGCAATGGAGTCCTAGGTGGATGTTGGTGACCTAGAATCAAGCACTTGGCTTGGAAGGCTCACAATCAATGAATCTCTCTTTTGAAATAAGAGTGATGGAGAGATTCAAGAATGGAATGAAAGAGCTTTGTAACGGCCGGTATTTTCTAGACGTATGATTATTGTATGTCTGTATTTCCATCCGGATATTTTTGTGCGCGAATTCCTTCGTACGTCAACGCGAGCGCGTATCCGTTTCGTTTTACCGTACCATCGTTAATTGACTATTAATCTTAATGAATTATCTTAACTTAATTATCTCGCTAATTACAAAATCGCTAATCATCTTTTAACTTTCACTAATTACTTTATGTATTTTAATAATTACATTTTTTTTCTTAACAACTTAATTACTTAAATTAAAAGGCTAATCACCAGTTAAATTTAATCTTAATCAAGTTACTAATTAACCTAACCTATTGATTCCACCGTTTGGGGTGGTTCAGATCCGACATTGAACTGAATCTTCCCCCACCTCCATCTACCTTATTCATGCTGCTCCCTACTGTTATTATAACAGTAACCCAACAATAGCAGAGGAAACGCCAACAGTCATCTTTTCATTCTTCCTGCAAAACTAATCTCCTGCGACGAATCCCTCCAAACAAATTTACAACACCACCATCATCACCCCTTCAGCCACCATTCTCCACAATCATCAAGATCAACCAGCAACACAAACCCAATTCCTCAAACAACCAGTTTCCAAACAAATCTCCCCAAAATCAGCTTTCAGCCAACATTCCAAACTTAATCAGTCCCCAAGAATCAAAATCAGCCACACACCAAATACAATCCCAATTGATTTTGAAATCAGGATCAAGAAGAGGAAAAACACAGATCTGGAAATAATTTCAGCATCAAAACCGATTCAAAACAAAAAAAAATCCTTCAGATCCAAACCCTCTTCTTCCTTCTCCTTCTTCCTTCCTCTCCGCTCTCCCCTAGGCCCTCACCTGCGCACAGCCGCCGGCCATCCCCGCCGTCAGCCCGCCGCCATCGCCGGAGCAACCACAGCGCGCGCCGCCGCCGTGCGCAGGAAGCCGCCGCCGCTGCTGCACCCTGTCGGAGCCGCCCTCCCGAGCCGCCAGCGCCGCCCCATGCGCCGCCGGAGCCGCCCAGATCCGCCGGTCGCCTCTCCCCTCCTCCCTCGCGCCCGCGTGTGAGAACCCCCCTCTCCTCTTTTGATTTTTGCAAGGAGCCTCTTCCATTCGCTGGTTGCTGCAAAGCTTAAAACAAAAAAAAAGAGAAAGAAAGAAAACGAATGAACAGACACGTGAGAAGAGAGGAGACAGAGTGAAAGTGTTATTATTATAAGGAGATATGAAGTTAGCCTCTTAAAGTATAGAGAGAGGGATTGACAGAAGACAGCTGGAAGCCTATGGGTTATAAAATAAAATGAAATAAATATAAGGAAGGGTGGGTGACAGACATTTGGATATTAAAGAATGAGTGACAGTATTTTGTAAGGGTTATCGATTGAATAAAGAACATATGACAGCCTTACTATTAACAAAGAATGAAGGGTATGATATTAAAATGGTGTTAGATGGGTAATATAATATAAATAGAGGTAGAGGTGGATGAAGTATTTAATACCCTTATGTTAACATTTGCAGTTAGTTTAGTAAGTTAATTAACGGGTTGCTAATATTAATTAACTGGGTAGTATTAATTTTAGCAGCTTGTTGTTAAATAGTATCAGAGTAAAAAATAAGATGTATCAGATTAGTGTGACACAATACAAACACCACCCTAGCTTGATACCCCAATAAAAATCCGACGAACCTAATTTAGGGATTAACTAAATTTTGTGCTTATCTTGCAATGGACCTAATTCGTTTAACTTGTTTAACCAAAACAGAGAACCAGTCGTTCTATAGCGTAACGCTCGTCGAGGCGAACCCACGACCACCGATATCACCGGAAACAGGCAAGTGATACTTGCCAGTAATTGTTTAGGCCATGTTTTAGGCCAATTTGTAAAATTATGTAAAAGAGACTAGGCGGTGAAATGATAGTCGCCTAGACGCCCTATTTGATCTAGTTTGACAACGAAACTAGATCCGACACTTTTTACCTGTTTTCATTCATGCTGCCATGTCACGTTTACTTTCAATTAAATGTACGCACTTTAACTGCTCATTACATGTCATGCATCAATTGTTCTATCGTGATTGCGTAGCACACGCTACAATAATTGTAACTATTGAGGCTAGGCACCTGCTTTTGCGGGCACAACCCTATGCCATATTGAAAAACACTTCCTGGCTCGTGATCCAGAAGCGAGCACAGTGTTGTTGGGAAACCAACGCTCGATACACGTGGAGGGGTAGGGTTAAGCGATCACTTGAGCGTAGAAGTGTGCCCGTACAGCCACTTCAGCCAAAAGGCGTAAACCCTGTGCACGTCGTGAATACAAGTTAATCGTGAAATCGTGAAATCGTGAAATAGTGATTTGTAGCTGTACTCGAAGAACCTTATCTTTTACGACTTCCTCGACAAGTTCGTGGTGATTTTCATAGACGATATCCTGGTGTACTCGAAGAGCGAGGAAGAGCATGCAGAGCATCTGAAGATGGTGTTAGAGACGCTCCGTCACCATAGACTGTATGCCAAGTACAGCAAATACGAATTCTGGCTAGATAGAATTGCATTTCTTGGGCATGTAGTATCGGGAGCTGGTATCTCAGTGGATCCGGAGAAGGTCAAAGCAGTCAGAGAATGGCATACACCTCGATCAGCATCAGACATCAGAAGTTTCCTTGGATTGGCTGGATACTACCGCAGATTTATCAAGGATTTCTCGAGGATAGCTGAGCCGATGACGAGATTAACGAGGAAGGATGTTAATTCCAGTTGGTCAGACTCTTGTGAGCAAGCTTTTTCTACTTTGAAGGAGAGACTGACTACTGCACCAGTCTTAGCTATTCCAGACAGAAGCGGAGGCTTCGAGATTTTCTGCGACGCATCAGGCAAGGGACTTGGATGCGTTCTGCACCAACACAATCATGTGGTCGCATATGCTTCACGACAGTTGAAGATCCACGAGAAGAATTATCCGACTCACGACTTGGAGCTAGCTGCCGTCATCTTTGCTCTGAAAATTTGGCGACATTTCTTACTGAGTGAAAAAGTGAAAATATTCACTGATCACAAAAGTTTGAAATATATATTCACCCAGAAGGAGTTGAATATAAGACAACGTAGATGGTTGGAATTGATGGCAGACTACAACATCGATCTTCAGTATCATCCAGGGAAGGTGAATGTTGTACCGGATGCCTTGAGTCGACTGCCCGAAGTGATGATTCTCACAGCTCAGTGGAGATTGCAGCAGGATCTACGAAGGATGAATGTTGAAGCTGTACTACCGGGAGTCACATCGTCGCTGATGAACATGCAGATTCAATCGACGATTGTGGATCGAATCAAGACTGCTCAAGATGGAGATGCTAAGTTGAAGAAGATCAGAGAACAAGTCGAAGCAGGACTTCGGACAGATTTTCTAATTCACGCGGATGGATCTTTGAGATATGGTAGTAGGATCTGCGTGCCTGCCGGAGATATCAGAGAGGAGTTGCTGAATGAGGCTCACAGTTCACCTTATTCTATTCATCCTGGAGGTACTAAGATGTACAAGGATCTTCGACAGAACTTCTGGTGGCATGGAATGAAGAGAAGTGTGGCACGAAGCGTTGCCAAGTGCCTCGTGTGTCAGCAAGTGAAGGCTGAACACCATCGCATTGCTGGATTACTACAACCTCTGCCGATTCCCGAGTGGAAGTTGCAGCACATCACGATGGACTTCGTGACTGGCTTACCTCGGAGCACCAAGCAGAACGACGCGATCTGGGTCATCGTGGATCGATTGACCAAGTCCGCGCACTTTATACCTTTCCGAGTTGGGCAATCCACGGAGATATTAGCAAGGAAGTATATGGAGGTAATGACCTAACTCGTACCTTAATAGTTTCCTTCTAGTACTAGTCGTAATGTGAATTATGTCGTGTAGGAGATCGTGCGCTTACATGGAGTCCCTGTGAGCATTGTATCAGATCGTGATACGAGGTTCACATCTCAGTTCTGGAAGAGTCTGCAGACCAATCTGGGTACCAATCTGAAGTTCAGTACTGCGTATCACCCGCAGACGGATGGACAGTCGGAGCGCACTATTCAGATCTTGGAAGATATGTTGAGAGCTTGCATGTTGGATCTCAAGGGTTCGTGGGAGGATCACCTGCACCTGGTGGAGTTCTCCTACAACAACAGCTATCAGGCGAGCATTGGCATGGTGCCATTTGCTGCTCTCTACGGGAGAAAATGTCGATCGCTACTGAGTTGGGATGACGTAGGTGATAGGGAGCTCTTGGGGCCAGAGATGATAGTGGAAGCAGTTAATGTTGTGCGAGATATCAGAGACAAGCTTCGGATCGCTCAGGACCGTTATAAGCATTGGACAGATGCTAAACGGCGTCCTTTGGAGTTTCAGCCAGGAGATCATGTGTTCCTGAAGATCTCCCCGAATCGAGGAGTGATTCCATTTGGAAAACGAGGCAAGCTTATGTCACGCCCCGCTTCCCATTATACTTGGGGGCGAGGACGTGAACGGGCCCGCTTGTGCTTAAAGCAAAGAAGAAGTACTTTTTTTTTCTTCCTTCTTTGACTTAAGCACAATAAGCGTCTGTGTATGACTACTTGGCAGGTTCTTGCTTTGCGAACAATTGGAACAACAAGTAATGCCATCATTACATTCGACATCCAGATTACATGTACACAAGGGAATTAAGGCCTAGCATGGCCATTACAACAGTTACATGGAATTTAAAATACACCTGAAAGAATACAACAACAAGTATTAAACTTTTAAGGCAGCGCTGCGAAAGAATGCCGTCCTCGGCAGTGGGTCTTTTGCTCCTGGTTCTCTTGGTCCTCCTGCTCAATCTCCAAAAGAACTCTTCGGTGAACTCTGCCCAAGACCTAACGTATATTTCACAAACAAGGAAATATACGTCAGCGAGGGTCGCTCGGCAAGATTTAAAACGTTAGTGATAAAATGACCCTCGGCAAGATAATAATAAAGTTTGCAAATGATTTTAAGGGCGAGGAAAACACCACGGTGCACAACCAAGAAAAGTAAGGTAGCGTAATAAAACATGCAAGTGTAACAAGGTGTGGTGTACAGAGTAGTGAGCTTGCAATGTGTAGTGTGGAAAGTAGACATGGCAAGGTGTAGTGCTAACATGGCAAGGTGAAGTGCGTTCAGTAAACATGGCAATATGTGGTCTGCAAGTGGTGGACATAGCAAGTGTAGTGTATAAAGTAGTGAGCAGGCAAAGTGCAGTGCGCAAAGTAACGATCAAGACAAGGTGTAGTGCGTAAAGTAACCGGCATGGCAAGTGTAGTGTGTACAGCAATAAGTATGGCAAACATAGTGTACATCAATAAGCAGGACAATAAGTTTAGCAGGTTACACCATAGTACCACCAGAGGTAAAAGAGTGCATCAATCAATCTCCTATCTAGTGACAAGCCCAATGTCTGAGGGGGAAGTGACAAGCATTACACCCAAGTCAACGGGAGCTACCCGTGACTCTCTACTCACCGACCCGGCCAGGTGTCGGTCAAGTTCACCACGAGAGTGCAATCTAGCATTCCAGCCTCTACTACATTGAACTACCCCACCCAAGTGTTCTGCTGGAACACGAGCCAGCCTAATTCACGAATTACAAGCACGAATTGTCAACTCACATGACATCACGAAAATCACGATTTCATCTTCGAGGCGCACGATTTCACGATGTCTCGCGTTAGTTAATTATTTCAAGGCATGCAGCAATTTAAATAACAAGACCAGTTGTCTTTATACAACAATTTCCATGGTTACGAGAGTAACGAGCAACATTTACATACAAGAGAATAATTTAACATCCAATTCGTAAATTCACTATAAATTGCATACTTGCGTCTTTGAAAAGTTTGTAGAAAGTAATATACTTGCAGGTGGTAAATACTTGCGCCTTGAAAGAGGTTTGTAGAAAGTAATATACTTGCGGTTAGTAAATACTTGCGTCTTTGTAAAGTTCGTAGAAAAGTAATATACTTGCAGGTGGTAAATACCTGCGTCTTTGAAAAGTTTGTAGAAATTAATATACTTGCAGGTGGTAAATACTTGCGTCTTTGAAAAGTTTGTAGAAATTAATATACTTGCGCCTTTAAAAGTTGTCGGAAAACAATATACTTGCAGGTGGTAAATACTTGCGTCTTTGAAAAGTTTGTAGAAATTAATATACTTGCAGGTGGTAAATACTTGCGTCTTTGAAAAGTTTGTAGAAATTAATATACTTGCCTGAAGCGACGTGATTCTGAGTGTGCAGCCGATTACGGAAAGGCATGGTTTAATCTGCGAGGATGGATCTAACATTAAGTTACGTCAACACTAATATACCGCATATAATACTCGTAAGTTACTGCCTTGTGTCACTAACACATAAGACTAATATCCATATACACTAATTAATTTACATATATATGTAGGAGCATTAAAAGAGTAATGTAACATACTTTTATAAGCTGCTAGTAAGCCTATAATATACTATAATAATTTATCACCCACTCATCATTGAAATAACCACAGTTTACTTTTATTTAACAAAAACGTGGGTGCATCAAAGTGCAAGACAACATTTTATCATTTGAGCTTGGCACGCTATAATCAATATGCAGTCACTATGCAGTCAAAATGCAGTCACTCACTTATTTTAGGGTCCCCCGTTCTGCTTGCTCGGAGCTTGGCACGACCCCTGACAGCCGTAGGTAGAGGCGACCGGAGGCGGGCTTTTCGGAGGCGAGGTGACGGGCGCGGTGCAGGCTTGAGAACGGTGGCGGCGGTGTAGATTGGGACAGGGGAGCGGATCGGAGGTGGGTGGCTCCCCGAGGCGGCGGTGAGGCGATCCAGCCTTCGGCGAGGCTCCGGGCCGGGGGCAGCTTCCCAAAGGCGGCGAACGCGAGATCCGAGGCACAGCGACCCAAGGCGCGGCGGCGGCGCTTCCCGAGGACGGCGACGTGCGGAGCTTCCAAGGCGGCGCGCTGGGCGATGGCGATGCGATCGGAGAGGCGGCGGGGGCGGATCGGGCTCGGCGGTTGCGAGATGCGGCGAGATCGGGCGGCTGATCGGAGCGATCGCGCGACGGTTCCGGAGCTCGGGGCGAAGGGAGGTGGCGCTCGGCGTTGTGTGAAGAGAAGAGGAGAAGGTAGGGGGAGGAAGCTGTGTGTGAGGGTAGGTTGCTGCAAAAGGACCCTCACTTAATAGGATTGATATTAAGTGTCAGCACGTGAAAAGTGGGGGTTAGGCTGCAAGTTGTGTGTGGGGGGTTTGCAAATGACAGCATATGACAGATTTGAAGGGCCTAGAGTTAATTTATATAAAGAATATGGGGTTGTGAGATGGGGACAGTGAAGAGACCTAGGTCTCTTATATAAAAATTGTAAGGTTTTAAAAGTTGAAGGCTGGGTGATTGGCACACATGAGTTAAGAAATTGAAGCTTGTTTGGTTCCTTTTGTGAGGGTTGGGTGCGGTTAGGCCTAGGTTTGTTTATAAAGGAGGTAGGGGGCAGGTGAGCCTAGTGTTAAATAAAGGAGTGTAGGGTGCAAGAGAACGTGAGGGTGGGTTTGAAATGGCAGCAAGTACTAGGGCCTAGTTTCCTTATTATATTAGCTAGGTGTGATGTTTGAGAAAGAACAGCATGCGAAGGGTTGTAACCGAGTGGCCCATGCACGTTGGGGGAGAAGAGTATTAAATAGGGTTTAATATTAGGTATTAATAGGTGTAGTTGGATGATGGTTGCAGACACACTTGGGCAGAGGTTTTAATGATGGGGGGTTGGGAGAGTTAGTGGGTTAATTGTAAAAAATAAACATGAAAGATTTCCTTAGTTAGGATAGTAGAAGTGGTCAGTATACCTAGGTTTGGTTTACACAAGATTTGATTTGGATAATTCGTAATTAAGATATTGAGATCATGATTAGGCAGGATAATCAATTCGGTTAAGATTATTGGATAAAGTTTGGTTTAGAAAATAATATAGTCAGTACGTGGTTATGATCGATGTAGTTAGGATAATTGGATTATTGCGTTCTCGTCCTGCAAACAACATCAACCAGAAGTTAGAGAAGATATAAACGCGATCGTCAAGTCGCGTTCTCGAGCTATGAAAATAATAATAACAAATAAAATCATATATTAATACTCTAATAAATCATCATACTAATCGAGTACGTACGAGATACGTATATACAGAAACAGGCCGTTACAGCTTAGTCCGAGATATATTGGACCCTTCGATGTGCTAGAGCGAGTTGGAGAAGTAGCTTATCGCTTAGCTTTGCCACCATCCTTAGAGGGAGTTCATGACGTCTTTCATGTGTCCCAGCTCCGTCGTTATATCAGCGACCCTTCTTATGCTGTGGACTACTCTGAGATTACTGTTCGGCCAGATCTGACGTACGAACAGCAACCGGTGGAGATCTTAGATCGACGTCAGAAAGTTTTCAGGACCAAGACTGTTGATCTAGTCAGGGTGATGTGGAGTCGCGACTCGCCAGGAGAGTCTACCTGGGAGCGGGAAGATGAGATACGGGAGCGTTACCCATATTTGTTCCCTACTCTTTAGTGGATAAGAATTCCGAGGACGAAATTTTCTTAAGGTGGGTAGAATGTAACGGCCGGTATTATCTAGACGTATGATTATTGTATGTTTGTATTTCCATCCGGATATTTTTGTGCGCGAATTCCTTCGTACGTCAACGCGAGCGCGTATCCGTTTCGTTTTACTGTACCATCGTTAATTGACTATTAATCTTAATGAATTATCTTAACTTAATTATCTCGCTAATTACAAAATCGCTAATCACCTTTTAACTTTCACTAATTACTTTATGTATTTTAATAATTACATTTTTTTTCTTAACAACTTAATTACTTAAATTAAAAGGCTAATCACCAGTTAAATTTAATCTTAATCAAGTTACTAATTAACCTAACTTATTGATTCCACCGTTTGGGGTGGTTCAGATCCGACATTGAATTGAATCTTCCCCCACCTCCATCTACCTTATTCATGCTGCTCCCTACTGTTATTATAACAGTAACCCAACAATAGCAGAGGAAACGCCAACAGTCATCTTTTCATTCTTCCTGCAAAACTAATCTCCTGCGACGAATCCCTCCAAACAAATTTACAACACCACCATCATCACCCCTTCAGCCACCATTCTCCACAATCATCAAGATCAACCATCAACACAAACCCAATTCCTCAAACAACCAGTTTCCAAACAAATCTCCCCAAAATCAGCTTTCAGCCAACTTTCCAAACTTAATCAGTCCCCAAGAATCAAAATCAGCCACACACCAAATACAATCCCAACTGGTTTTGAAATCAGGATCAAGAAGAGTAAAAACACAGATCTGGAAATAATTTCAGCATCAAAACCGATTCAAAACAAAAAAAAATCCTTCAGATCCAAACCCTCTTCTTCCTTCTCCTTCTTCCTTCCTCTCCCCTTTCCCCTAGGCCCTCACCTGCGCGCAGCCGCCGGCCATCCCCGCCGTCAGCCCGCCGCCATCGCCGGAGCAACCACAGCGCGCGCCGCCGCCGTGCGCAGGAAGCCGCCGCCGCTGCTGCACCCTGCCGGAGCCGCCCTCCCGAGCCGCCAGCGCCGCCCCGTGCGCCGCCGGAGCCGCCCAGATCCGCCGGTCGCCTCTCCCCTCCTCCCTCGCGCCCGCGTGTGAGAACCCCCCTCTCCTCTTTTGATTTTTGTAAGGAGCCTCTTCCATTCGCTGGTTGCTGCAAAGCTTAAAACAAAAAAAAAGAGAAAGAAAGAAAACGAATGAACAGACACGTGAGAAGAGAGGAGACAGAGTGAAAGTGTTATTATTATAAGGAGATATGAAGTTAGCCTCTTAAAGTATAGAGAGAGGGATTGACAGAAGACAGCTGGAAGCCTAGGGGTTATAAAATAAAATAAAATAAATATAAGTGTAACGGCCAGTGTTTTCTAGGCGTATTAGTGAGCGTGCCCGTATTTTCGTTTTGACCATCCGGATGTTTTCGTGCGCAAGATATTTGTTGTGCGTCAACGCGAGCGCGTATCCGTTTTGTTTTACCGTGTCATCATTAATTGACAGATAATTTTATCAAATTACCTTAGCCTAATTACAAAATTAAGAACGACGATTTTGGGAGAAGCCCAGACCCTCTGACGACTCGATCGAGCAGGCGTGCTACTCGACCGAGTAGCCCGAATCCATTCCAAGCAGCGTAGCAGCAGAGTCATGTCTGCTCGACCGAGCAGCCTCCTACTCGGTCGAGTACGGCCAGCGACAAGTGGGCCCCAGACTTCCAGATTTTTAGTTTCTCTTGTGAAGTCCATCCCCTATGTATTTAAGACGTTTTCCAGACTTTTTAGGGGATTTTTTGACGTTGAAGCTTTTAGGTTAATTTGGAGTTTTAGCTTTAATTTTATTGAGAGTTCTAGATCTAGCTTTTTGGAGATTTTGTGCCGAAAAAGTAAAGACTCGATTTTTATCGCTTGTTACGGCGTGGAATTTCTGGATCTGGATTTTCTTATCGTCGTCTATTACGCTACGTACTTTTGGTACGTAAAGATCTCAACTTTCTTGTTTTCTCTCATTGCAATTATGAACTCCGATCTAAAAATCGCATCTTTCTTTGTCCTATTTGCCATGTCTGAGTAATCTTATCAAGGGCTAATGGGTTAGCCCTATGATCTTAGGAAAAAGATGTAGATCTGGATTTTTACGTTGTGTTGGGAATAAAAGGGGAGTACTTTGGTTGATCTAGCCAAATCCTTAAGAGAACTCGTATTTAGATCATGACCACGGTTGGTGAAATTGATTAGCTTAAGGAGTATCCTTAGGATTTAATTAGGGAGTTAGTGGATCCAACCAAGGCTCGTGACCATGCCCGGCTCGTGCCTTGAGGGGATCCACCGACGAACTATATCACTACATTGACGGCTACCGCCATTGCGTCAATGAGAGCCACCGAAGTACCTCGAAGCTCTAATCCACGAGAGTGGTACGAGCTGAGAGACCATCCCCATAAACCCAATGCAACGTAAGAACCCTAGTCTAACATCGACCTCCGACGGTCCTAGCGGTGATCCCTAAGGCCCTAGTTTCCTTATATTGAACCAACAACATCAAACAAACAATCTTCCAACCGACTGCTAATTCTTTCTGAGATTTAGAAATATTCTGAGACCCAATACACCGTCACTGTCTCTATGGGATTCGACAATCTTTTATACTATAGTTTGACACCGTCCGCTTGCGGATACACCCAGAATCGACACCTAGAAACCATACAGCGCTTGGTGACCGTGACACCGCCAGGTGGCTTTTAGGTGTAAGTTCTGGACGCGTCACTCACCAAGACGAAAAGTACAACCTCTCTCCCCACTATTCAATGCCGCATCAGATACTTTGTACATAAAACTTTTATTTCAGCATGCGCTAAGTACACGATGGACATTGCAGTGACTATATTTTGATCAGCAGGAGTCAAGAAACGCATATTGTATCTACTTTGTTGTTTCGACAAACAATTAACGAGAACTCTCTGCAACTTTCTTGGATCTTGATAGCCAGTTATTTTGAGGTAGAGAGGGCTCGGTTACCATAACAAACAGAAAAGAATGGCCATATATATAGAGGTTAAATTTTACAAACAACCTGTGTAAGAAATGCCTATTTCGACATCTTCCTTTGTACAAAATGAATTTGGCAATGGAGAAAAGAATCAATGAACAAGGTAAGTAACAAGAAGAGCAACGAGCATCTGCACATAAGCTATTCCTTGATCGATCGCCGAGCCATCGCTCGTTGCTGGAGAAGGTGCCATCGCTTGCCCGTGGGCGAGCTTCATGAGACCGGAGAAGAAGAAGGCAACATAGAACAAGGAAAGCATTCTCATTGAGCTCATCTTCTTATATCAACTGCAAATTCTTAGACACAAAGGAGAGAGACCTTGAGGAGGAGTGAGATGGGAGTATGTTGAGGTATTTGGACCTGAGAGAGGAGGGTGATGATATAAAAAGGCTTATGTTCGTGGCTTTATATACACAGGGCTGGAGGTTGAATGAAGACTTGTTCTTTTAATTTGCACAAGTCATATTGCCCGGCATCTTCCTCTATTTTGAAAAGTCATCGAGTTCAAATTACACTTCGAAAATTGCGCGTCTCATCGTGCCCATTCGTCGTGTTGACACTTTGGATTGACTAGAAGATAATGCAGCTTCCGTGTGGTCTCCATGTATTTTGAGCTTACTCTTCCCGTGAAATTTTTTGTTGATGGCAATATTCAAGTTTTTGCTAATGACTTTGTTTATTTATTTGCTTCTTTGCTTAGCAATGCATATAGAGACGGTTAGAGTGTATGACCGAATCCGGTTTTTGACTTGACCCGAAGAGCTTGCGGTGCAACATTTAATGGGGAAATTTTCAGGGCTCTGTGGTGGTAGCGGAGGGATCGGGCTTTCTAATTTTGCACATATTTTATATGATGTAATCTACGGCTTCGGCGTTAACCTCTTCTGTAGCCGCACTTCTCTTCCTTTTGTACCGGATCTTCGATATAATGGATTTCTCTTCTCTGCGCGTGGTTTTTCTCCGTCTTGGGGTTTTCCACGTAAATCTGTGTGTTCTTGGTTTGTGTTTTTCATTGCCTTTAATCTCGTAACAGAGACTAATAATTCTAATGTCTAAATTAAATTTATAGCCCACAATTTAATTGTAAATCTTTAGTTAAGTACTTATACATGCGTCAAGTGCAATGAAGCTTCCTCTTATTTACTTACGCCCCACGTTAGAGATGATTTCTTTGTTTTCCATTAAGAGGCAAGGATATATTGGGTATTTGTTGTTGCATACACCTTTTCTATGAAGTTAATAATTATGCTGCATTAACTCAAGAATAAAATAAGAATATTCTTATGAATCAACTACTGGGTGAGGAGCCCCCAACTCTTTATTTATAGGCAATAGGTGAGAATACAAATATGGCTACATTGATATGGGCCTATATCTAGTATAGCATAGAATCTCAACCAACTACGGTTAAATAACCGTTCACAACACTCCCCTTTATCCAGCCATAGGTGTGGACTCTGCTCAAGAATATTTCGGGATTCTGAGCGTAATAGGAGGCTCACATGGGGTGAATACTTCAGGATCCTGAGTTGGTGAAGTTTGCCTCGTTAAATTCTTTAGCTATGGAAAACCCTTTAAGAGAAACCATAGTTAAGGAAAAAGAGTTCAAACGCTCTTTAACTCCCCCTGATTTGTACAAGTGACTCTGCTCATTAATACTTCTGGATTCTTAGCGTCACAGAGGGGTGGATACTTCAGGATCCAGAGTTGATGTGATTTACCTCGTTAAAACCTTTGGCTATGGAAAACCAAGTGGGAAAAACCATAACTAAGGGAAAAGAGTATAAATTCTCTCAACTCCCCCTGCTCTGTAAAAGTTTTTAGGCTTTCAGATCTCTTAGGCTTATTTCATCACTCCTATTTACAACATTCCGAAAATATACACAGATTACAAATATTATCACCATTGAGCAGCTGCTGAATCCAGAAACTCTGGACAGGTGTGCTAAGATTCGTCGCCTCTGATGTGGTCTTCAGACTATGTGGACAGCTCCACAATACCAGCCTATATCCCAGTCGTTAGTGGGATGTGATGTACCACCAGGCGCCCTCAAATACACCATTGGTGTGATTCTGAAATGGTGAGGATCTCGGAATGATAGGATGATGTTGCTTTCATAAGTTGCTTTACAGATCTGCAGTAGATGGCCATCCCATTGTGGGTACCCATTCTGTGATTTCTCAGTATATGGGCCGGACCTGTAACCTGCATTTGCATAAACATTGGAGGATGCTACTTCATATTGTAAGTCCAAATCTTTCGATCCTTGGAGGAAGCGCAGAAGGCTTAACTCCGGTCTAATGGCTCTTTTTAGGTGCCAATTATCTCTGGCTAATGAGTTTACTGCAAACGCTATATCGGGACGCGTGCAGTTAGCCAGGAGTGCATGATTGCACTTAGATAATGGACTTTAGGACCAGTTATATCCTCCCCCTCTTCCAGCGATCGGAAGGATTCTTTTTGTACATCCATAGAGTGTACTACCATAGGTGTACTTTGGATGACAATGGTCCTTTTAATTTCTCCAATGAGCTTCTGGGCGTATGTAACAGGATTCTATGAGTCATGACTTTATATTTACCTAGGTCTTTTTATTTCATGTTTAAAAGTCAGGCTTGAACAGACGTTTCGGTTTTCTCTTCAGGAGATCCGATGAGATTTGAGTTGTTTACAACTATGATCTCAAATCCTGCTATTTGCTTAGATGCAAAGACAACCCTCGGTATGAATCATTGCTTTGTCAAGTGATTCTCTTGGTTGTACATTATTCTTATTGTTTTTCTTCAATAGAATAGACGTACCGAAGTCTATTCAGGCATTTAAGAAAATGTGGAAATTATTTTTACCAAGATATCCACGAAGGTATGTCGTCACAACATCCAATAACAGCATATCCAAAATTTTCCTTTGCCAAATCGTAAGGTATTCGCTTTTGATAACTTAGGGAGGCTAATGCATCATTTATGAGACATGATCATTTTAATTTGTTCGATCCCTAGTTTCAACGAAATTTTCCTTGGGCTATAGGTTGTACCTAATAGCATATGATTTTGTATTTATTTTTTCTTATGTGTGCAATACTTTATTTTATCCACAAGTTTGACACATTTTGGTGTCTGGACTTCAGGTCCGAACATTTCACGTTTCATAAGTGAGTCCAGCTCATCTTTTATTGCCCCGTTCCACATTTGGCCAATCTCTACGTTTGCCTTTAGTAGTGGAGTATGGAACGATAATTTATAAACATCATCGCTTTTGCGATGTATATGGCAATATGATACGTGAATACATTGTCGACAATTTATGTTCTATCTGTCCAACACCTCCCCAGTACGTACACCATTTACTTTCAATTTAACTTTTTTCCAGCAGTTCCTCTGCAATGGATTCCGGGAAGGGTGAGGGTGTGGACATGAGCTCATTGTCCTGTGGTAGTATTGTCTTAAGGTCTCCAGGTATTTTTCTTTTTTCTTAAAATTTCCGTCTGGGGAGCCTAGTGGTCTGCCTCTTTTTCGTTGAGGATTAGCCACTTCTGCTGCTAGTGGATTGCATCCATTCTCGGAGATATCAATTCTAGCTGGAGTTTTTGCAGCAGGGATGTGTGATCTGACAATCTTCTGGTTGTCAGTAAATGAGTCCGGTAACAGGTGAACCTTGTATTATATGTGGATGATCTTCAGGATCTCATCTTCATATTGTTTTGTTATTGGATCATGGTGGGTCGAACTTTCTGTATCCCACGTTATAATTTTCTTCGCGCCAGATTTTCTAGTATTTGGGCCTATTTTTGGGAAACTCGTCTCATCGAAATCACAGTCTTCAAGATGTGCCTTAAAAACGTCCACCGTGTAGGGTTCTAGGTATCTTATAATTGAGGGTGAATCAAACCCTACATAGATACCTAGGCGACATTGAGGACCCATTTTTGTCCTCTGTGATGGTGCAATGGGGATTTGAACTGCGCGACCGAAGATTCTCAGATGAGAAATGTTCGGTGGCATTCCCTATGCAAGTTGCATTGGAGACTCTGACTTCCAGAGGGTCTTATTTTTATTTACGATGTAGCATGCAGAATTTACATGTCCCCATGCATCCATAGGTAATCGGGATTTAATGGACGTTCAATCCATTGGAGTCTACTTATCAGTGACTTTGCCGACTCATTTTGGGTATGAACATGCGGCAATGTATGTTCATTTTTTATTCATGTTGCTTGGCAGTACTCTTAAAATGGCCGGAAGGTATATTCTCCAATATTTACCAGACTTATTTTCTTAATTTGATTGTCTAGAAAATGTGCCCGCAACATTTTTATTTGTGCTAATGGCTTTGGAAAAGCTAGGTTGCGGGTCATCCGTAGACACACATACGAGTATTTGAGGATGCAATTACCAGTACAATAAAGTACCATAATAGCCCACTAAGGGGGTGGATTTTTCCACATCAATCTCCTTATTTTTCTTTCGAGGAAGCGTGGAGATTCTTTTGTCAGATTTTAATAGAGATGGCCTTGTAATTTGTTTTCCCTTATAGCAAGGGATGCGAGGGAATTCTCACATCTGAAGAATCTTCTGGTTCTTCAAGTCATACCCATAGGATAAGATGCAGTGCATCATCACTGATCCAGGGTGGCCAAGTCTATCATGCCAGAGTGAAAACTTGGCTGATGTCGGGCACTTCAGGTGCTCCGTTTAATTTCGCTTCCTTTCTCCGAATCTTTGTATGGTTGAGGCTTGTAAGGCTCTTAAAACGTTCAAGTATGGATTTTGATCCTTTTTCTTGAGACGTTACATACAGTAATTTGTTTTTCATTTACATTTGCTGTTTCCAAATGGAATCCATTGAAAACGGATGTCTTTGAAACTTAGAAAGTTTCTTTTGGAATTCGGAGAGAATAGTGCATTCTTTATTTTTGTTTCTGTGTCAATTAGGGGGGCAATAGTGTTGCGATCCCTAGATATTCTATATTGCCATTATGTTGGGCTTTGTATTGAAAGATCATATGTGTTTATTGTCTACTAATCAGTCATGAGAGCAGTTCATAAATTAAGAGATGAATTATATATGCACATTTTCAGAGAGAACATTCAAAGTCAAATTACATAATATGAAAGCTCTCATAACAAGAAATGTTCTAAACAGTTTGCTAAGATAAAAATAGAAGGCTAATCAAGCAAGTCATCATATTCGAAGTCGTCTGCTGTAAACTTGACTGGAGCATCAGGGGTCATCAGGTTTGTTTCAGCTTTATTTTTCTTGTTCTCTTTATACAAATCCTGGAGATGCTGCGGAGTTCTGCACACTCTGGACCAGTGGCCTTTCATGCCACAGCTACAACACTGGTCTTCACATTCCCTCTTGGGTGGGGGTGCATCATCTCTATTTTTGTCATTTCTACGCCAAGTGAACTTTCGCTTTCTTTCATTTCTTCGTTGATGGACTTGGCCCCTAGCCCTTTTGTTCTGTCTCCCTTTCTGTGGTCTTTCTTTTCGTTTGTTGTCCCTCTTCTTTCGAGAATAAGAGGCATTATGAGCTTCTGGGAGGGGGGAAGTGCCAGGGGGCGCATGTTGTGAGTGGCGAGGAGAAGCTCTCTGTTTTGTTCAGCCATGAGTAAACATGACAGCAGCTCAGAATACTTGGTGAACTTGCGTTCACGGTATTGCTATATTAGTATCGCATCTTTTTCATGGAAGGACGTATACGTCTTTTCCAGCATGCGATCTTCTGAGACTTTTTCACCACACTACTTCAAGCGTGAGGTGATGCTAAAAAGTGCTGAGTTGTACTCAGCAATGGACTTAAAGTCCTGCAGTCTCAGGTTCTCCCACTCATATCGTGCCTTTGGGAGTATAACATCTTTCTGATGTTTATATCTATTCTCAAGGGCAGTCCATAGCTCAAGTGGATCTTCGACCGTAAGGTATTCAGCCTTTAGGGTCTTGTCCACATGGCGGTGAATATAGATAATGGCTTGCGCCTTTTCTATATCGCTTACATTTTCATTATTAGTCACAGCAGAAATGAGGGACTTTGCCTGCAGATGAAACTTCACATCGAGCTGCCAGCTCAGATAGTTTCTTCCTGATGCATCCAGCGCTTCGAAATCGACACTTGCGATTTTAGCCATTTTATCTAGAAGAGCACAAATATGCATCAATTAATAATTTAAACATAAACATTTTCATGCGGAGGCAATTTTAATATGAAGGGTTAATTACGTGGATCGACCAGTCCCACATAAATAATAGTCCAAGGTCCCATTACGGTCCATATTACACAAATGAGAGCTTTAAAAAGAAATTACAACTTTGGAAACCTCCGTGGGTCCCATATAAGATCTTCAGCTTCAATTGTGGCCTCCGTCTCCATGGAAAATGGTCTTCGGTCTTGGACATTTACAAAATTTTCTCACTATAATTTCTCTCAAAAGTAAAAGAAAAGTGCAGGAAAATAAAATGTGGGACTTAAACAGCTAATCCAAAAATCACAATTAGCCATCCATGCAGAAAATTTATGCTCATCAAACATTTCATTTTCATCAGACATCGCAGGCAGTTATATTCGCATGAGGATAAATCATTTAATCACTTAATAATTATTGGACCACTGGGCAACGTCATATACTGTTAGGTTAGGTGACTAACGGCAGAGCGTTCGCATGATCTTTCTAATTATTAAGTTTTAAATATAATGCACAACCACACATGTAATATCCACAGATTTTGCCAGTGATGTAAAGCATGTATAGATGATTTTACAGAAGAAACCATTTAATACAAGGGTTGTGCAAAATTTGGGTTTATTCCAAGAATTGGAAGAAGAGCCCAATAATTAAACATGTTCTTCGTAAAAGGAAGAAGTTTTCCTTTTTAAATTCATCTTCAATAACCCCCAAAAGTCCCCAATAATCCCTTATATGTCCACTTATTGCCCCATAGTATACTGTGATTTTTCACGAATTTTTAGGCCCACAAGCGCCCTTTTTAATTAATTTTTAGCCCCAAAAAAATCTTTTAAGGCTTATTTATTAGCCTTTGCCCCTTTTTTTCTTTTATTTTTGAATGAACCTTGGCCTGCATGCCTGAAGCCCGCATGTTGGTTGCGGGCTTCAGGCCCGCAGTCAATTTTTTTTATTGGATAAAAAAACTGACCTGCGGGCCTGAAGCCCGCAGGTTGGATGCGGGCTTCAGGCCCACAGTCAATTTTTTTTTGAATCTGGGCCCTAGGCCCAGTAGGGTTTTTGGGGGCGGCGGCAGGGGGTGGCTGCCGCCCCCGCTGCAGGGGGGAAGCGGCGGCCGCCGGCCCCCTGCAGGGGGGACGACGGCAGGGGCGCCGCCGCCCCCTGCAGGGGGGACGGCGGCAGGGCACCGGCTGGCCCCCGCAGGGGGAGCGGGTGCGGCGCCGGCCGCCCCCTATAGGGGGTGCGGCCAAGGGCATGGGGGTAAACCCTAAAAATTGGGGCTTATGGATGAAAAATTTGTTGTTTAGGCGATCTACTAAATCCCTGTGTCGATCTTGCGAGATCTATGGGTAGAACAATCATACGTAGGATTAAAAACATCGTTTTTAGTGATTTTACCTCTATATCCGTCCTTCGGATATAGCGATGGTTAAACGAAGCCCTACGCAGATGACGACGCTCGATTGAGGAAGCCTTGCACCATGCACGTGGATCACACGTCTCCTTCCGCCTTCGCAACGAATGGAAAAAAAAATTGTGGAAAATTTTCTAGAGACTCGTGCTGATAACGTGTTATGAATCAACTACTGGGGGAGGAGCCCCCAGCTCTTTATTTATAGGCAATAGGGGAGAATACAAATATGGGCTACATTGATATGGGCCTATCTCTAGGATAGCCCAGAATCTCAACCAACTACGGTTAAATAACCGTTCACAACAAATATAGATTAATCTTACCCATTACCCATGCTAAGTCAGTAAAATTACCGACTAAGCACCTTTACCACCTAAGTTTCTTTGGATAGCTAGGGTTTGGCAATGGGTTTACGATTTAGGTTTTGTGCACCCGTGTAGGGGGCACAATCTATATTCAATGATTCTGATTTATTTCTTATCGGGTAAGAAATTATAGGATATATAAAGAGAAGCCATTGACACTATCCACACACAGAATTCTTCAACTAAATCATCTCTCTCAAATTCTGCTATTAAGTTGTGATTCTACGTCTCACATCACATGATTTGGGATCGTCATTGTGATCGCGAGACAATAACATCTAGAAAACGCTTTCTTCTATAAACTAGTTAAAGATTTTAAAAAGAAAGGTACATGATTTAATTTTTTCCGCGTTGCAGTTACATGATTAACCAGAACTACTCTCTGTAATATTCGACAAGTAATTATTTTTACAAGAAAGGGTACAGTTACTAAAACAACACAAACGAAGAGCCATACATCAATTAAATTTTAGGGTAAATTGCATAAAAATACTGTTACGTTTAAGCCATTTTAAGTAAATACCATGATGTTCACGTTGATCAATTTTAATACCGAAACGTTTGGCTCAGGTTTCAAGTTGATACCTTTTTTAATTTTCCGTCCAAAACACAATAAATTTGGACGGAAATACCCCTTCCCTCATTCCAGCCATCTCTCTCTACACATCCTCTCTCTACCGATTCTCTCTCTCTCCCCCTTCCTAATTCTTGCTCGCGCTCTCTCTAGATTGTCTCTCTCCCCCCAATTCTCTCTCTCTCTCTCTCTCTCTCTCTCTCTCTCTCTCTCGGGTATGTGTGCATGGGGTGGGTGGGTGGGTGCTTGGGGTGTGTGCACGTGCGTGGGGTGTGTGTGCTTAGAGTGGGTGTGTACGTGCATGGGAAGTGTGCGCGTGCATATTGGGGTGGGTGTGGGCGTGTGTGAGTGTGGTGTGTGCGCGTGAGTGGGATGTGTGTGCTTGGAGTGGGTGTACGCGCGCATGGGGGTGTGTGCGCGCGTATTGGGGTGGCTGTGTGCATGTGGTTTGTGCGCATGTGGGGGGGTGTGTGTGTGTGCTTGGAGTGTGTGTGTGTGTGTGTGTGTGTGTGTGTGTGTGTGTGTGTGCATGTGGTGTGTGTGTGCATGTGGTGTGTGTGCGTGTGTGTGTGCGTATTGGGGTGGGTGGGTGCATGGGTGTGGGTGCATGGGGGTGCGTGTGGTGTAGATGGGTGTGTATGCGTGGGGTGGGTGTGTGCATGGGTGGGATGTGTTGTGTGCATGTGGTGGGTGTGTGCATGGGTGGGTCGGTGAATGCATGGGGTGGGTGCTTGTATGTGTGTGGGTGCTTGCATGGGGTGTGTGCGTGCGTGCAAGATGTTTGGGTGCTTGCATTGGGGGGGGGTGTGCATGTGTGTGGTGGGTTGTGTGCATGAGGGGAGGTGTGTGTGCGCGTGTGCGCATTGGTCGGTGGGTATGTGCATGTGGTGTGGGTGCTTGCAAGGGTGTGTGTGTTCGGGTTAGGGTGTGTGCATGGGTATGTGCATGGGTGTGTGCTTGGGATGTGTGTGTGCACACACGCATTTGAGTGTGTGCGTGCATGCACGTGTGCGTGCATGTGTGCGTGTGCGTGCGTCACCCACCCCACCCATGCACACATACACACCAATGCACACTCCCACCGACCAACTAATGCACACACACACACCCACACACCCACACACCCATGCAAGCACCCACCCCCATGCACACACCCCAATGGGCACCTACCCACCCACCCACTCACTCCATGCACACACACCCCAACCCCCATGCACACCCACACGCCATGCCCACACCTACCCACCCACCCACCAATGCGTTCGTGCGCGCGCACACACACCCCACCCGTGCACGCACGCGCACACCCCCCACGCATACACACACACCCTCCCACGCACACACACCCACACCCACCCCATGCACACAACCCGCCCACCCCACGCACACACACCCACTATAGAGAGAGAGAATCAGTAGAGAGAGAGGGAGAAACTGTAGAGAGAGAGAGAGAGAGAGAGAGAGAGAGAGAGAGAGAGAGAGAGAGAGAGAGAGAGAGAGAGAGAGAGAGAGAGAGAGAGAGAGAGAGAGAGAATCGGTAGAGAGAGATGAGAGAGAATCGGTAGAGAAAGAAAGAGGGGGAGAGAGATGTGAGGAGGGGCAAAACGGTCCAATTTAATACCGTCAGTCCATAATCCGCCACAGGGTATCAATTCGTCACAAAATGAACCTCAGGGTATTTACTTAAAACTGGTCCAAACGTGAAGGTATTTTTATGCAATTAACCCTAAATTTTATAGACAATCTTTGTAACAAAAACATATTTCAACGACATTTTTACAAAAAGGATTGATAATCCAGAATAGAATCCGACCCATGCCCAACCCAACATGTTTGCCACCCCCACAAGATGGAGAATGCAAATGTGGTTGGCTTAGTGTTTGCCACCTAAAACCCCCCCCAACCAGAGCACAATTTGAAAGGAGGGAGCAGTGTGTGTAAGTATGTGTATTGTCCGGAGGTAAAATGAAAAAAAAAAAACTCAATGGCAAACCTGCAAATGGGAGAGTTAAGGGGGGAGTCTCATTGGTAAATTTGCGAATAAGTGTGTCGGTGGGGGGTTTTTTTTTTGGTGAGGGCTGATGTGGAATCTCATGTGACGATGTTGCAATACCGCATGGGACAAATGTGCCAAATAAGACAACTACCCTCTTTTGTATCTCTCACACACGCATGCATGCACCGCAAGAGGGTATAATATTCCCATGATTCGATTTTGATCAACACTAAGTCAAGAAATGCATCTTGTATTTTTACAAGGGATGATGCAAAATGAGATGCTCCAACAAAATAATTAGCGATAACTACTCTCTGCAATATTATTAAATCTTAACAAACAATTATTTTTATACAGAAAGGGTACTAGACCATCACAAAAGAATTGCCAATATATCAATTACATTTTACAAATAATCTGCATAACAAGAACCTATTTTTACAATGTCTGTTTTTACAAAAAGAATTGACGATCCAGAAAAGAATCAATGGACAAGGTAAGTAACAAGAAGAGCCACAAGCATAAGCACATAAGCTATCCCCTGATCGATCGCAGCGCCATCGCTCGTCATCGCCGGAGAGGGCGCCATGGCTGGCTGCCCGTGGGCGAGCTTCATAAGACCGGAGAAGAAGAAGGCGACAAGGAACAATGAAAGCATTCTGACTGAACTCATCTTCCTATATGAGCTGTAAATTCTTTAACAAAAATGAGAGAAAACTCAAGTAGGAGTGAGATGGGAGTATATATGTTGAAGTATTAGGACTTGAGAGGGACGATCGATGAGAGAAGTGTGATGATATAAAAACGGCTTCTTTTCGTGGCTTTATATACACAGGGCAGGAGGTTGAGGGAGACTTATTCTTTTGATTTGAACAATCAGAACGAGTCAGTCAACCGTGTCGAGCCTACAAGAAATGGTCACATTGCGTTGTCTATTTTGATGGTCTTGGAAAAATTAACAACTAGAATTGCTTTGAAAGAGAGAGCTTGAGGAAGAGATCAGGGTGTTGGTAGAAAGAGCCTCTGCAATTATGGGTCGTTTTTGTTTCATATTTGAAAATGATAGGTTGACGGGGATCAGCGATTTTGAATCCATCAACTCAGATGGTGTTCAACGCTTAAAAACTCTGGAATTAACAATAACACATGTGATTTGTTTAGGGAGACGTGTGAAAAAGCTAAGTCAATTCCGTGGTTTTTCATTGGGAGTGATCAAATGGAAATTACGAAGCATCCGCGTGGTTGTAGCCACGCGCTTCATGCTTGTGGCTCATGGTTTGGACGTCAAAATTAATGACAGGTTGCCTTTTTTAAAAAGAAATTATTTGGTTTATACGTCACTAATGATATCATATTGCATTGGACATATCATTATTATTAGGGTTAATTGCATAAAAATACTCACGTTTTGACCCTTTTTTAAGTAAATACCCTGAGTTTCATTTTACGACAAAGTGATACACAGTGGCGGATTATGGGCTGACGGTGTTAAATTGGAAAATTTTGCACCTCCTCCCATCTCTCTTGATTCTCTCTCTCTACAGATTCTCTCTCTAACAATTTTCTCTCTACACTGAATCTCTCTCTCCCCCCAATTCTCTCTCTCTCTCTCTCTCTCTCTCTCTCTCTCTCTCTCTCTACAGATTCCCTCTATTTCTCTCTCTCCCCCCCGGGTGTGATGGTGCATGCGGTGGGCGAGTGTGTGTGCATGGGGTAGGTGTGCGTGCGTGCGTGGGGTGGGTGGGTTGTGTGCGTGGGGGTGTGTGTGCATGGGGGGGTGTATGTGTGCATGGAGTGTGTGTGCGAAGGGGTGGTGGTGATCGTTCTCGGATATACACCCGAAAAACGACTGTAGTCTTACTGAAAGCGCACGGTGAAGCGGCGAGCGAGTATCGAACACAGGGAGGACAATTGACAGTACTCTATCTTGATCACCTAGCTATTGATGGTAGAATGGAATGGTTTGGATATTAATGTCATTGTCGTTCAAATAACAAATAGAATTCAATATAATAAAAGCGTCTAGGGCTAGGGAATTCCCACTACGGATCGTCACTTATCCTTGTGGATCATGAATCTCAATGTTGTAATGCTTGAATTAAGTTGAACTAGTCGTAACTGAATATAAAACCAATCTCACGCTCTCGTGCTATTGCCGGTCTATAGCAACCTAGATTAGGGCACACTCTCGTGCAAACCCTAACCTAAGCCACTAGCATGAAGATCGACATCATCGTCCAATCGCACCTCGAGCACACTCTCGTACAAATTCGAGCTACGATCTAGGTCATGATAATTTGTATTCGTCCAATCTCTTGCAAACGAATATAGATATAGATTTATAATAAAAATCCTAACTTTGGTCCAATCTCTTGCAATCAAATCTAGAGAATCTCGATTATAAACCTAAACCGAATATCTAGGCCTTCCCATCGATTGAAATCCAATCTCTTGCAAATCCCAATCAATGGGAATTCCTAGCTATTCGTAGTAAATCAATCATAACCTAACTGTCTATCAATCCTAGCAACAATTCAATTCATTCATCACAATTCTAAGATCGGATCCATAAGGTTCATCCCCATGCCCTGTAACGACGAAACTACTCACAATTCATCATAGTAATCTCAGAAATAACGAATAAGATCATAGAACAATTCATGATTGAGAAAAAACAATTCATAAAAACAAGAAATTTAGATAAAAATAACAAACCAAATTGCGCGTCTTTGATCTCCAGCTGAGAATTACAAGAAGAATAGCCGTCAAAATTAACTTCAAGTCTCTCCTAAAACTAGGAATAAAACTAGTCTTAAATACAAGTCAAAATCGTCTAGAAATTCCTGATAGATTTGCCCCTGGCGCAGCCAAAAACCCTAACACAGTCGGACTGTGCCACTCGGCCAAGTGGAACATGTCACTCGGCCGAGTGACAAACCCAAAGAAAAACAGAGAAATAGGGGTGTTTCGGAGGTCTGTCACCCTGTTCCACCCGGGCGAGTGGTCTTCTCCACTCGGCCGAGTGAGCTTTCTTGCTCGGCCGAGTGGGTCTTCTCCAAATTCCAGTAAGTCAGATGATTTTCAGGAGAAAACCCTTGTCATACTCGGGCGAGTGAGCTTCTTCACTCGGCCGAGTGAGATTTCTCACTCGTCCGAGTGGACTTTGACTCAACGTGCTCCTGTATCTGTTTCACTCGGCCGAGCACGTTCCTTCACTCGGCCAAGTGAACTCTCTGTTCGACCGAGTGGGCTGCTTCTATGGCTCTTTCTTCTCCTCCTCGCTTCCTCGTCGATTCTATCGAACTTCTTCCTCTTCCGCTCATCATCTAGCGCTGCTAGATCCTCAATAAGGCCATGGACGACGCTCAGGTGCGCGTGAAAGTCCCTTGATCTCAATTTTGCTCCAGATTGCTCCATATTTCTTGAAACACGACAAAAACAAAAAATAGTGAAAAGCTACACGATATCGTCGAATAATCGTGAAAAACGCAATATGGACGATCGAAACGATATGAAAACATGCAGAAAAAGGTGTAAAATAAGGAGCGATCAAAATCCCCCAAGCTTACCTCTTACTCGTCCTCGAGGAAGATGAGTAAAAAGGCGAACCCAGCGGGTAAAAATAAGGAAAAAGAAAAAAGAAGATAGATAAGAAATCGAAGAGTGAGGTGATAGATCATTTTCTCTGGACGTGGAGCTGCATACTCAAATAGCATACAATGAATAAAAACATGCCTAAGGTTTTTATCTCGATATCATGATCATATATAAATGCACTCGATATAGGAACCTAAGAATATCAAAACGATATGAAACATGAAATCATTCTAGAATTAGTATCGTCTGAGGCATCTAAAGTAATATACATAATCATAGATCGCACACTTTTCAATTGATCGCTTTCTATTTGGAGTATAAGAGGTATCACACAATATGGAGCAATAAGAATAGAAAGAAATGGTATTCATGAGATGCATGCCAAATTTCAATTCGTGGACTTCGTAATACTCTTAGTAATCTCACTGAGTATAGAAAATTACCCAGCTTAGGTCGTCATGCACAGATAAGTAGTCACTCTCTCACACATCATTGGATCCTCTCTCCCAAGCTTATCTATAAGCGTGGTGGCATCAAATAGAACAATGCAACTTTTCTCCATTTTTGAAGCTCCAAGAAAAATAAAAGAGGGAAGAAAGAAAGAAAGAAATGGGATCATGTATGAACTTCTCTTTTTCATCTTTTTTTCATCTTTTTTTATTTCTTTTCTTCTTCTTTGTTTGTTTGTTTTTTGTTTTATGTTTTTGAAACTCATATACACAATAACAATCCCAAATCATAAGAT
The DNA here is from genome assembly GCA_030789695.1 of Scilla litardierei. Classification (NCBI taxonomy): domain Eukaryota; kingdom Viridiplantae; phylum Streptophyta; class Magnoliopsida; order Asparagales; family Asparagaceae; genus Scilla; species Scilla litardierei. The sequence goes on along the minus strand of CM061141.1, from coordinate 317,697,325 downwards.
AGACATATATGCATGTATTTTTCTTTTTGATTTTGGGGTGTTGGAGCTTGGACTTTTATAGCAAGGGGAAGATGCCAATATAAGAATTGCTAAAGGGGATTCACCAATGATTTTAAGTATAGAAATTATGTTCAAGATATGTGGAGAAAGAAAAATATGTAACGCTACGTTCACTCTTTAGAATGTGGAGCAGAGTAATGTAATCTACTCAGTTTGATTTCAGAAAGTAAACTAATCCAGTTATGCTAATGGTGGAATTTCATTCAAATTCATATAATAGAGATACAGGTTACTATTCTCGAATGCACAGCAACGCGTAGCATATGATATGAAATTAAAACGATGGCTAAAAAGGTAAACTAGCTCCAGGTCATCGTCATCACAGAAAATTCATCTCTAGCAAAAAAGGATAAAAGAAATAAGGATAAATGAAAAATAAGAACTACTATACATACGAAGCACAAAAAAATAAAGAAAACGTGATGCAAGTGAAAAAACATGAAAAAGTGGGTGAAAATAAGTGTAAAATAAAGAAAGGTGGGAAAACGAAAATAAAAATGAAGAAAATGAAAAGTGCGTGAGACACTCACTCCCCAAAGCTAAACTGCACAGTGTCCTCAATGTGCTAAGTGTGGCACAAGGAGAGATATGATATAGGTGGGGTGGGTGAGGATGCATGCATGACAAAGCATGAAAATGATAGAAAATAAGATGGATATGCAAATGATGCATGCAGCGATCAAGATGGTGCAATATAACGGTCCCAGAAATACCTCCTCTCTTCCAAGGTGATATAGACAAATATGAGCAAAAAGTGACCAAAATGTGTGGGGAGGAGGTGCGCAAAATTGGCAGAAAAGATGATATCAATCACAGCAGCGGCAAAAATATGGGAGGCATCTAGTGTGTGCCTAAGCAGGTGGTGGAGCACCAGTATCGTCCTGTGGGAGGGGGTGGTGGAGGCTGCTGGGAAATGTGACGAATAGTGGCAGGTGGAGCAGGCTGTGGCAGTCGCGCAAGAATCTGCTTCAGGGCAACCTGAATACCAGGGAGTAGAGCGACGCGAGACTGCATAGAACTAACGGTAGCTGAGAGAGCCCGAAAATCTCCTCTGAGCCCACTAACAGCCCCCTCTAGAGCACACATGTGCTGAACTAGGGTGTCGAGTGGAGGAGGGGTAGAGGGTCGAACAGGTGGGGATCAAGGCTGCCGAGCTCGGCTACCGTAGACAAGTGATGCCACTACGGGGTGAGTGTGAGGTGCTGTGCTCACTAAAAGACGCTCAGCCTCTGTGGAAGGCCGAGACGCAGGAATTCTCTCAGAAGTGTGAGCAGCGGCAGAATCTGAAGCGGTGACAGAGGGCGAGAAGGGCAGAGAGGTCGCTGACACAGAAATGGGGACGGACGTCACGACACTCTCGGTGAAGACAACGGTAGCGGAGACGGAAGGGTCGATGACTGGGGAGGTCGTGAGGTCTACAAAAAATGACTCCCCAGCGGTCGAGAAATTAGGTGAGGACAGGGTCTCTGTTGCGGAAACAAAGGAATGATCGCCTCTCTCAAGAATAGTGGTGGGGGCGCTCTCAAAACTCACATAAGAGATAGGATCAATGGCCAGCGGCACAGAGGTGGTGGTGGTGGTGGTGGACTCAGCTAGTGAGCTCCCGACACTGACAGAAGTGTGGACAGAGGTGTCGGGAGGAGTGGTCAAATCAGGTGCAGGCTGAGGGATCGGGATCTCGGGGTCCAGAGGTGGGAGGAGGGGCTCCTGCTGAGCACCCTCAGTCTCAAGCACGTATGCAGCTAGGATGAGGAGGCCCATCTCTGGTATCCACACCCCTCCTACGGGTCTAATTTGGGTCCGAGCGGGGCTCGGAAGCACCATATAATCTGCGTCGAATGGACCGTGCAGCCAAACCCAATGGTGCTGACCATGAGGATGCAACATCCTCATACGGGCAATGACATCAATGGAAAGGGAAGTGGGGCCCAGGGGTTGTAGCAAACTAGCTGGGAGGTCAGTCCCGCACATGTGAGCCAGAAGGGTAATCAGACCACCAAAACAAATAGGCGTCCTAGCGCCGACAGAGATAATGATGCGGTCTAGATACCAACTGGCTATATCGATCTGAACGGCGGAGAGTAAGACGTCTCCACCTACCTCAAAGGCTCTCGCTCTGGTCATCGCGTAGAGCATGTAAAGCTCAGGCGTAGACATCATCCCGGGCTCATACCTCACCAGAAAAGTGATCGCCCTAAGGCGCTGAGCAATGCTGAGGCATGGGTGGATGATAGCGGAGGCCTTGGCCTGGCTAGGGTCAAAGGCGAGAGGGGATCCCATGATGCGTGTCCAAAAGGCGTGAGTATCGAATGCCGGTGGGGGGATGTGCGTGGGGCTATAAGCTCGGTCGGGGTTCGGGACGGGGCGCCACTGAAAATAGGCTCGGAGCATGTCGAGGGTAATCTCGCACTCGCGATCCATCAATCAAAATGAGCAACCCTCGAGGAGTCCTACGGATGGAACTAAGAACCTCGAGTGTCGGCCGAACGTAGGTGTCTGCCGACACCGACAGAAAATCATGCCACCCCACTTTGTCATACAACTGGAGTAGGCCCTCAAATACCCCTAGGCACTCAAAATCTGCATTGTGCACAAACCTAGAGGGGACAATCGAACGATGGGATATTCTTTCAAATTTGGCGCAGTGTGCGTCATCTCTGAAAGTGATCCCCATCGTGTCGAAAGAGGGGACGGGCTGTGTCGGTGGGGGTGGAATGGGTGCAGTAGGAGGTGGAAGTGTGAGTGGAGGTGGGCTAGGTGGCGGGGAGTCCGCTATAGCGGAGGAAGAGCCAGGCTCGCTAGTCTTCCTCCGCTTGGAGGCGGGCGCCTGCGAACGTGAACTAATCTGTGGAGGAAAGTGTGCCGTGAGATGCCCCTATCAATGCGAAGTGCTATATAAAAGGAGAGAATGTACCCGAGCTTGACGCGAATGCAATCAGTCGTAATAGCAAAGAGACGCCTCCCCTTAGAAGCTCCGAATCTGCCCCTGAATCTCCCCCAAGCTATCCTGAAACACAAATTGACAAATTAGAAATGAATATCAATAAATTTGGGGTAAAATCAAGAGTAATACATGTGTATAAAGTTTAATTTTGATTCGGGGCGGAATAGGACTTACGAAATGGAGAAATGGAGAAAAGGGGAGAAATAGGGCTAAATGGGGGATGGCCGGTGGCGAACTGGGCACCGACGGCGGCGGTCGGAAGGCAGGGACGGCGACGCGGGTTTGCTCCGCTCAGGCGTGGGGTGGAGCGGCTCGGGCGAAGGGTCGGAGTCGTTCGGGCGAAGGGAAATGCTCGGGCCGTGATTTGGGAAATTTGGGATGTTTTTGGATTTAAGCCGCGAGTTTTCGAGTATATAAGATTAGTCACTCGGTCGAGTAGCATGTCCACTCAGCCGAGTGGCTCGGTTTATTACGATTTTAAAATTTTTTTGCAAAAGTACCGACTCGGCCGAGCAGCACTTCCCACTCGGGCGAGTAGACAATGGTCACTCGACCGAGTGGCAAGGCCACTCAGAACTTTTCAAGTGCTGAAAGTGTCTGATTCACTCGGTCGAGTGAAAAAGCCACTCGGCCGAGTGGCATATAAATGACAGAGAGGAGTTTTTCGAATCTTCCCTGATCAGTACCCTGCTAGGCCGAGTAGGGTCTTCACTCGACCGAGTGAACATTTCACTTGGCCGAGTGGGCTGTTATTTTCAGCTCCAACTCTCTGTTTTTTCTCCACTTTTTGATTTTCGTTTCTCCGTCAGTTTCTTCCTTCTCCTGACGCCTGAGTGCATCCCTTGAGTGCTCTCCTTTGCCATGGTCGTCCTCCATTTATACGGTTACATATTCTCCATCTCCTGCAATGAAAAATATTGCCCGTCGTCAGGTTTTTCTTCGACACTTGACTCTAAACACTAATAAAGATCTAAACAAAAAGAAAAAGAAAAAATTTAAATAAAAATAAGATAGAACCGTCGGGTTGCCTCCCGACAAGCGCTCGTTTAAGGTCTTGAGCTCGACCCCTTAAGATACGCGTTTAAAGCTCAATGCTTGGCGCATGTGAGATGCGTGCGTCAAACTTGCCGGGAAGGCCGCTTGGGTTTAGTTGTTGATTTTCATCGGCGATCCTCGGCTCTCCTTCATCATGGATAGTAGTTGGGGATGAGTCCCCCAAGCTTGAGCTTTTGACATCCTTTTTCTTGGCCGGCGCCAGAGATTTGTTGTCCAGTGAAGCTTTCTTCATATGGTTCGCTGCAGAGAGCATGCATAGCTCTCTAATCGTGACGACATCAGCGTTGTCTTTCTCCTCATCCTTAAGAGGGTCCGACAGGTCTCCCATCATCTCGCCATCTTAAGTAAGTTGGCCCTCTTCGAGGCCGTCATCGTGCTTGGCTCCGATGGAAAATGGCATGGCATCATCAATCACCTCGTCGAGGAGGTCCACGTAGTCCACGTCCTCTGGCCAAGGCATGTGCTTCATCGCCTTTGGAATGTGGAGTTCAACTTCAATATCCAACGTTTAAGGACAATGTTCCTTCCCTCACATCCACATTCACTCTGGCAGTGGCCAAGAAAGGGCATCTAAGAATCAGCGACGTATCACTTTCCTCCTTAATATCCATCACCACGAAGTTGCATGGCAAGCAAAGTCCGTCCGGTACTTGTAGTGGTATGTTTTTCGCAATCCCCACCGACCTAGTGATTCGCCCATCGGCGAGTTGTATTTTCATGTCCGTCGCCTTTAGGTCGGTCCACGTATTCAATTTCTTAAACATTGTGAGGGGCATGAGGCTTACGCTTGCTCCCAAATCTACCAAAGCTTTCTAAAGTGGGACTCTTCCAAGCTGCAAGGAATTCGGAAACTACCTGGATCTTTGAACTTGGTCGGCGCTTTCTCCTTCCTAGTAAACCATGTACTTTGCTCGGCGAGCATGATCCTTTCTTTTCGCTTCTTTTCCACGATCAAATCTTTTAGAAACTTAGCATAGGATGGGATTTCGATGATGGCATCCAAGAATGGAATATTCAAGCTCACACCTAGCAAATACTCCAGAAATTTGACGAGCCTTTTCTCAATCCTTGCCTTTGCCAACCGTTGTGGGAATGATACCTGTGGCATATAAGTTTGCTCCTCATGTGGCTTCTCTATTTCAGATTTTTCACCGTCATTTGGCGCCTTTGAGCCCTCCTCTTCATTGACCAGTTCCTTATCATCCGAAATTTCTTACCTCGGCTCCTTAGTTTGAATCATGGTGGGGGTAGTGTCCTCTCCGCATCTTGTAGTTACCACCACAACCGCATTGATGTGGCCGGTATTGCTCCGTGGGTTTTGTTCCGGTTGAGCCGGCAATTGTTGATTGTTCTTATTGAGCAATGCTAGTTGCTCTGATAATTGTGCCACGACGGTGTTGAGGGAGTCTTGTTGGGTCAATCTTGCATTGATCTTCTTTTGTTCGGCCATGAACTCTTCAAACCTTTCTTCATAATCCGACCTTGGCGGTGCTTGCGGTGGATTGGGTGCCCTCCATCCTTGGTTGTACCCCGGGGGTCTATAGGGCCCCGCTTGTTGCCTCGGTGGGAAGTTTTGTTGTTGGGAGTGCTCTTTGTTGGTACTGAGGTTGTTGTAGAGGCCGGGCTTGTGTTTGTTGCGGCGGTGGATTCAAGGGCCCTTATTGTTGGCGTATGAAAATCCAGGGTGACCCCTTGTAGCCGGGTTCACCCAATAACTGGTACTTCCCGCAACATATTGAGCCTGCTCTATGGATCTGTCTCATTGCTCCCCTCCAACAAACATAACATGGGCTTGATCTTGGCAGTTGCTTATGCTTCCTCCCTGTGTGGAAACATGGGGGCTCCATGCGGTTCACTAACCAACTTTTCCTATCTTTATACGACTTTATGAAGAGAATCAAACTTTGAAGAGAGCTCCGCTACGGCCGTTGCCTCATAAATACTTGTCGGGTTCAAGGATGACGAAGAATGTCCCCTTTCGTCGGCCCACTGTTGATTATTCAAGGCCATCTCCTCAAGTAAAGTCGTAGCGGCATCCGGTGTCTTTGACAAAATAGCTCTGTTGGCGGTTGCATCAATTATTTGCTTTGTGCTTGCAATCTATTATAAAAGCTATACATAAGCTCACATGGCTCAATACTATGATGGGGCATTGGTGTTGGAGATCCTTGAAACGCTCCCACGCATCATATAGAGTTTCTTGAAGGCCTTGCTTGAAGGACATGAGTGCGCTTCATATCTTGATAGTCTTGGATGACAGATAAAACTTGTTGACAAATACGCTTGCCAGCTCATCCTAAATGGTAAACATCCCCTCGGCTTGCATCCTCAATCAATACAATGCCTTGTCTTGAAGAGTAAACGGGAAGAGACGCAGTCGAATAGCGTCAACCGGCAAGCCAGGCATCTGGAAAGTGGCGCATTTAGCCAAGAACGATTGCAGATGGTAGTGAGGGTTTTCTTGTGAGTTCCCATGAAATGGGTTTTGTTGCATCAACACTACAAGTCCTGTCTTTAGCTCAAAGTTCTTATCATCCGCCAACTTCGGCATCACTATAGAAGAGGTGGTAGACGTGGTCTTGGGCCGTAGCCTATCTTGGACGGAGACAAGCCTAGCCATGCGCGCTGTTAGCTCCTCTGGTGTTTACGGCGCGGCCATATGATCTTCCTCTATAGCAAATCTCCTCTCAGCTCTAAGCTTCCTTTCCGTACGCTCGATCTCAGGATCAAATAATATATCTTCTTGTGACGCCTTCGATCTCGTGTACATACACAGAAAAAAGAGAGTCTGGATAGAATTGTTAGCACAATAGAGGAATAAAAGAGTGAAAATAATAAAAATAAAAAGAAATGGCTAAGTAAAGAAAATAAAATACCGTCGCCTCCCTGACAACGGAGCCAAAAAAACATGATTGCGCCCGGATATACACCCGGAAAACGACTGTAGTCTTACCGCAAGCGTACGGTGAAGTGGCGAGCGGGTATCGAACACAAGGAGGACAATTGACAGTACTCTATTTTGATCACCTAGCTATTGATGGTAGAATGGAATGGTTTGGATAATATTGTCATTGTCGTTCAAATAACAAATAGAATTCTATATAATAAAAGCGTCTAGGGCTAGGGAATTTCCACTACGGATCGTCATTTATCCTTGTGGATCATGAATCTCAATGTTGCAAGGCTTGAATTAAGGTGAACTAGTCGTAACTAAATATAGAACCAAGCTCACGCTCTTGCGCTATTGCCGGTCTATAGCAACATAACTTAGGGCCCACTCTCGTGCAAACCCTAACCTAAGCCATTAGCATGAAGATCGACATCATCGTCCAATCGCACCTCGAGCCCACTCTTGTGCAAACTCGAGCTATGATCTAGGTTATGATAGTTTGTATTCGTCCAATCTCTTCCAAACGAATATAGATATAGATTTATAATAAAAATCCTAGCTTTGGTCCAATCTCTTGCAAACCAAATATAGAATCTCGATTATAAACCTAAATCGAATATCTAGGCCTTCCCATCGATTGAAATCCAATCTCTTGCAAACCCCAATCAATGGAAATTCCTAACTATTCGTAGTAAATCAATCATAACCTAACCGTCTATAAATCCTAGCAACAATTCAATTCATTCATCATAATTCAAAGATCGGATCCATAGGGTTTATCCCCATGCCCTAGAACGACGAAACAACTCACAATTCATCATAGTAATCTCAGAAATAACGAATAAGATCATAACACAATTCATGATTGAGAGAAAACAATTCATAAAAACAAGAAATTCAGATAAAAAGAACAAACCAAATTGCTTGTCTTTGATCTCCAGCTGAGAATTACAATAAGCATAGCCTTCAAAATTAACTTCAAGTCTCCCCTAAAGCTAGGAATAAAAATAGCCTTAAATACAAGTCAAAATCGTCCAGATATTCCTGACAGATTTTCCACTGGCGCAGCCAAAACCCCTAATTCGCGACACAGTCGAACTGCGCCACTCGGCCGAGTGGAACATGTCACTCTGCCGAGTGACAAACCCAAAGAAAAACAGAGAAATAGGGGGTTTCAGGGGTCTGTCACACTGTTCCACTCAGGGGAGTGGTCTTCTTCACTTGGCCGAGTGAGCTTTCTTGCTCGGCCGAGTGGGCCTTCTACAAATTCCAGTAAGTCGGATGATTTTCTGGAGAAAAACCCTGCCATACTCGGGCGAGTGAGCTTCTTCACTCGGTCGAGTGAGATTTCTCACTCGTCCGAGTGGACTTTGACTCAATGTGCTCATGTATCTGTTTCACTCGGCCGAGCACGTTCCGTCACTCGGCCAAGTGAACTCTCTGTTCGGCTGAGTAGGCTGCTTCTATGGCTCTTTCTTCTCCTCCTCACTTCCTCGTCGATTCTATCAAACTTCTTCCTCTTCCGCTCATCATCTAGCGATGTTAGCTCCTCAATAAGGCCGTGGGTGACGCTCCGGTGTGCGTGAAAGTCCCTTGATCTCAATTTTGTTCCAGATCGCTCCATATTTCCTAAAACACGACAAAAACAAGAAATAGTGAAAAGCAACGCAATATCGTCGAATAATCGTGAAAAACGCAATATGGGCGATCGAAACGACTTGAAAACATGCAGAAAAAAGGTGTAAAATAAGGAGCGATCAGGGGTAGTGTGTGTGTGTGCGCGCGCGCACGTGTAGGGTGTGTGGGGGGTTTTTGTGTGTGTGTGTGCATGGAGTGCGTGAACGTGGGGGGTGTGCATGGGGTGTGTGTGCATCGGTGGGTTTGTGTCGGCATGGGGTGTGGGTGTATGTGCAAGTGGGTTGGGGCAGGGGGTGTGTGTGAAGGTAGTGGGTGGGTTGGTGGGTGTGCATTGGTGTGTGTGTGTATGTGTGTGCATGGGGGTGGGTGCTTGCATGGGTGGGTGGGTGGGTGTGTGCATTGGTGGGTGTGTGTGTGTGCATTGGGGTGGGGGTGTGCATGGGTGGGGTGGGTGACACCCACACACACACACGCACACATGCATGCACACACCAGTGCACACACACACACCCATCCCAAGTACACACCCATGCAGACACCCATGCATATACCCATGCACACACCCTAACCCTAACAGACATACCCCACGTGCGCGCGCGCACACACACACACACCCATGCAAGAACACATACCCAATGCGCAAACCCACCCACCAATGTACACACGTGCACACACACCCCCCATGCACACAACCCACCCCACCCATGCACACCCCCCCATTCAAGCACCTATGCCCACGCGTGCGCACACACATGCACCCCCATGCAAACGCGCGCGCGCACACAGACACATATAAGCACCCACCTCCATGCATTCACCGACCCACCCATGCACACACCCATCCCACGCACACCCACATCACATGCACCCCCATGCACACATACTCATGCATCCGCCCACCCCAATGCACACACACACCCAATCCAAGCACACACACCCCCACGCGTGCGCGCGCACACACGCCTTGCACGCGTGCGCACACACACACCCGAGAGAGAGAGAGAGAGAGAGAGAGAGAGAGAGAGAGGGAGGGAGAGTTGGATGGAATGATGGGATGGGTATTTCCGTTCAAATTTATTATTTTTTGGACAGAAAATTAAAAAAGGTATCAACTTGAAACCAGAGCCAAATGTTTGGGTATTAAAATTGATCAAAGTGAAACTCAGGGTATTTACTTAAAAATGGCCCAAACGTGAGGGTATTTTTATGCAATTTACCCTTACTATTATTGAAATTAGAAAGTCATCTCTTAATCGGATACTGCGCTCCGTTCATTTCAATCTTGATGTACTATATACATATGAGAATAGTGAGAATGATTTTATCGTTGTGTAATAATATGCCTTGGTTATTATTTTTGCTTTTCACATTAGCCCATTATCTTGATTATCGTCGTTGAAATAAAATCTTGACTGTTCTGTGCAGATATCTTTTTGATTCCCAACAGACTTTTGGTCTTCCTAATTACAAGATCTTTTTTTGGATTCCCTATAGACCTTTCAATGGGGGAGCAAATGACCAGAATAATGGGGGAGTTACACCCCTTGATGACTAATTCAAGGCTCACTAATGGATTAGTTAGTAGCCACATTGAAGGGAAGGAGGTTACAAATCAAAAGGGGGGAATAAATATTTCCAGGAAGAAGGAGGAAGTGGAAGCTAGATCTCTATCAAAAGGCCATGGCTAAGTATCACACAAACGGACAGAGTCTCATCTCCCTCTCTAATATCCTCTTTTCCACCTTGCTCTATATACGTTTTCGTCTAATGGAGACTAACTTGAGCGTCGGATGGGGATCGGTCGGGCCCCAACCCCGATCCCCTAACGATTTTCTCATGTTACAGGATTATGGAGATAACGCAAAGCTAGGGGAACGTCCATCCTTGGAGTCCGATTGTAGCTCATCTCGACCCGGAGACGCTCGTTCGCGGGTCCCAGTTCAATAGCCGACGAGGCTCCATCCTGACAAATGGGACTTCTTCAGCCCAATAAACCGTTGACGTCAATTTTGGCATCAACAAGGATGATAAGGGCAAATTGGTAATTTTGCATTTGTCAAAGTCTTCTAAAAAGTCAAAGCATGGGGGTAAAAGAGTTCAAGACAAAGAGTCCAAGTTCCATGCATAAAAGAAGGAAGAAATTAAGAAGAATTTAATTCCATGAAGAATTGCAAAGTAAGGCAGCTAAAAGAGTTCATGTTCATATAGAAATATGGTTTCAACACCCTACTTAAAGCCTCTATACTCCCATAGAAATATATGCGTGCAATCAAAAGATTAATTTTTAAAGAAGAGCGACGGCCTTCACCTTTGGTTCTCCTCGGCGCAAGCACAAGAAGAAGTCGCCAGCACTCGACCGTCTGCCTCTCTATTTCTCAGGTACAAGCACAACAAGCCGAAGACATCGCCCGACCTTTCCTACATCTGATCCTTAGGCGTGAGCAGCAGGAACCTAGTGTTGGACATTTTGGTTTATTTCACAATTCAAAGCCAAGTTTAGTCCCACATTGGATGGGAGAACTCCCTTGGATGGGTTTATAAGAGTCTTCTTGTTAATGGGCTATTGGGCTTGTTAATGGGCTAGGATTTGGGGGTAGCTCGCATGCGCATGAGCCCAAGCAAGGGGCCGAGCCCAAGCCGGGTTGAGCCGAATGGAAAATATGGGCGTCGGATCCGAAAAACCTTAGCGTGTGTGTGCTGGCATCGCGCCCGTGCAGGGGGGTTCACGGGTGTGCGCGCGGAGTGCCCAAGTTTTAAATCATGTTTTAGCCCTCTTACTTTTAGAGAATTAAAAGCCCATTATGTTTTCAACAGCCATATTTTTGTTTTAATTGCTGTTTAATTTTTGCAACAGCTATTTTCTTATTGATGGCTCATTAAACTCTCCAACGGCCACTTTCTTATTATTGGATGAATTCCAACGGTCCTTTTTTCCACATCTATATATACTCAGTGTATCAAGAATTGGAGTGTTGATCATCATTCTCTTCATCCATAGAATTTCTCGTTACTTCTGTTTTTGCTGTTCTTCTGTTCGCTTCTGCGACCAGCTGTTCCTCTGCTATTCATCTTCGTCTTCCTGTGTGATCGAAGAACTGTTGCTGCTCGCTGGAGCCTTGTATTGTGAGTGCACACTTACAAGGCCGTTGCCGTTGAATCCTGGAGGGTAGCCGTTGGACCTGACTTGCACCGAGTTCACACTCTAAGGGGCGGAAATCTACTCTTAAGGACAGTGCCTAGCACGCCTCGTTTTTGCCTGATAAGTCCTTTTTCTCGTTTTTTTCATAGCATCATCCTCTGATTTGTTAAATTTTCCAACAATCTTAAGAGTAGATCTTGGATGCTGCTGTTGTTATACAACAATTTCATTACTCTTGTTTCTTGCCGATTGCTTTGTTACTTCAACATACCCTATTTCTGACCATGGACACTAGCGATAATGGTTAATTCTTCCTTAGTCTGATAATAAAGTTAGTATGACATTCGTCTTGCAGATGCAAAACATTATAATCTGCTGAACAATTTATTACAATATTAAATTTATATTTTAGAGTGGAGATTTTTCTATGATATATAATCTCAGTGATTTGGGTAGTGAAATTGTGACAAAACTGTCTATATGCAATGAACAGAAGGAAAGAGCTCTAAGACAAAAGTACTAAATGAAATACATGCATTAATCCTTAAGGATGAGAGGTTCAGTGCTTTCTGTAGATGCTGTATACATGATGTTTGTGGTGTTGATAGAACTTAAATATATTTGCAGCATTCTACATGTAATCAATCAGATGTCATTTCTAATCTTGGCACCATTAGCACTTTTCGATAATCTAAAATTATATAATGTATTTTAAATCTTCTCTAATGTGTTATTTGGTTTTATTTTCACTATAAGGTAAATATATTGTGTCATTTCTATGTATGTCATTCGCTTACATATATCTCTAACTGAATATGAAATAGTAAACCAACACAACATCACAAGAATACCAAGAAATGGCAAATCATGTAAGTATATATTTATTGTTGCATGGATTTTTCACGCCTATGCGACAAATCTTGAAAGACTATGATATGATAATAATAATTGACATTTTCTATGGATTTTTCCACCGGTAGTGGCCGTATTTATTTTTTATAATAGACACTATTTATGATAAATGTGGACATTTGTATATTTAGATGAATTTTAGGAACTGTCCTTGTTTTCATCTAATTTTGGCGGAGATAGCGACTCAGGTTATATTTGGATTACATGGTTAACTATATTCAGATAAATTTATACATTACAATTTTATATCAAACTAAATGGAAAAGCTTATCTCAGTGTGTAATGCAGTTTAAAGAGTAATTAAACAGTGTTCAGTTTTTTTGTACCGATATTTGGATCTCATACTGTTTATAAATAAGAGAGAATAAAAAAATATTTAAACAATGACATGTTTTTTTGGTCAGTTTCTCAAGGTTAGCATTTATGGCTACTTATCTGAATCTAAAAAATGTTTTTATTGAAGATTAACTATCGGGAGGTAGACTGGTGTATTCATACAGAAAGTACATTATAGTGTAAAAACTTAATTCTGCATAGGTTTGTAAAAGTTTCAAGTAAGCTTAACTAATGATCATGATTATATCTAGACAACTTTTCTTTTGGGGTCTCAAATGGGTCCATTGCAATTTCTATGTGTACATATGCTTTAAGTATGTGTAGTCTACTGTGTGTTTGACTTCCCTTCCAGCTTATCTTGGTGCATGAGCTTAAACATGAAAAATGTTGACATTATTAATATCGTGTGATTATCTTCTATTTGAAGCTTGTCTTTTTTCCATGCTCCTTGAGCCAACTTAGCCAAGAATCTGTTGTTAGTTGGTAATGACTATTTTTAGATGATGTCTAAATTTTCATGAAGCCTTTAACATAGAGTTGTTCTCTAAATTTACAAGTGAGTAATGATCTCACATAATGTGCTGTCAACATATATGTTAAGCTACCATAAAATGAAAAAAAGTTTTTTGCCATTGGTGGATGATTCGTGTGATTATTTGTCTGCTTGGATTTAGTTTAAGGGGATGTGTAAAATTTTCATTTGATTGATGTATTCGAAGACTGAAATTTTAGAAGGCATAATTCGTTTCATGAACTCTTTTGTGGGCTTTATCAATTAGATGCAATCCACTCCTTATTTAGTATTCTAGTATGGAATACATATCTATCTATTTTTTTTAATTAAAAAAATCTCTTTTTGTGTCAAAAGATGAGCTTTTGATTTCATTTGCAAGTTGTTTGTGTGTAAAAGAACCAACCGGTAAATATTTTTGTGGATTTTTGAGTCCCTTGTATTTTGATATTGGGTGGTTGCAGGGGGTGTAATTCTATACAGAACCTCTTTTTCATTAATGTTCATTTTTATGACTAGTAATTGCATGTTCTCGGATGTGAAAATAGAAATGAGGCAAGTTTTGAAATGTTTTTTTTGTTTGTACGTGAGTATAATGTTGTTATTTCTAAGTTTTGAAATGTTTTGTTATTTGTACGAGATTTGAAAGCTGTATGTCTTTTGCCATTTTCTTTGTACAATGTAGTTTTGGTGTTTCCATTGAATTATCAATGTTTAATGGCCACTTTTATTGGATGTGTTGTCTAAGTGTTTAGAATAGAGTGATGTGGATGCATATTAACAGCAATTGCATGTTACCATGAGGTATTTGAAGTACATAGAAATTCATTTGCAAAATTGGAAAACGATCTACTAAAGTTAAAATGATTTCTTAGAAATAAAAGGGATGGCTGCTCCTTGCTTGTTGTTCTGAACTTAATTTTTTGCGCTTATATTCTTGTATCTGACAGTCTCAGATATATGTTAAACTTCTGAAAAAATTTTAAGTGCGTGTTGCAAATTCAGCCATCTGCTTCAAAGTTGAAATATTTATTTTGGTTATGATAATGTTACAGGAAATGTTGTCATCAGCCATTAAAAGAGTTTGAGTTTGTTTTTAGAAAACCTGTTTACCTCAATGTGTGGGGCTACCTAGCTAAAGTTCTTTTACCAGAACCTATGAAAAGGAAATTAGATCCTAAAACTTTTGATTGCATGTTTATAGGCTATGCTCAAAATAGTGCTTCATATATATTCTTAGTTGTTAGAAGTGAGCTAAATATCATGGAGCCTAACACTACTGTTGAAACCTAGTATGCTGATTTCTTGAGCACATATTTCCAATGATGATGGATATTGGTCGTTTGAATTCTGCATCCCACTCATCACACACTTCTGATGCTCAATCACATGATTATGATGATGAGATAGAAGTAAGAAGGAGTAAAAGAGTTAGGAAGGAGACCAATTGTGATCCATCAGTTTTAGAAGGTTTTACTGATGCAAACTGGATCTCTGATTCAGATGATCTTAAATCCATGAATGGTTATGTTTTTACACTTGGTGGAGGTGCGGTATCTTGGAAATCATCCAAGTAAACATGTATTGCTCGGTCTACTATGGAGTTCGAGTTTATTTCCTTGGAGAAGGCAAGTAGTGAAGCCGAATGGCTTAAGAACCTTCTTGGTGATCTTCCCATTTGTGAAAAACCGGTACCGTCTGTGTCTATCCAGTGAGATAGTCAAGTTGCAATTGCAAAAGCCAGCAATAAAATTTTTTAATGGGAAGAATAGGCTTATACGCCTAAGGCACTCTATTGTGAGTCCGCTGCTAGATCATGGGATTGTGTCCCTTGATTATGTTAGGTCAGGGATGAATTTGGCATATCCTCTGACAAAACCACTAAATAGGAAATTAGTGGAAGGTACATCGAGGGGAATGAGACTTATACCTAAAACATAGGTCAAGAGTGATGGTAACCCAACCTATGTGATTGATGATCTCATGAAGTAGGTTCATATGGGTAACAACAAGTCACTTGTTGATCGTGAGGAGCACTATCATTATGTTCATGTCCCTTTCCTATGGTGTAGATAGTGCTATCGACGATGAGAGAGGATGAGCATATGGCTCTTAATGGAAACCATAGCCCTTGTTGGGTGGTGTGCATAATCGTCGAGCACACTTGATGGGTCCACCTATACGGGTATGGAAGTGGGGCCGCTTTCTATACGAATATGGGTACATTCGCTAGAGCACTCATGAAAAACCAGGTATGGCGCATGGCCGAAACGTGCCAACCCGTAAGAGCAAGCAACTATTCATTGATGATTCAATATGGGTTGTGAGTCAATGTTTTACAATAAATGAGATTGGTTCATAGAAACTATATTTTCACCAACTTCTTGTAGAACACACTTTCATTCCCTAAGTAATGGTTCCATAGACCGAAAGTCACCATTGCTAATGTATTGAATTATCGTATTCGATCTCTCATCATTTTTTTTTCTTTTTCCTCATCTTGGATTCTTATATCCTTACCTTTGAATTTTGAAATAGTGGGGGATTGTTGGACATTTTGGTTTATTTCACAATTCAAAGCCAAGTTTAGTCCCACATTGGATGTGAGAACTCCCTTGGATGGGTTTATAAGAGTCTTCTTGTTAATGGGCTATTGGACTTGTTAATGGGCTAGGATTTGGGGTAGCTCGCATGCGCATGAGCCGAAGCAAGGGGCCGAGCCCAAGCCGGGTTGAGCCGAATGGAAAATGTGGGCGTCAGATCCGAAAAACCTTAGCGTGTGTGTGCTGGCATTGCGCCTGTGCAGGGGGGGTTCACGGGTGCGCGCGCGGAGTGCCCAAGTTTTAAATCATGTTTTAGCCCTCTTACTTTTAGAGAATTAAAAGCCCATTATGTTTTCAACAGCCATATTTTTTGTTTTAATTGCTGTTTAATTTTTGCAACAGTTATTTTCTTATTGATGGCTCATTAAACTCTCCAACTGGCACTTTCTTATTATTGGATGAATTCCAACGGTCCTTTTTTCCACATCTACATATACTCAGCGTATCAAGAATTGGAGTGTTGATCATCATTCTCTTCATCCATAGAATTTCTCGTTACTTCTGCTTTTGTTGTTCTTATGTTCGCTTCTGCGACCAGCCGTTCCTCTGCTATTCTTCTTCGTCTTCCTGTGCGATCAAAGAACTGTTGCTGCTCGCTGGAGCCTTGTGTTGTGAGTGCACACTTACAAGGCCGTTGCCGTTGAATCCTGGAGGGTAGCCGCTGGACCTGACTTGCACCGAGTTCACACTCTAAGGGGCGGAAATCTACTCTTAAGGACAGTGCCTAGCACGCCTCGGTTTTTCCTGATAAGTACTCCTTTTTCCTCGGTTTTTCATAGTATCATACTCTGATTTGTTAAATTTTCCAACACCTAGCTACCGCCCGAGCCCAACCTGCATCCTTCCTTGGGCGCAAGCAGAAGTCGGGCCCGAGCCTTGCCTGCATATTCCTTGGGCTACGCTAGTACAGAACCCAGCTATGCACGGCCTTCTGTCCCACGGCTCTCAGGCTCATGCAGCACAGGACTGATCCATCACTCGGCTTACTGATCTCCTTTCCTTGGGCGCTGGCACAACAAGGCCAAGACCTGGGGCGGGCCTTCCACTCTTTACTTCTCGGGCGCATACAAGCATAGAACTGAGCACATCCCGGCCCTTCCTGTCATTGTTCTCAGGTGCAGGCAAGGGCCGAGCTGTGCACAGCTCGGTCGTGTGAAGAATCAAGAGAGTAGGAATTTTGCAGTAGAGCCCTGGACAATTTCGGATTTGCACTTTCATCCCAAGAAATTTGCAAGCGAAATATCTTCGAATCCAGAACTCCGATTGACGCACGGTTTTTACCAGCACAACCACAATTTCGTGACCTACGATATAGTGATATCTATCTAATTTATTATTTCAATTTCAGATCAGTTAGTAATTATTTTTTGCAAAATTGCATTTTTATATATCTTCATAGGAGGCTATCTTTAAGCTTATTATTCTCTGAAATGATTGTTGTAACGGTTCGATCACCATCCGTAAGTGTGATCAAGTACCTTTTGGTTTAAATAGGATTAAATCCTCGGGTATAGGTCGGAGTATAAGCGGGGAGCCAACTCCGTTAATATCTATGAATTGTATGATCCTGGTTGCTTGAGTTTTATGTGTGTGTCATAGACCCTATTCACACATACTCTAGGATTTTTAAGTACCTGGCTACTTTCATGTGCCAAAAAACTTTCATGTGCCAACAAATAATTAACTAGAACTCTGTAATAAATATTATTGGATCTTGTTGACCAATTATTTTGAGGCAAAAAGGGCTCGTTTACCAGAACAAACACCTAAGAATGGTCATATATCAATTAAATTTGACAGACAACCAGTGTAGCAAAAGCCTGGTTCAACAATGTCCATGTTTACAATAAAGAATTGGCAATGGAGAAAAGAATCAATGAACAAGATAAGTAACAAGAAGAGCAACAAGCATCATCACATAAGCTATCCCTTGATCGATCGCAGTGCCATCGTTGGTCGCCGGAGAGGGGGCCATCGCCTGCCCGTGGACGAGCTTCATGAGACCGGAGAAGAAGAAGGCAACATAGAACAAGGTAAGGATTCTCACTGAGCTCATCTTCCGATGTCGAGTGCGAATTCTTAGAAACAAGGAAGAGAAAACGCAAGTAGGAGTGAGATGGGAGTGTGTTGAAGTAGTAGAGATTGAGAGGGAGGGTGAGAAGGGTGTGATGATATAAAAAGCTTCTGTTCTTATATACACAGGCCTGAAGGTTGAAGGGAGACTTGTTCTTTTGATTTGAACAATGTGAGAACAAGTCAGTAGTCAATCCTGCCGAGGCTGCAATAAATGAGGATGGTGAGTTGTCGCCCAACTTGGGAGTTTGTAGCTTGGCAGCTTCATCCTCTAATTTGATAGTCTTCCAAAAATTAACATCCAGAATTGATTTGGTCCGAAGTATGCAGAGAAAGCCTTCGAATGTGTCCGTTACGTTTGAGTACCTCTGACTTCAGAGGGTGACTTCGTCAGTGAATGTGATTAGTTTCAAATAAAATTGATGTCATAATCTCATTGCTCTTCGTTTTTTTGTGGTTGGTCTTTACTTTTTTATTTGTTTCATGTCAGAGAATGAGAGGTTGATGAGGGGCCAGCTATTGATTATGTTCCTGTCCCTATCAATAGTTTGGAAAGTCATGGACTCAATAGTGATCAAAGCTTAAACACCCTGGAATTAAGAATTACAATTGTGACTCGTTTAAGGAGAGGTTAAGAAGACATGTAAAAAAAGCTAAGTCAATTTCGTGGATTTTCATTAGGAGTGATTGGCAGAAAATTATGAAGCATCATTGTGGTTGTTCCGAACCCGAATCCAAATCCGATTGAAGATAACTGCAATCTGGAAAGCGCGCACTCTCTCTATCCTCTCCATCTTTCTATTTTATATGGAGAGTTGCATCAAGTTCGGCCGTCCAATGGGAAACAGGTGTCAACACCTCGAAGCACTGACTTTTCGAAATCTGTGCTCTTTTTGCCTGTAAACCCTTGGACGTGTAGCTTTGGCAACCAACATTAAATGTGTCATCTCGACTACCGTGTCCATCCAATCTCTATATGTCACATCACCCGACATCAACTGCCAAGTTGGGTGAGCTCAGGAGATGTAGGCCATTAATACGGCCTTCCGCTGGTCCAGAAGCCATGCAACCATTTATCTTCAACCAATGAGCCCAGCAACGCCCACAACAATCCAGAAGCCCTCATGTGTGGCCTATCACCACCTCATTCAAAGCAACATCTCAACTGACCGTTGGGCTCCTTCAGTTAATAGATCTGCCCATTTAATGATTGATCGTTAGACCGTCATCAATGTCGACAGCTCAAGCCAAATACCATAATGTTTCATAAATGCTTGGGTGTTATGGTTGGTGTTAGGGTTGAATTTCTGCTGATATTTATTGGCATTAGTGGCACTATATCTCGAGAGCTCAGTTTGTGGAAACTGGATTGTTTTTGAACAGTTTGAGCAAAATGTTGAACATTATGTTGCAACATTATGTTCAACATTCGGGATCTAGAATAATTATTCGTATACAGAAACGCTGCTTTGGTCTACAAATCTGTCGTGGTGATCTCAGATCTGATTTGTAGCCTAGAATATCGGAGGTTCCTGATTTGATTGATTACAGATATTGGTGAGATTTTTATACTCCTTCTTACCTGAATTAATTCCTTAATTGATGGAGGTTTGTTGAGAATATTTGGGAATCTGGTTAGTCCCTAAATTGATGGGAGGAAATATTTGCTGAGATTTATTGGTTTTATTTACCAGAAATAGATCCTTATTCTATGGGCAAAATATCCACATGCGATTTGTTTTAATTATTTTACCTGAATTAGATTCGGTAGTTCCTTGAAAATGAGATTTCTTACCCGAAGTGATCCTAGAAATATTGGCGGATATTCTGCATTAAAGAGGAAGTTATTTACCCATAAATAATGGTTACAAAATCTGAATGGGTTCATATCTGAATGGTTGTGCGGTTGAAGATATGTGCGGTTGAAGATTCTATATATGAATGTTTTCAGATCTTGCATTATTGTTTAGATCTTCTCCAGATATTCGGTTGAATGCAGGTATGCATAAGATTTGCTGACGAATGTGAATGAAAGTGTCAATCCACAACCGAGGTATGAAAGATCCTATTTATTGGCCATGTTGTATATTATGTTGAACGTTATTATACAACATTATGTACAACATGCTGTGTCAGAAGGCTGGAATCGGTTGGCGGACTTCAGCGGTTATCAAAGGTGGATTACTTCAGATCTCATGTTATCTCTTTTAGGTATTCTGGTATATTCTGTTGAAGATACATTTGGAAGTTGTAATCTCTTGGTTTTATTGTTATATCGGTTAGAGAGATTCTTGCCCGCAATATTTTATTGATCTGATCCTTGGAGATATGTGGAACTACTTGCCCGAAGTAGTTCCAGAAATTGTGGGCTGCTGATCTGCACGAGATCTGTCGAGCGAACTACCTTAACTACTCCGCGATTGAGGGGGAGCGGCGTAGATAGAGGTGTGTGCGGTTTTGCGGAAAAGGGACGGCTTTTACGAAAGTTTTTGAAGAACTCCGGGAGGAGGCCGACGGCTACGCACGTAGGATCAAGGGAGTTGATCTAGTCGGTTGTGCAAGGGGAGCTTGCGGGCAAGGGGAGCTTGCCGAGAATACTCCATGGGTTGGTAGAGACCACCCATCACGGTTTGTATTGAGGGGGAGGTTGTTCCTCCTAATAGAATCGCGATAATTAGTGATTGTATTCATTGATTATTTTAGTGGAGTATTCTGATTTTCTGGGCGTGGCCCTGCAGATGTAGGTGTGCGCACCGAACTGCGTTACCAAGTCTTGAGTGTCTCTGATTGGTTTGTGTTGTTCTTTTGGCTTTATTGTTTATTACTGCGTACTGAACTTTCAGTTGGAAAACATCATAAGACCATCCCCTATAAATATTCCTTTTAACAACGAAAAGGTGGACGAATCTCTGAGAACATACACAGGTACTTCTATACTCAAAATCTGCTCCACCTAACTTATATTTCCCCAATAGCTCGGCCTGAGAATTATCATACGACATCCCAACAGGTCGGACTTAGTTCCACCGAGTCTCTTCAAGTCATCCATTGACTTAAGCATCGGAAGGGGATTAGGTCGGATCACATATCCAACACCCTGGCGAGCTTCCTGTGTTACAGATAGCTGGAAGATGGCTCGGACCCGACTTCCATAGCTCGTCTCGGAGCCCCTTCAACTAGAAATCAGCTCGTCCAACACCCAGTCAACGGACTATGTCATCCTACGCCATCTGCTACTTCGAAACCATCTTGCAACAATTCGGGGTGAAAAAACACCCCGAAATAGAAGGATATTGCAAAGGGGACTGGATTTCTAAATGAAGAGACTTGTATATCTGCGCCTGAGCCATTACATATACACACATGCAAAGGAGTTTAATATTCCAGTGACTATATTTTGATCAAACAGGAGTCAAGAAACGCATCGTGTTTCTACTTTGATGTTCCACCAAATAATTAACGAGAACTCTCTGTAATATTACCGATTCTTGATAACCAGTTACTTTGATGCAGACAGGGCTCGGTTACTAGAACAAACACAAAAGAATTGCCATATGCTAATTAAATTTTACAAACGAACTGTGTAACAATGTCCATGTTTACAATAAAGAACTGATGCTCGAGAAAAGAATCAATGGACAAGATAAGTAACAAGAAGAGCCACAAGCATCAGCACATAAGCTATCCCTTGATCGATCGCAGCGCCATCGCTCGTCGCCGGAGAGGGCGCCATGGCTTGCCCGTGGGCGAGCTTCATGAGACCGGAGAAGAAGAAGGCAACAAAGAACAAGGAAAGCATTCTCATAGAACTCATCTTCTGATGTCGAGTGCGAATTCTTAGACACAAAATAAGGAGAGAGAACTTTATTAAGTAGGAGTGAGAGGGGAGTATGTTGA
Organism: Scilla litardierei; assembly: GCA_030789695.1. NCBI lineage: Eukaryota > Viridiplantae > Streptophyta > Magnoliopsida > Asparagales > Asparagaceae > Scilla > Scilla litardierei. Next base: position 317,675,266 of record CM061141.1, on the reverse strand, counting down.
AGTATTAGGACTTGAGAGGAGTGTGGTGATACAAAAAGGCTTCTGTTCGTGGCTTTATATATATACACAGGCCTGGAGGTTGAAGGGAGACTTGTTCTTTTGATTTGAACAATGTGAGAACAAGTCAGTAGTCAACCGTGCCGAGGCTGCAAGAAATGAGGATGGTGAGACGTCGGCCAACTTGGTATTTTGTTGCTTGGCATCTTCCTCTATTTAGAAAGTCTTCGTAAAATTAACAACTAGAATTGCTGTGAAAGAGAGAGCTTGAGGGAGAGGTCAGGGTGTTGGTAGAAAGAGCCTCTGCAATTATGCGTCGTTTTTGTTTCATATTTGAAAATGATAGGTTGACGGGGTTCAAGGCATACTTTGTATTTTTTTTTTGTCTCCATCAACGATTTTGAATCCATCGACCCAGTTGGTGTTCAATGCTTAAACGCGCTGGAATTAAGAACACCACACGTGATTTGTTTAAGGAGGAGACATGTAAAAAGCCAAGTCAACTCCGTGGATTTTCATTGGGGGCGATCAATTGGAAATTACGAAGCATCCGTGTGGTTGTGGCTACGCGCTTCATGCTTCAAAATGACTTGTTGCCTTTTTTGAAAAGAAATTATTTCGTTTATACGTCACTAATGATATCATATTGCATTGTGTTAAGAAATCTTGAGCGAACAGTAATCATGGCAAATAGCCATGGTTCTATATTTAAAGATTATAGGGTATGTGAAGAGTCGCATATCAACCAAAGGTCCTCATTATACCAATAAGTGGAGAGTAAAGGAGGGATAAGTGGTGGGGAGACCAAAGGCCTCACTCACTCACAACACTCCTCCATTATCCATCCATTACTTTGGTCTTAGCGTATGGTGGATACTTCTAGATCCTGAGTGATCGTGTTTGTCTCGTTAAAACCTTAGCTGTGGAAAACCCAGTGGGAAAAACCAACAGCTTAAGGGAAAAAAGTGCAACACACTAGTTACTCCCCCTCATCCGTACAAGCTTCAGGCTGGTAAGTCTTTCAGCTGTCTCATACCGATTCCTTTTACAAGCTTTACAAAACTACATCTGGGCAAAGACTTATTAAAAAGGTCAGCTAAGTTGTTGCAGGACTGGACCTGCTGAACTTCGATCTGCTTGTCCTCTTTTAGCTTGTGCATACAGAAAAACTTGGGAGAATGTGCTTCGTCCTGTCGCCGTTGATGTAGCTCCTTTGAAGTTGAGCAATGCACGCGGCGTTGTCTTCAAAAAGGACAGTATGCTCCAAATCATCAGTCTTCAGGCCAGTGGAGTGAAGAATGTGTTGGACGACGGAGCGTAGCCTATAACACTCTCTGCTTGCTTCATGGATCGCAATGAGCTCTGAATGATTGGATGACGTAGCTGTTGTGGTTTGCTTTACCGATCTCCAAGAGATAGCAGTACCTCCGTAGGTAAATACAAAACCTGTCTGTGATTTTGCCGTGTGCGGATCTGAAAGATAACCTGCATCAACATAACCAAGTAATTGGGGGGAGGCACATCTCTGGTAGTAAAGTCCCAGATCTATTGAACCCTGGAGGTAACACAGAATATGCTTTACTTCATTCCAGTGGCGCTTTGTAGGCGCTGCACTGTGTCTGACTAGGAGATTAACTGCAAACGCTATATCGGGACGCGTACAGTTAACCAGATATAGAAGTGCTCTAATGGCACTAAGGTAGGGTACTTTTGGACCCAGTATCTCCTCCCCCTCTTCTAGTGGCCGGAAGGGGTCCTTATGTACATCTAGTGATCTTAGGACCATAAGAGACTTAAAGGATGACATTTATCCATTTGAAACTTGTGTAGAAGTTTCTTTGTATAATTTAATTGGTGCAATAGGATTCCACCTCGTAGGTGTTCAATCTGTAAGCCAAGACAATACTTTGTTTTGCCTAGGTCTTTCATTTCAAAAGTATGCTTTATGCTTTCAGATATCTCATTGATCTCTGCAGGAGATCCTATGAGATTTAAGTCATCAACATATACTGCTATGATGACGAACCCTGTTCCCGTTCCTTTGATAAAGATATACGGGCAGACTTCATTATTTGTGAATCCTTGCTGTGCAAGGAAATCACTAAGTTTGTTATACCACATTTTGCCCGATTGCTTTAGACCATATAATGATCTATGTAGCCTTATAGAGAATACGTCCCGAGGTATCTCTTTCATCTCTGGGGGTAGATTAAACTCATCAGGAAGTCTCATATAGATCTTTTTATCTATATCGACATATAGATATGCAGTCACAACGTCCATGTGCTGCACTTCTAGGCTTTCCAGAGAAGTTAGGCTTATCAAAAATCGGAATGTGTTCGCATCCATGACCGGGGAATATGTATCATCATAATCAATCCATGGTCTTTGGAAAAAACCCTGGGCTACAAGGCATGCCTTGTAGCGAACGATCACATTTTCTTCATTTATTTTTCTTACGAAAACCCACTTATATCCCACAGGTTTAACACCTACTGGTGTTTGGACTACTGGTCCAAAGACTTTCATTTCAAGAGTGAGTCCTGCTCTACTCTTATTGCCTCGTTCCACTTTGGCCAATCATCTCTGCGCTTACATTCCGCTAGAGATTGTGCTTCGACGTCATCGTCGTATTCAGCGACGTGAACGGCAATAGTGAACGCAAAGTCGTCGTCGTCGACTGTGCTATGTCTGTCCAGTACCTCTCGAGTACGTACAAAATTTAATAATGTTTCTCCTATTGTTTCCTCTGCAGGGGAAATAAGGAGGGAAGAAGTAGCTGGTCTGAGCTCAGCATCCTGTGGAAGGATAATCTTATTATCTCCAGGAATCTTCCTCTTTCGATGAACTTTATCTTTTGAACCTGGTGGGCGTCCTCTTTTCAATTGAGGTACAGCCAATTCTGCTGCTAGTGGATTGCATCCATCTTTGGAGATGTCAATCCTAGCTGGCGTGTTAGCAGCAGGGACGTGTGAACGGATAATTTTCTGGTTGTCCGTGAACTTAACCGGTAAAAGATGTACTATATTCTGAATGTGAAGGATCTTCAGGATCTCATCTTCACACAGATTAGTACGCGGATCATATAGGGACAAAGACTTCTGGTCCCAAGTAATGGTCTCAGTAGCTTCAGGCTTCTTAGACTGTGTGCCTAGTTTAAGAAAAAATTTCTCATCGAAATCACAGTCAGCAAAACATACCTTAAATGCGTCCCCTGTGGGGATTCCAGGTATCTGATAATAGAGGGCGAATCAAACCCAATATAGACACCTAGACGACGCTGAGGACCCATTTTGGTCCTCTGAGGTGGTGCTATTGGGACATATACCGCACAACCAAACACTCGCAAATGAGAAATATCTGAAGGTGCGCCATATGCAAGTTGCATCGGGGATAATGTATGACCTCCAAAGGGTCTTATCCTAATAAGTGATGCGGCATGTAAAATAGCATGCCCCAAGCATCTACTGGCAACTGGGATTGCATAAGCAATGGACGTGCAATCCATTAGAGTCTCTTTATAAGGGACTCAGCTAATCCGTTCTGGGTGTGAACATGTGCTATTGGATGTTCAACTTCAATACCCGTTACCCGGCAATAGTCTTCGAAGACTTGTGAAGTGAATTCGTCCGCATTATCAAGACATAGTTTCTTGATATGGTTATAGGGGAAATGAGCCTGCAACCTTATTATTTGTACCAATAGCTTTGGAAAAGCTAGGTTGCAGGTGGACAAGAGGCACACATAAGACTATTTAGTAGATGCATCAATCAGTATCATGAAGTATCGAAATGGGCCACTTGCGGGGTGAATAGGCCCGCAAATGTCGCCATGAATTCTCTCAAGGAAGCCAGAAGACTCTAATCCCACTTTCAGGAGGGAGGGTCTCGTTATCAGTTTTCCCTTGAAACAAGGTAGGACAAGAAAATTCACCCTTATGAAGAATCTTCAGGTTCTTCAAGTTATGTCCACGGGATTCAGTGATGATGCATCGCATCATAGCTGATCCAGGGTGACCAAGTCTGTTGTGGCAGAGTTGGAACTCTGGCAATGATAGGCACGTCTGGTGCTCAGTCATATTGGCTTCTATTGGTTGAATGTGTGTATGGTAGAGACCGACGAGAGTCCCTTGAATCGTTCGCAGATGATCTTCTAGCCACCTTTTTGACGAGTTACATACATATATTCAACTTTATTTTCATCTCTGATTTCTAAGTGATATCCATTTAAACGAATGTCCTTGAAACTTATGAGATTCCTATTTGATTTAGGAGAGAATAATGCATTCTTTATTTGAAGTCTTGTGTTATTTGGGACCAATATTATTGCTTCACCATATCATTCGATTAGTCTTGAAATTGTGATAACAGGACCGTCATATTTATTTATGCTATTAAAACAGCAATGGTTGCGAAGGATTGTGTGCGTCGAGGCACTGTCCACTAGGCAATCATACTTCATCTATATAAGCAAAACGAAATTTTATTTAAGTAAATGTAAAATGACATTTATATAAAAGTTCGTACGAAAGCAAACTAAAGATGAAGCAACATGTAATTTTAAATGCATAGATAAAGATAGGGCTCAATCGAGCAGGTCGTCATTCTCGAAGTTTTTTGCGGTGAAATTCGTTGGCGGTTGAACATCCGCCGAGCTTATTTCAGGCAGAGACTTCTGGCTCGCCTGATATAGTTCTTGGAGGTGGCGAAGAGTGCGGCAGTTTCTGGACCAATATCAAGTCATGCCACATCTATTGCATTTATCCTCCCAGTTCTTCTTAGGAATTGATACTTGATCGGTGTTCTTACGCTTCCATGTGAAATTTCTCTTTCCTTTGTTGTTGTTCTTGGTCTGGGGTGCTGCTCCTCGTGTTTGCTTCATTACAGCTTTTCCTTTGTTCTTTTTAGCCTTCTTCTTGTTTTTCCACTTCTGGGGAGAAACGTGGTGTGCTTCAGGGATAGGGGCAGTATAAGCAGGACGTAAATTATGAGTAGCAAGCTGTAAATTTCTATTTTGCTCTGCCCTAAGGAGGCAAGAGATCAAATCAGAGAATTTCGTGAAGTTGCGTTCACGATACTGCTGCATGAGGATTTCATCTTTCTCGTGAAACGATGTAAATGTCTTTTCCAACATGCGTTGCTCAGTCACTTCTTCACTGCACAACTTCAGGCGTGAGGTGATATTATGAAGTGCATAGTTATACTCAGCAATGGACTTATAGTCCTGAAGTCTGAGGTTTTCCTACTCATAACTGGCACGTGGTAATATTACATCAATATGATGTTTATACCATGCCTCCAGCGCTGTCCACAACTCAATTGGGTCCTCTACCGTTAGGTATTCGATCTTTAAGATCCGATCTATATGTCTCCTAATATAGATAATGGCTTTCGCCTTATCCACATCAAAGACAGAGGTAGGAGTGCTGCTAGATGATTGGGCCGCTTCTGGGGCCTTACTAGCAGAAGCATCGGCCGCTGCTGGGGCCGATGAAGGAGTCAAAATTGAGCCAAGTAGGGCCATCGAACGCAAGTGGAACTTCAGGTCCACTCGCCAACTCAGGTAATTTTTTCCTGCAGCATCAACGACCTCGAAATCGACGCTGGCCAATTTTTCCATTTATCTATGCAATTTAAAACAAGCATGAATTAATTAAGATATAAATTTATGCATAAAGAATAAAATAAGTAAAATGTGGGGATCGGCCAGATACCTAAAAACGTACAAATTCCAAAGTCCGATTTACAGTTCATAAAGAAAAGTCATCTCTTAATCCGATATTATCATTATTATTGAAATTAGAAAGTCATCTCTTAATCTGATACTGCACTCCGTTCATTTCGACCTTGATGCACTATATACATATGGGTAATTGATGACGTATTACTTCTCAATAGGCTGACTTAAGTATCAAAAGAGTCTAATCAAGACCACTCGTGGCCTGTCCTTTTGTGTTTAAAGTTGTGTTTGTTGGAATGAGTGAATAGTGTAGGGAAAGTAGAGTATTGTGTTTTTTTGGGTTTATGTGGGGTTGTGAATGTGGATGTTGGAATTCTTTGTGGGGCCCACATAACTTTATTGTGTTTTTTGTGTGTTGAAGTGGGTTGTGAATATTGTTGTGAATGTTGGATGGTGAACGGGGTGAGTGGGATGTGGTGAGAATAGGGGAACAATGACCCCACTTGAATTTCTGGTGTAATTCCCAAAAATTATAATTTAAATTGATTTGGAATGTGAAAACATATGAATATGGATGACAGATAAAGAATTCCACGATCCTATAAAAAATGAAAAGCAAAAAAATTGCAATTCCTATCTGTCAGCATTAAGGAAAAAAATTAGCATTGCCATTCCGTCTTCAGTTTTCCACAATCCAAATTGATCTTATAAAATTGTTATGCAATGGCAACCACTCTGCATAGGTGTGACAGATATTGAATGCCATGAACCAAAACAAAATCATGACTCAAAAATTTACATTGCCACGATGTCTGAAGTGTGACAGAGGGAAAAAAATTTGCACTGCCATTCAGTCTCTAGATTGACACACAAAAAACCTTGCATTTCCATTCAAGCAACAGTTTGCGACTTGTCAAAATGATACAAGAAAAATCCTACTTCAGAATCCCATACTCCAACTCAATTCCATCAATTATCACATACCAACGATAAACAAATAGAACTAAAAAACCCACTAACCAAATTCTGATACAACATATAATCCATAACATTGTTTAACATCAACGAGCATTTTTATACAACAAAATTACATAAAAACCTATTACAACTAAGAGAGATAGCAGTCCGGCCTTAATGGAACGGTAATCAGATACGATGCTCTCCAACTGCACATTGGTCCTCTCAAGTAGACCGACCACAGTTCCAGCCGTCCCTCCATCTCTACCATCCGACTCTTGGTCAAAGGAGTCGTCGAACTTACAGTAGTGGGCCTTCGATCCATCTCATCCATGTAATGCATGATCACCAGTCTGGATAACTCAGTGTGGGGGGATCCTTCCATAGGAAGAAATTAAAGGGCATCTATGCTCTCGAGTTGTACAACTCCACAATCTATGCCTAGGGTTTGCTCTTGTCCATGACGTCCTCCTCGAGACCTGAAGACCACAATAGCATATCTTGTAGTCATCGAATTCGGCATCAAAGTCACCACGTGTCGCATCTCTCTGTCGAGATCTACAAGTAGAGCTTGACTGTTGACTCATATGTACCTGGCAAGGAAGAAAAAACCAGAAGTTAACATATTTAACATTTTACATATAAAAAGTGATAATTTTAAATGAATGAGGGAATATCATACCTACGAAAAGTATTGATCATTGGCATAGTCGGGTGGCAGCAGCGTTCAGAACTCAGAACCAACAGTCAAACAAAAAGAGCTTATAATACAATTATGCAGAATGCCAATAGAAATAGTAAGTAGAATGCCACACTCCTAGCCAAAGTCCACACCCCCTTATATAGATTACCATACACAAGCCCTCAGATATATTTTTTCCCATTTCTCCATCTGGTTGCTTGCCACTGGTTCCTTCATTCTCTACCCACACCGTCACATGGCATGCAGTGTTTCCAACCAATATGACTCAAGCTCAAGGTAATAAGACAGAGAAAATAAATCCAACTTCAAACATTCTTCACAACGCCAAATTCATATAAATATCCATATCATACCATTTCGATGCCTACCAACCAACTAATAAAAAGCCAATGCAGTCAAATTCTGAACCAACTTGGGGAATGAAGGATCCTGAGGGCAAGCCATCCAGCATGAGGTATATTCAATAAGCCACATTATCATCATAGGGCTATTTGATATAAATTCACAAAAATTTGTGATATCCACCAATCATATATCAGTAGGGGGTGACAGATACATCATGCCAATAACCAAAAAAATGAAACTCATAAAAAATTGCTCCTTTTAGGCTGAAGAATGCCACATAAAACCCCTGCACTCCATAGTCCCAGTTTGTGACAGCTACAGCTTGCAAAGACACCAAAAAATGGAATCAAAATAACTATTGACATTTGACATTTCCAATGGGTGTGCAGTATGACACAAAAAAACTCCACAAGTCCATAGGCCTTGGTGGTGTCAGATACAGAATGCCAAGACCCAAATTATTTTGACTATACTTAAAAAATGAAATGCCATTCAGTCTGCATTTGTCAACAGACAATGATATTCCATTCAGTTTGCATGATATCTGAATGCAACTTACCCATTAAACAACATTGTAAAGAGGCATCACCAAGATCAACATATACAAAGTTTCTGAATTAAATCTCCCGAACACAATCAATCCATCATCCATATTTGTTTTCTTGGCTATTTATTCAACAAAAAACCTCATAAAACACACAAAACCGAAGAAAGACAAAAATCCAAAGTTAAAAACCCAGATCCAAGAGATTACAGGTAAAGAGGGTGTTACCCAGTGTAAAAAATTTATAAAACCCAATTTTTTCACATCCAATCGTTAAGGAGAAAAGAAATTTTTTACATAACAATAATCAATAATCTGTCGAAATACAAAGGCCAATTGAGATTTTACCTCAGAGATTGGATTCTCAATGGAGATGCGAAAGAGTCGAAAGGATCTCCGAATGATGAGCTTCGGGGATCGACGCGGCCCCTATTTATCAAGGGATCGAAGCCTAGGAGAAGTCGAGCAGCTATGGTTCTCTTCGAGCAGCCAAGGAGAAGTCGAGCAGCGAGCTTGGTATTAATGTCGGTGGACGAGAGCAGCGACCTAGGTTTTTCTTCGAGCAGCGAGCTTCGAGCAGCAGGTTTTCGTTGATGCTTCGTTAGGGTGATCAACTGCTGAGGTTTTCGTTCAATTCCTCACCAAGGGTTTTCTTCGAGTTAGGGTTTTCTTCGAGCAGCCAATGTCGAGCTTGGTATTAAATTTTTAGGAGAAAATTCTGCTAACTTTGAGTACTTTCATTTCGTGCGGAAGCCCGATGCCCACATTTGGGCGGCCCGATCGAGGGCCCGCTCGGGCTTTGGGCGGCCCGATTGGGCTTTGGGCGACCTGCTGATATATACAAAAAATTGATTTCGGGCTTTGGGCAGCCCGATACCCATTTGGGTATAACTTAACAGAGGACTTTTCGGGCTAGCCCGATTGGGCAGCGAGCCGGCCCGCACCCATTCTCATCCCTATGTAGGGGGCACAATCTATGTCCAATGATTCTGATTTATTTCTTATTGGGCAAGAAATTAGAGGACATATATTGAGAAGTCATTGACACTATCCACACATAGAATTCTTCAACTAAATTATCTCTCTCAAATTCTGCTACTAAGTTGTAAATCTACGTCTCACATCACAGGATTTGGGATCGTCATAGTGATCGTAAGACAATAACATCTAGAAAACGTTCTTCTATAAACTAGTTAAAGATTTTAAAAAGAAAGGTACATGATTTAATTTTTTCCACTGTGCAGTTACATGATTAACCAGAACCACTCTATCTAATATTATTAGATATCGACAAACAATAATTTTTACAAGAAAGGGTACAATTAATTACTAGAACAACACAAACGAATAGCCATACATCGATTAAATTTTATAGAAAATCTTTGTAACAAAAACATATTTCAACAACATTTCTACAAAAAAGAATTGATAATCCGACCCGTGCCCAACCCAACATGTTTGGCACCCCCACAAGATGGAGAATGCAAATGGGGCTGGCTTAGTGTTTGCCACCCAAAAAAACCCCCCACCCCCCAGATGCGGGACCAGAGCACAATCTAAAAGAAGAGAGAAGTGTGTGTGTAAGTATGTGTATTGTCTGAAGGTAAAATGGAAAAAAAGACTCAAAGGCAAACCTGCAAATGGGAGAGTTAGGGGGGAGAGTGTCATTGGTAAATTTGCAATTAAGTATGCTGGTGGGTTTTTGTTTTGGATGAGGGGTGATGTGGCATCTCATGTGCAATGTGACAATCATGGCCGGCCCTGACCCAGGGCCCCCAAGGCCAGGGGGCCCATCGGACTCTTGAAGCTTTTATACAATGATTCACTTATGTACAAAAATCCATCATTTGTGCCAAACAAAAATGTTGTACATAGATAAGCAAAAAGAGTGCTGCATATCCTTTTATACGGGAAGAATCTCTATTAGGATGCCTCTTACATTCTGACAATACGCAAGTCCCTAGGTCATCAATCTGTTTAAATAAAAATGCAACTTAGGCCAACTACATACAGTTTCAGTTCAACAAATGAACACTTCACACAACTATTCCAGCCAGCCAGTATATAATACATTAATACATTATATAATAAATTAATAATAATACGAAAAACCGTTTCCGTCGGTTAGTTATCTCTTCGCAGACGGTTCCGATTCTCCAAGACGGTTTCTATTCTCCGAGAGATATTCCCTTTCTTCTCCCAAAAACGTTCTCGTATGCTAATCCTTGTATTTGTTTTATTTTAAGGATATTGGTTTTATGTCCCTCTTATTTTGGACCATCTTTTAGCATATCAATAAAAATTGTAGCATTGCATTTGGCTAGGTTCCAAATCCCCAAAAAATTAGTATTTTGTTGTGAATGGAAATAACCAGAGTCGGTTAGGATTGCGGGTATCTTAGAGATACGCACATATCTATGTATTCGATGTATCTACTCTCCTACCATGCCTATAAATAAAGGGCTGGGGGTTCCTCCCCCAGTAGTTGATTTATAACACGTTATCAGCACGAGCCTCTAAATTTTTCCTTTCCACTAATTTTTTTTTTCCGTTCGTTGCGAAGGCGAAGGCGAAGGCGAGACGGGAGATCCGTGAGCGCGGTGCAAGGCTTCCTCCATCGAAGGTCGTCATCCGCGTAGGGCTTCGAGCAACCGTCGCTATATCCGGAGGACGGATATAGAGGTAAAAATACTAAAAACGATACTTTTAATCATACGTATGATTGCCCCTCCCCTAGATCTCGCAAGATCGTCATGGGGATTCATCGTCGCCTTGAAAACGACGGATTTTTCATCCCAAAAATCAATTTTTTCGGGTTTTTTTTTTGGATTTCTTCTTGAAAAAACCCCAAATCAACCCCGCCGGCGGCCTCGCCGCCGACCCTCCCCCCCCCTCACCGCCACGCCGTCTCCCCCACAGGGGGGGCGGCAGCCGCCGCGCCTCCCTGCAGGGGGGGCGGCGGCGGCCCTCCCTGCCGCCGCCCTCCCCTGCAGGGGGGGCGGCCGCCGCCGCTCCCCCCTGCAGGGGGCAGCGGCCCCACCGCTCCCCCCTGCAGGGGGGGCGGCGGCCCCCGATGCCGCGCCCCCCCTGCATGGGGGCAGCGGCCCCTACCGCTCCCCCCTGCAGGGGGGGCAGCGGCCCCGTCGCCGCCCCCCCCCCCCCCCCCCCCCCCCGCAGGGGGGCGGCGGGACGGCGGCCCCGCCGCTGCGCCCCCCCCCCCGCAGGGGGGCGGCGGCGGCAGCGACGCCCCCCCTTGCGTAACCCTAACGCAAAATTAAAAAAAACACAGAGTTCTGTGGGCCTGAAGCCCACAGCAGATCTGTGGGCTTCAGACCCACAGATTTCAAACAAAAAAAATTTCCAGATCTGTGGGCCTGAAGCCCACAGCAGATCTGTGGGCTTCAGGCCCACAGAATTAAAAAAAACAGTTCGGTGGGCCTGAAGCCCACAGCAGATCTGTGAGCTTCAGGCCCACAGATTTTCAAAAAAAAAGAGGCTTATGGGCCTGAAGCCCATAGGTCGACTGCGGGCTTCAGGCCCGCAGGCTGGTTTATCTGAAAAAAAAATGGGGGAGGCAAAGGGCTATAAACTCGCCTCAAAAGGCAACTTGTTAGCCTAAAAATTAATTCAAACGGGGGATTTAAGGGCAAAATATTCGTGAAAAATCACGGTAAATTACGGGACAAATACCGGGCAGGCGAGGACTTTTTGGGGATTCTTGGGGGGGCTTTTGAGATGATGAGGAAAACTTTTTCCTCTGACAACGAAAATGTTTATTTTGGGCTCTTAATCAATCTAATTGATTAAACCCATTCAATTTACAACCTTTGCATTGTGATGATTTTTTCTGCAAAAATCATATTTACATGCTTTGCATCTCTGGTATATTCTGTTGGATATTATATGCGTGGTTGTGCATTGTATTTAAAACTTAATAATTAGGAAGATCCTGCGACCGCTCTGCTGTTAGTAACCTAACGGTGTATGACGTTGCCCAGTGGTCCAATAATTATTAAGTGTTTAAATTATTTATCCATCTCTGCGAATATTAAATGCCTGTGATGCCTATGATGAAAATGTTGATGAGCACAATATTTCTGCATGAATTGCTAAATGTGGTTTTTGGATCGGCCGTTTAGTCCCACAGTTTATTTCCCGCACTTTTCTTTTATTTTTGAGAGAAATTGTAGTGAGGAATTTATGTAAATGTCAAAGAAAGAAGACCAACTTCCATGAAGACGGAGGCCACGCTTGAAGATGGAGATATCATATGGGACCCACGGGGTTTCCAAAGTTGTATTTTCATTTCCTTTAAGCTGCAAATTTGTATAATTTGGACTGTGGACTTTTTGCACTCTTTCTTGTGGGACTGGCCGATCCACACATTTAGTTTTTCGTTAAATATTGCCTCCGCATGAAAATGTTTTCTCTGAATTAATTATTAATTCATGCATGTTTGTACTCTGCTAGATAAATGGCTAAAATTGCAAGCGTTAATTTCGAAGTACTGGAAGCATCAGGTAGAAACTATCTAAGCTGGCAGCTAGATGTAAAGTTTCACCTGCGGGCAAAGTCCCTCATCGCTGCTGTGACTGAAAAAGAAAATGTTAGCGATATAGAGAAGGCGCAAGCCATCACATATATTCGCCGCCATGTGGACAAGACCTTAAAGGTTGAATACCTTACGGTCGAAGATCCACTTGAGCTATGGACTGCCCTTGAGGACAGGTATAAACATCAGAAAGATGTTATACTCCCAAGGGCACGATATGAGTGGGAGAACATGAGACTACAGGACTTAAAGTCCATTGCTGAGTACAACTCAGCACTTTTTAGCATCACCTCACGCCTGAAGTTGTGTGGTGAGAAAGTCTCAGAAAATCGCATGCTGGAAAAGACGTATACGTCCTTCCATGAAAAAGATGCGATACTCATGCAGGAATACCGTGAACGCAAGTTCACCAAGTATTCCGAGCTGCTGTCATGCTTTCACATGGCCGAGCAAGACAGAGAGCTTCTTCTCTCCACTCACAATATACGCTCCCCGGCACTGCCCCCCCACCAGAAGCTCACCATTCCTCTTCCTTCAAAAAGAAGAGAGATAATAAAAGAAAAGAAAGACCACAGAAGGGGGGTCAACAGAAAAATGCCAAGGGCCATGTACAGCAGCAGTGAAATAATGAAAGTACGCGGAAGTTCACGAGGCACAGAAATAACAAAAATAGAAATGATATACCCCCACCCAAGAGGGAATGGGAAGACCAGTGCCAAAATTGTGGCATGAAAGGCCACTGGTCCAGAGTGTGCCGAACTCCGCATCTTCTCCAGGATTTGTATAAAGAGAACAAGAAAAATAAAGCTGAAACAAACCTGTTGACATCTGATGCTCCAGTTAAGTTTTTCAGCTGACGACTTCGAAAATAATGACATGCTTGACTAGCCTTTACTTTTATCTTAGCAAATTGTTTAGAACATCTCACGTTATGAGAGCTTTTGTATTACGCAATCTGTTTTGATTGAAAAATTTTAGTAGACAATAAATGAATATGTCTATCTGAATATGCAGGTGCCTTTATGTTTCATCTTTTGAAACTGCTCTCATAAATAATTAGTAGACAATAAACACGTACGATCTCTTTCAATACAAAGCCCAATATCAGGGCTATATTGAAGATCCAGGGAATGCAACACAGTTGCCCCCAAACGACACAAAAATAATGGATGCACTAATCCCTCCGAATTCCAAAAGAAACTTTCTAAGTTTCAAGGACATCCGTTTCAACGGATCCCACTTGGAAACAGCAAATGTAAATGAAAAATTACCGTATGCAACGTCTCAAGAAAAAGGAGTAAAATCCACACTTGAACGTTTTGAGAGCCTTATAGGCCTCGACCATACGAAGATTCGGAGAAAGGAAGCAGAATTAAACGGAGCACCTGAAGTGCCCTACATCAGCCGAGTTTTTACTCTGGCATGATGGACTTGGCCACCCTGAATTTGTGATGATGCACAGCATCTTATCCTATGGGTATGACTTGAAGAACCAGAAGATTCTTCAGAAGGGAAAATTCCCTCGCATCCTGGTCGGGCCCCGGATACACGTCCCGGAGCGACGATTGTAGTTTTACCGCAAGCGCACGGCGTAGTGGCGAGCGGGTATCGAACACGAGGAGGTGGTGTTGGTTCCAATCTATCCTAGGTTGGTTTGACTACGAATGTATTATTGGTGGAGATGGCTATGGTATGATATAATGGAAATGGTGGTGGATGTCGGTGTCGGTGATAAAGAAATCGGTCAAATATCGATTCAAATACAATATAATAAAAGAGGGAATTTGCCTTGCGGCGATCCTGTCACAATCGTCGGGCAAAGTATGGGGATATAAAATCAAATAAAGACGTCTAGGGTTAGGGAATTCCCACTACGGAGCTTCATACATCATCGTAAATAGTGAATCTCAATATTACTAGACTTGTGTTGAGGTGAACTAGTCGTAACTGAATAGAGAACCAAGCTCACGCTCTCGCGCTATTGCCGGTCTATAGCAACCTAGATTAGGGCCCAATCTCTTGCAAACCCTAACCTAAGCCGCTAGCATGAAGATCGACGTCACCGTTCAATCGCTCCTCGAGCCCACTCTCGTGCAAACTCGAGTTACGATCTAGGTTGTGATAGTTCGTATTCGTCCAATCTCTTGCAAACGAATATGGGTATAGATTTACAATTAAAAATCCTAGCTTTGGTCCAATCTCTTGCAAACCAAGTCTAGAGAAATCCAATTGTAAATCTAAATCGAATATCTAGGCCTTCCCATCGATTAGAATCCAATCTCTTGCAAATCCCAAATCGATGGAAATCCCTAGCTATCCGTAGTAAATCAATCACAACCTAACCTCCTAGCAATTCTAGCAATTTAGAAATTCATTCATCACAAATATGAGATTAGATCCATAGGGTTCATCCCCATGCCCTAGAACATCAAATCTACTCAAGCATAGCAACAACGATATAGGAATCAATAAAAACAATTGCTTGCATGTAAAAAGATAGCAAATCAAAGATTCAAATAATAAGAATAGAAATACTTAGCTTTGATGAAGAATTCCAATCCAAATACAAGCTTTTTGATCCAAGAGGGGGCCTAGGGCATGGCCTAACCTCTAAAAATAACTCTAATAAAACATAATGGGGATCCCCTCTAATGGTGGCTACAAACCCCTTAAATACTCCCCCAAAACCCTAGCAAGAAACCCTAGAAAACCCCTCAAATTCGTGCCCAAAAACAGCCCAAACCGCAACTTAAAATCTGGGCCCAGGCCGCACTCGGCCGAGTGGAATATGTGACCCGGCCGAGTGACACTGACATGCAAATTCCAGCACTGCAGCATCAACTTGCAGAAATTCCCCAGATTTCATCCGACCTCCGATTTGCGCGTTCTTGGCGGCGTTGGAATCGTCATGAAGTCTACTATCCATAAAAAATATGAGAAAAATAATTTAATGGCTGGAATGATAGCAGATTTGAAAAGAGTAGGAGGATGTCTGAAAATCTGGGCGCCGTGTGTCCTCGGCATCACTCGGTCGAGTGGCAAATGTCACTCGGCCGAGGGGCATTTGGTACTCGGGCGGACGGCTTTCGTCACTCGGCCGAGTCGGGCTTCTGGGGCAAACTGACGGATTACAGTAAGTTGGACATTTTGGCTTGCCGTCGTCTGGGTGCCACTCGGGCGGACAGAGTCTCCGCACTCGGCCGAATCGGCGTGCGATGCTCGACCGAGTGCACGACGATACATCTCTGTTGCGTGTCTGATCTGGCCGGCCGAGCGGGGTCTCAATGCTCGGCCGAGTGACTCATTCACTCGGCCGAGTGGCATGCTGAAAATGCCCAATCTTCATCTTTTCGCTCCCCCGTCGCTCCTACGACGTTCTTTCTTCTTCCACTCCTCTTCCATTGCAGAATAACCCTCAAAAGGGCCATGGTTGACACTCTGGAGTGGGTGCAAATCCTCTTGATCTCACAATCGATCCAAATCGCTCCATATTTCCTGAAATACGACAAAAACAAGAAATAGTGAAAAGTATCGCAATATTGTCAAATAATCGTGAAAAGCGTGATATGGACGATCAAAACGGTATGCAAACATGCAGAAAAAAGGTGTAAAATATGGAGTGATCAAAATCCCCCAAGCTTACCTCTTACTCGTCCTCAAGGAAGATAAGTAAAGAGACGAACTCGGGAGATGAAAACAAAGAAAATGAAATGGAAAAGAAAGAACACGAGGTGGAAGGGGTCGCTAGATTATTCTCTCAGATCTCAAGCCAGGAGCTACACATCACGATAACTTGGAAAATACGAATCGCATGCTATAAGGATTTCATATCTTACATAAACATGTTACTTGCAAGTTTTTAAGAACAACAAAAGGGATTCTCTAAATTCATACAATCAATTCATATCCACATCACGCATTTCATAGGATTTAATATACGAATGTTGGCGATGCACTTTTCAATCAAGAGTTATAACTGAAGCATGTAAGAATCACGCCAAACATGCAATGGAGAATGGAATAAATCATGGCATTCACATATTTATATCAATTCATAAGAAATCTCCATAACTTAGGTATTTTGCTAAGTTTCAGCATTATCAAACTTCCTCATTCGTGCACCTCTCCACTCTAATGTCGTACTCACTCATATGGTCAAATGAGTTCACCCCCCCCAAGCTTGGCTTGAGGCATCGCATCTAAAGGACTATGATAGTGGAAAATGGGATTTTTGCCTTGGTTTTCCCAAGTATTTTTGTGGCTCCAATAATGAGATAGAGAAATTTTTTTCTTTCTCATTTTTTTCTTTTTGAACTTTTTGTTTCTCATTTTTCTTTTTTGGATTTTAGTAGGAGCTATATGATTTGTATTTTTGGCTTTTGGCTCCTTTTTGGCTTTTTGGACTTTTTGGAGCTAACTTTTCTTTTGTAGGAATTTTTTGGGAAATGGATGTGATATAAGTAGCTTTAGGAGGTGAACTCAAGTGACATGTAGAGAATAAAAAGATATATGTGGAGAAGGAAGTAATATAACACTCGGTTCACTCTAAGATGTGCACGAACGGTTCAATAAGATAATACATCAACTAAAACTCATATGTAAGCATGGATATTCTCAATCATTTCAATAAATAGTGAAGTAAAGCAGTAAAGTTTACAACCATATCAGGCATGCAACAGAAGGTGAATGAGACAATAAAACTGATGCTTCAGATATACTAATGATGCGTGAATCTTGGTGCATTTCCAACAAAAGCATACCAAACACTAATCCATACATTCAGTTTCAATTAATATCATGCATTCATGTAGAGGAATCATCAAAAGAAATAGATTTGCAAGCACATGTGAATAGCAAGACTATGGAATACTCTAAGTAGCATGGCAAGGAATAATAAGCATCGTGATGGTTGCTAAAGCAATAAGAGATATCATCATACAAAACTCATCTAGCGGAAAAAGAGAAAAGGAAAATAAAGAAATAAAAATAAAAGATGAGAAAGAAAAGAAAATCAAGCACACAATATGATGCATGAACACACATAAAAGGAAAATAAGATGGAAAAATCAAAAAGATGATGCAAAAATTTTGAAAATTTTTAAAAACCCTAAAATAAAGTAAAAATGCAACTAATGCATCTAAATGACATAGAAATGCACTCCCCCAAGCTAAACCTCACATTGTCCTCAATGTGATCATAATGGAAGAATATGAGGAACAACGATAATAATAAGGGGTGAATAAAAAATGAAGAAATGAATGACATGAAATCCTAATGCAACTACATGCACATGCAATGATGCATGCGAGCGCTTTCCCCCAAGCTTATGCTAAACAATCCTATTCAAATGACTTAATCAAAAATGTCATGGCTTTACAAAGCGTGATCAAGTCAAATGAATAAGAAAGTAAGTTTTTCACTTGAAAGAAATGCTCGAATGTGGTGAGCAAAAGGAAGTGACACATCAAAATATGGAGAGGGCAATTAATATATATAATGGGTTTGGGGTGTAAAAGATTTTTGTTGCCATCATAAGAGGTGATATTTATTCAATAGAATCTATACGGTCCCCTCGCTGTCGAGAGGATTCGGGTTTATTGAAAGCATAAAAATTTCTACACTACTGGATTGATATAACCTATAGCAAAAGGCGGATCCAGTATCTTTTCCGGTGCAGGCAACTGCTCCAACTGCTCCTTCCGTGGCTCCGCCAGACGCGTGTGTCCACGGACTCCATCAGACTCCAGCAATGCGGCTCCCAGCACCTCTCCAAGGACTCCACCTGTACCCTGCAAGAGATAAGCCGCATCAATCTGATGTGGATAATTCTTTCCAAAAATAATTGTATTCCAAAAAGGGTCATCAACATAAGTAATTAAAATTAAAGACGGGTGACAACACTTCCCTGGAAATAAATCTCCACTCTCGTATACCACGTCAATCAACTCCTCATTGTTCGCCTCAGGTTGTTCAGGTAGCTTGGGCATATAAGCGTAGGTCTCATCAGGCAGCTCCTCATCATCATCAGATTTATCCCATCGCACCTCCTGATCATATTCAATAGCATCCATGGGTGCTAACTCATCGCTCTCCTCCTCGTATACGTCCCATCGTACCTCTTGATCGTATGTACATGAATCCTGCAAAAGGTGCCATGAGTCGTCAAAATCTGAATCATAACAAGCATTATATACGGGAGGGGAATCAAATATAAAGGGCGAGGGAGTAAAGAGATCCCCCTGAAGAGGAGCCATAAGCTCTGTGGGGTAGTCCTCTGCGTCAGTGGGAGGATGAGGTGGCTGCGGAAGCTCTAATGGAGGAGGATAGTGCTCGAGATCCTCATGAATGGCTGTGTCCTCGTCCCGATGCACGACCTCCTCGGTGATAAGCTCTGGCTCTGTGTGTAAGGCCTCCTCAAAAGCATGCTCTGACTCCGTATGTGAGGCCTCCTCGGCAATATGCTCTGGCTCGATAGCGTGCTCCTTTGCCTTCTCATCAACTATCAATGTAGGCTCTCTCTGGGATGGTGATGCTGGCTGCTCAGGTGTGTCAACTTGTGGGGATGTATCATGTGGAGGGGAATGCCCGCAAGCAATCCGAAAATATAGTCTATCCCCCTCAAGACTGACATGGATGTCCTCCTCTATTGTTCCTGCAGCTGAAACACGGTTCATAACAAAATCTGCAAATCGTAGCTCAAATGCATCACCTGCTGTAATGCTCTCTGAACCGGTGAACCTCACTGACTCCAAGAGACCCTCCAATAATCTCTGAAATCCATCCTCCTCTGGCTGCGCATATGACTCAGTTTCTGCTTCCTTCACTGCCTCTTCGTCCATCCACTCTTCATATGCAATATATGTATCGTAGGAAGTGGGATCGACGACGGCACATTCTGGCTCTGGTAGTAAGTCTGGCGATGCTTCTTGCCCATAAAATGAAGAAGCAGAACTGATATCTTTGGAAATCCCTTCAACCTTAAGCATGAGCATATTCATTTCAAGTTGCCTCTTCACCCGTTCCAATAGAAGGTTACCCTCTTCAAGCCCGGCTTGCACTTCAACCTGGTGTGCATGCATCTCATCAAAAAAGATCCTTTGTCTCTCATCAAGCTCGGGCCAGTGCATCTCCTCAAAAAGGTATTCGCCCATCTGAGCACTCTGATCAAAATAGTATTCTCCCATCTGAGCACTCTGATCATAATAGTATTCTCCCATCTGAGCACTCTGATCAAAATAGTAATCTCCCGTCTGAGCATTCTGATCAAAATCTGTGGTCCACGTAGTATAATCCATAGCACCTGATCAACAAAGATAAATACCTGGAGAAAAGATATCAGTGGCACAAAAGAATATAGAAATGATAATAATGGTGGCAGGGGTGAAAATTTCCTTTTTATTTATTTATTTTTTTTCGTAGTCTAATCAACCTAATTGTGACAAATTGGCACCAACGGAAACACCTCCCCGGCAACGGCGCCAAAAACTTGATCGCACCCCGGATACACGTCCCGGAGCGACGATTGTAGTTTTACCGCAAGCGCACGGCGTAGTGGCGAGCGGGTATCGAACACGAGGAGGTGGTGTTGGTTCCAATCTATCCTAGGTTGGTTTGACTACGAATGTATTATTGGTGGAGATGGCTATGGTATGATATAATGGAAATGGTGGTGGATGTCGGTGTCGGTGATAAAGAAATCGGTCAAATATCGATTCAAATACAATATAATAAAAGAGGGAATTTGCCTTGCGGTGATCCTGTCACAATCGTCGGGCAAAGTATGGGGATATAAAATCAAATAAAGACGTCTAGGGCTAGGGAATTCCCACTACGGAGCTTCATACATCATCGTAAATAGTGAATCTCAATATTACTAGACTTGTGTTGAGGTGAACTAGTCGTAACTGAATAGAGAACCAAGCTCACGCTCTCGCGCTATTGCCGGTCTATAGCAACCTAGATTAGGGCCCAATCTCTTGCAAACCCTAACCTAAGCCGCTAGCATGAAGATCGACGTCATCGTTCAATCGCTCCTCGAGCCCACTCTCGTGCAAACTCGAGTTACGATCTAGGTTGTGATAGTTCATATTCGTCCAATCTCTTGCAAACGAATATGGGTATAGATTTACAATTAAAAATCCTAGCTTTGGTCCAATCTCTTGCAAACCAAGTCTAGAGAAATCCAATTGTAAATCTAAATCGAATATCTAGGCCTTCCCATCGATTAGAATCCAATCTCTTGCAAATCCCAAATCGATGGAAATCCCTAGCTATCCGTAGTAAATCAATCACAACCTAACCTCCTAGCAATTCTAGCAATTTAGAAATTCATTCATCACAAATATGAGATTAGATCCATAGGGTTCATCCCCATGCCCTAGAACATCAAATCTACTCAAGCATAGCAACAACGATATAGGAATCAATAAAAACAAGGGTAAATGACATTAAAATACCCTAACGTTTGGGCCATTTTTACTTATATACCCTATCGTTCATTTTGGTAAACTTTGATACCCAGATCTAAATTTGATGTAGGATTGGAGGAGGAAATATTGTCTGAAGAGGAGGCTGAAAACACTGTGCATCCCAGACATAGGAAGACTGATGGAATGCATGTATTTGGAGGCCTCTTCAGACAATATTTCCTCCTCCAATCCTACATCAAATTTAGATCTGGGTATCAAAGTTTACCAAAATGAACGATAGGGTATATAAGTGAAAATGGCCCAAACGTTAGGGTATTTTATTGTCATTTACCCTAAAAACAATTGCTTGCATGTAAAAAGATAGCAAATCAAAGATTCAAATAATAAGAATAGAAATACTTAGCTTTGATGAAGAATTCCAATCCAAATACAAGCTTTTTGATCCAAGAGGGGGCCTAGGGCATGGCCTAACCTCTAAAAATAACTCTAATAAAACATAATGGGGATCCCCTCTAATGGTGGCTACAAACCCCTTAAATACTCCCCCAAAACCCTAGCAAGAAACCCTAGAAAACCCCTCAAATTCGTGCCCAAAAACAGCCCAAACCGCAACTTAAAATCTGGGCCCAGGCCGCACTCGGCCGAGTGGAATATGTGACCCGGCCGAGTGACACTGACATGCAAATTCCAGCACTGCAGCATCAACTTGCAGAAATTCCCCAGATTTCATCCGACCTCCGATTTGCACGTTCTTGGCGGCGTTGGAATCGTCATGAAGTCTACTATCCATAAAAAATATGAGAAAAATAATTTGATGTCTGGAATGATAGCAGATTTGAAAAGAGTAGGAGGATGTCTGAAAATCTGGGCGCCGTGTGTCCTCGGCATCACTCGGTCGAGTGGCAAATGTCACTCGGCCGAGGGGCATTTGGTACTCGGGCGGACGGCTTTCGTCACTCGGCCGAGTCGGGCTTCTGGGGCAAACTGACGGATTACAGTAAGTTGGACATTTTGGCTTGCCGTCGTCTGGGTGCCACTCGGGCGGACAGAGTCTCCGCACTCGGCCGAGTCGGCGTGCGATGCTCGGCCGAGTGCACGCCGATACATCTCTGTTGCGTGTCTGATCTGGCCGGCCGAGCGGGGTCTCAATGCTCGGCCGAGTGACTCATTCACTCGGCCGAGTGGCATGCTGAAAATGCCCAATCTTCATCTTTTCGCTCCCCCGTCGCTCCTACGACGTTCTTTCTTCTTCCACTCCTCTTCCATTGCAGAATAACCCTCAAAAGGGCCATGGTTGACACTCTGGAGTGGGTGCAAATCCTCTTGATCTCACAATCGATCCAAATCGCTCCATATTTCCTGAAATACGACAAAAACAAGAAATAGTGAAAAGTATCGCAATATTGTCAAATAATCGTGAAAAGCGTGATATGGACGATCAAAACGGTATGCAAACATGCAGAAAAAAGGTGTAAAATATGGAGTGATCACATCCCTTACTATAAGGGAAGATTAATTACAAGGCCATCTCCACGAAAAGTTGAAAAAGGATCTCCACGCTTCCTCAAAAAAAAATACAAGGAGACAAATATGGATTAAATCCACCACCCCTAGTGGGCTATTTTGGTACTTCATTGTACTGATAAATGCATCCTCAGAACATTCGTACGTATGTCTACTACAAGACCCGCAACTTAGCTTTTCCAAAGCAATTGGCACAAGAATAAAAATATTGCGGGCACATTTCACAGACAATAAAATGTTGTAAATAAGTCTGGTTAATGTTGGGAAATATACCTCCCGGTCTTTTCAAGAGTACTGCCAATCAACGGGAATTGAAAATGAACATACAAGTGCCGCATGTTCATACCCAAAATGGGTCGGCAGAGTCACTGAAAAGTAGACTCCAATGGACTGAACGTCCATTAAATCCCGATTGCCTATGGATGCATGGGGACATGCAAACTCTGCATGCTGCATCGTAAATGAAAATAAGACCCTCTGGAGGTCAGAGTCTCCAATGCAACTTGCATATGGAATGCCACCGAACATTTCTCATCCGAGAATCTTCGGTCGCGCAGTCTTAAATCCACATTGCACCACCAAAGAGGACCAAAACGGTACTCAACGTCGCCTAGGTATCCATGCAGGGTTTGACTCACCCTCACTTATAAGATACCTAGAACCCTAAACGGGGGACGTAATTAAGGCACACCTTGAAGACTGTGATCTCGATGAGACGAGTTTCCCAAAAATATGCCCAGATATAGAAAATCTGGCGCGAAGAAAATTATAACGTGGGATACAAAAAGTTTGACCCACTATGATCCGGTAACAACACAATGTGTATATGAGATCCCGAAGATCCTCTACATACAGAACACTGTCTACCAATTACCGGAATCATTTAATGACAACCAGAAGATTGTCAGATCACACATCCCTGCTGCAAAAACTCCAGCTAGGATTGACATCCCCGAGAATGGATGCAATCCACCAACAGCAGAAGTGGCTGATGCTCAACAGAAAAGAGGCAGACCACCAGGCTCCTAGGACAAGAAACTCCTGGAGACCTTAAGACAATACTACCACAGGACAATGAGCTCCTGTCCACACCATCACCCTTCCCGGAATCCACTGCAGAGGAATTGCCGGGAAAAAGTGAAATTAAGTAAATGTTGTACGTACTGGGGAGGTGTTGGACAGATAGAACATAAATTGTCGACAAATGTATTCACGTATCATATTGCCATATACATCGCAAAAGCGATGATGTTCGTAAATTATCGTTCCACACTCCGTTGCTAGAAGGCAAACGTAGAGATTGGCCAAAAATGTGGAACGTGGCAATAAAAGATGAGCTGGACTCACTTATGAAACGTGAAATGTTCGGACCTGAAGTCCAGACACCAAAAGGTGTTAAACCTGTGGATAAAACATAGTATTGCAAACATAAGAAAAATAAATACAAAATCGTATGCTATACGGTACAACCTATAGCCCAAGGAAAATTTCGCTGAAACTAGGGATCGAACAAATTCAAATGAGCATGTCTCATAAATGATGCATCAGTCTCCCTAAGTTATCAAAAGCGAATACCTTACGATTTGGCGAAGGAAAATTTTGGATATGCTGTTATTGGATGTTGTGACGGCATACCTTCGTGGATATTTTGTAAAGATAATTTCCACATTTCCTTAAAATGCCTGAATAGACTTCGGGACGTCTATTCAAGAAAAACAATAAGTATAATAAATAAATGTACAACCAAGAGAATCACTTGACAAGTCAATGATTCCTACTGAAGGTTGTCTTTGCATCTGTGCAAAGAACAGGATTAGAGATCATAGTTGGAGACAACTAAAATCTCATCGGATCTCCTGAAGAGAAAACCGAACTACATGTACAAGCCTGACCTTTGAACATGAAAAGACCTAGGCAAATATAAAGTCATGGCTCATAGAATCCTGTTACAAACGCCCAGAAGTGCGTTGGAGATATTAAAAGGACCATTGTCATCCAAAGTACACCTACGGTGGTACACTTACTGGATGAACAAAAAGAACCCTTCCGATCGCTGGAAGAGGGGGAGGATATAACTGGTCCTAAAATCCCTTATCTTAGTGCAATCATGCACTCCTGGCTAACTGCATGTGTCCCGGTATAGCAATTGCAGTAAACTCATTAGCCAGAGATAGTTGGCAACTATAAAGGGCCATTAGACCTGAGTTAAGCCTTCTGCGCTTCCTCCAAGGGTCGAAATATTTGGACTTACAAAATGTAGTAGCATCCTCCAATGTTTATGCAAATGCATGTTTCAGGTCCAGTCCCTATGCTGAGAAATCACAGAACGGGTACCCACAGTGGGATGGCCATCCCCTGCAGATCTGCAAAGCAACTTATGAAGGCAACATCATCCTATCATTCCGAGATCCTCACCATTCCAGAATCACACCAATAGTGTATTTGAGGGCGCCTGGTGGTACATCACATCCCAGTGACGACTGGGATAGAGGCTGGTTCTGTGGAGCTAACCATATAGTCTGAAGACCACATCAGAGGTGACGAAACTTAGCAACCTCTTCAGAGTTTCTGGATTCAGCAGCTGCTTGATGGTGATAAAATTCGTAATCTGTGTACATTTTCAGAATATTGTAAATAGGAGTGATGAGATAAGCCTACGAGATCTGAAAGCCTAATAGCTTTTACAGATCAGGGGGAGTTGACAGAATTTGTACTCTTTTCCCTTAGCTATGGTTTTTCCCACTGGGTTTTCCATAGCCAAAGGTTTTAACGAGGCAAATCACATCAACTCTGGATCCTGAAGTATCCACCCCTCAGTGACGCTCAGAATCCAGAAGTATTCATGAGCAGAGTCACTTGGTACAAATCAGGGGGAGTTAAAGAGCGTTTGCACTCTTTTTCCTTAACTATGGTTTTTCCCACTGGGTTTTCCATAGCTAAAGGTTTTAACGAGGCAAACCTCACCAACTCAGGATCCCGAAGTATCCACCCCATGTGAGACTCTTATTACGCTCAGAATCCCGAAGTACTCTTGAGCGGAGTCCACACCTATGGCTGGATAAGGGGGAGTGTTGTGAATGGAAATAACCAGAGTCGGTTAGGATTGCGGGTATCTTAGAGATACGCCCATATCTATGTATTCGATGTATCTACTCTCCTACCATGCCTATAAATAAAGGGCTGGGGGTTCCTCCCCCAGTAGTTGATTTATAACATATTTCAATTTTTTTAAAAAATTATATTTAAAGGGCGCAAATTTTTAACTCGCCCTGGGCCCCAATATCTTCAGGACCGGCCATGGTGACAATTGCCACAAGGGATAAAAGGTGCACACCCTCTTTTGTATTACACACACATGCATGCACAGCAAAAGAGAGTAATATTTCGATGATTCGATTTTGATCAACATTGCGTCAAGAAACGCAACTTGTATTTTTTTTTTTGCAATAGACTATGCAAAATGATTAGCGATAACTACTCTAACTACTCTGAGAGTAATATTATTAAATCTTAACAGACAATTATTTTTATACAGAAAGGGCATAGAATGTTACAAAAGAATTGCCATATATCAACTAAATTTTACAAACAACAATGTCCATGTTTACAATAAAGAATCCGCGATCGAGAAAAGAATCAATGAACAAGATAGGTAACAAGAAGAGCCACAAGCATCAGCACATAAGCTATCCCTTGATCGATCCCAGCGCCATCGCTCGTCGCCGGAGAGGGCGCCATCGCCTGACCATGTGCGAGCTTCATGAGACCGGAGAAGAAGAAGGCAACAAGGAACAAGGAAAGCATTCTCATAGAACTCATCTTCTGATGTCGAGTGCGAATTCTTAGACACAAAATAAGGAGAGAGAACTTTATTAAGTAGGAGTGAGATGGGAGTATTTTGAAGTGTTAGGACTTGAGAGGAGTGTGGTGATACAAAAAGGCTTCTGTTCCTGGCTTTATATATATACACAGGCCTGGAGGTTGAAGGGAGACTTGTTCTCTTGATTTGAACAATGTGAGAACAAGTCAGTAGTCAACCGTGCGGAGGCTGCAAGAAATGAGGATGGTGAGTTGTCGGCCAACTTGGTAGTTTGTTGCTTGGCATCTTCCTCTATTTTGATGGTCTTCGAAAAATTAACAACTAGAATTGCTGTGAAAGAGAGAGCTTGAGGGAGAGGTCAGGGTGTTGGTAGAAAGAGACTCTGCAATTATGGGTCGTTTTTGTTTCATATTTGAAAATGATAGGTTGACGGGGATCAGCGATTTTGAATCCATCGACTCAGATGGTGTTCAAAGCTTAAACACTCTGGAATTAACAATAACACATGTGATTTGTTCAAGGAGACGTGTGAAAAAGCTAAGTCAATTCGGTGGATTATCATTGGGCCGGAGTGATCAAATGGAAATTACGAAGCATCCGCGTGGTTGTACTTGTAGCCACGCGCTTCATGCTTGTGGCTCACGGTTTGGACGTCACATTGACATGTTGCCTCTTTTGAAAAGAAATTATTTGGTTTATACGTCACTAATGATATCATATTAATGCATTGGACATATTATCATTATTACTGCGGTGATCTCAGAAGTCAACATGGTTGCACAAGCGATGAGTTTGTTGCTTGATTCCGGGACAACTTGACATATTTGTACTGATGGAGGAGCTTTTACCTCTTATGTTCCATCAGTAATGGTGAGAAGAATGTTATTTGAGGGACTCAAGATCCCCACTTGTTGTTAGAAAAGGAAAATTACTCCTCAAATTGACTTTAGGAAAGATTTTCTCGCTTAGGTGAGGTGCTGCATGTTCCAAATATCTATTAGAATCTCTCTTCTCTGAAAAGTAATGGTTAGAGTGAATTTTTAAAATCAAACTAGTGTGTTATGATAAAAATGTCCATTTTTTTGGGGAAACATTATTGTAACCAATGTCTCTTTATTTTGAATGTACTTGAAATTATGAAGGGAAATGCTGCTTCCTCTTATGCTTATTTGATTGACTCTTTTGATATGTGGCATTATAGATTGGTACATGTGAACTTTTCTTACATTAAGAAAATAAAATAAAGCCATTTATTGTATGATGCTATTTTTCCATATCAATCTAAAGCCACTAAGAAATCATATAAATCGGTTCAAAGTGAAAGTGAACTTCTTGCTTTCATTCATAACGATCTTGGTGACTTAAAAATACCGTAATTAGATGTAGTTAAAGATTTTATATCACCTTTGTTAATGGCTATACTAGATACACAATAGTTTATTTGTGTAAATCAAAAGATGAAGTGTTTGAAATGTTTGTGAAGTATGAAACAAAAGTGAAAAATCAAATAAATAAGAAAATAAAAAGACTTAGATTGAGCTTCAGTGCTCACCCTAGTGGTAGAATCACCCTGATAAATTGGTTGAGGTCTGGGTTCGAATTCCACTAACCCATATCCCCTTCTAATTTTCTTTATTTTCCAGCTTTTAGGGCTCCGATGGATACATGGCTTCTCCGTGTTCGGTGTTAAGCGACACGACGGGTGTACCCATGTTCCACGACCCATGTTTCCTGCTTTCCGATGGATAAAAAAGACTTAAATTGGATAAATGAGTCCTGCTTTCAGATAGATAAAAAAGACTTAGATAGATAGAGGATGAGAGTTCACACCATTTAATGATTATTATGAAGAGCATGGAATAATTCCTGAAACAATACCTCTTATTCTCTCAAATCTAATGGTTTATTGAAAATAAAAAATTTAACTACCAAAGAGAGTATAAATACTATGCTATTTAGTTCAGGTGCACTACTGAACTTTTTGCCGGGGGGGGGGGGGGGGGGGGGGGGGGGGGGGGGGGGGGTCCTGCACATGTCACATTCAAATTAGAATTACATGCAAGACACACTATAAACTTTGGACAGGTCACAAACCTTAATTACCATAATGTGTGAGGGTGCCTAGGTAATATTTTATTGTCAAAACATAAAAATAGCAAGTTAGGTCCAAAAATATTTGATTGCATATTTATTGGTATTGCTAAAAACTAGCAAAACATCATGTAAACTAACACTATTGTTGAAACTAAAAATGTCGCTTTGTTTGAGCACATCTTTCCTATGAAATCGCATAATGATAAATTGGTGCATACCCCTCATTCATCTCACACTAGTAATACACAATCTCTTGACAATGATAATGAGGTATAACTAAGAAAGAGTAAAAGAATTAGAAAGGAGACTAATTTTGGCAATAAATTTTGCACAGTTCCTGTTGATAATGAATCACAAACATCTAATGAGGTTATCACTTCATCCGATACTATATTTTGAAAATAAGCTATTAATAGTTAATTGAATCCATTTTAACTAATCACACTTGGAAACTTATTGATTTTCCACCCGGTGAAAAACTTACTGGTTGCAAGTGGATATGCAAAAAGGAACTAAAATTAAAGGGTTTTTCTCATATTAGTCCCTTAAATTATGTGTATTTTGATATTAGTCCCTTAAATCTTTTTAATTTGAATTTAGTCCCTTAAAGGGACTATTTAGGTTAAACTTTAAACATTTAAGGGACTATTTAGGTTATCAAAAGGGACTATTTAGGTTATCAAAAGGGACTATTTAGGTTAATGTTAAACATTTAAGGGACTAAATTCAAATTACAAAGATTTAAGGGACTAATATCAAAATACACATAATTTAAGGGACTAATATGAGAAAAACCCAAAATTGAATGGTTCACTTGACAAGTTTAAGGCTTCACTAGTTAACAAAGTTATATTCTAAAAGAAAGAAATTGATTATTTTGTCACCTTTGCTCATGTCACTGGAATATCTCCTATTCATGTCATTACTACAGATATGGGCTTGTGTAACGCCACTTAGATAGCGCTTTTAAAAAGCGCTATCTAAGTGAGCTCTTGTATAGCGCTTCTGCACTTATAGAAAATAAAAATAAATCAAAATTAAGGTAAAAATCACTTAGATAGCGCTTTTTGTTAAAGCGCTATCCAAGTAATACCTTATATAGCGCTTTTTGTTAGTGCTATGGTACTAATCATTACATAAGCACTTTTATTAAAAAATATTCATATGTAAAACCCTAGAATAGCGCTTAAAATTTTGCTGGCCGCCGATCTTTTTCTCGTTTCCCCCCTTTTTATTACAGGCCCGAGCATTCACACACAGAAATTTCGCTGGCCGCCCACGAGAGCAAGAAATTAGATATGGCGAGCGCGGGCGAGAAACCCTCGAAGAAGATGGCCGATGCCTTCGAAGGCCTAGCCGCGAGCTCCAAGACCTCGGCCATGCAGGTCGCCCCTTTCTCCCACGCATGCGCACAAGTCTCCGTCCTATACGGCTGCTTAGGGATGGCCTTCAAGTTCGCGGAAAATGATTATGTCTCAAAGGTACAAACAAACTTTTTCCTCGTCATCGTCTTGCCACTGTTACCACGAGTTTCTCATCGGAGACATGGATCTAGCTCGCCGATGAACAGATCTACTCATCAATCTCATTTCTCGCCCTCTATCAGCCATTTCCACTTCTTTCGACTCTTCTTCGTCCTCTTCGTTCAGATTCAGCAGAGGAAAGAGATTCTGTGGCCGCTGAAGATGCAACGAGAACTTCATCGACCGGATCTGCCCGTTGAGGAATAGCTCGTCGGCGGCTATCATCGAACCGGTAGCATTCTCTCCCTCGAACTCGAACGAGCCGGCGGCGGAAAGGATCTCCGACGAACCGGCGGGAATGCCACCGGCGGCAAGGGCGGAGAATGGGGCGGAGGAGAGGGCGTAGTGCATGGGGCTCACCGGAGCGCTGAAGTAGTATCCTTCAACAGTAAGAAGAAATTGATTACATATGATGCTGGTTGCATCTTAGCTATTTTTGACAAAATAATGTGTTTTTTCTTAGTTTAAAAATGTAGGCGTATCTTGTTTCAACTTGTTTTGGGGGTTTGATTATAAAAATGGGGTTTTGCTAATTGGAGGTTAGTGTTAATGGGGTATGGGTAACAAATGGATCTGGAGACAGAAAACCGCCTTGCCTCCTTGCTCATGGAAGAGGCAAGGTGACTGCAGGCAGAAGCCGATAGAGAAGGTGTGGGTGTGTATCTCCGTCAGCCCAATGTACGGGGCCGACCGAATTCGCAGTGGAGGTGAGCTGCATTTATATGACTTCGTCTTTGTAAGCTTAGGGGAGCTAATAAATTTAGGCAGATCAACCATAGCTAAGCTTTGCAATTCCCGTTTAATCTTTGAGCTTGGCTTTTTTATCTACCTAGAGGTTAGGTTGTGAACTTATGTGTGAAGCAGGGTTATACTGCTCGGCTGCTTCAAAGTAGTTCATTTCAAAAATGTACACTAGATGGACTATAAATTCAGAATGATATTAAGTTGAATAGTTTCGAGTAGTCATTGAAATTTAATCCTCTGGGGTACATAATAAAGACGAAAATAGACAAAAATTTATTGGTTACTGATAAAGATGTAGGCCTAATTTCCATTTGCTATTAGTTCTTCAGTGAAATTGGGATGTAGATGATACTTGTTAATTGCACATATATTGGTGATGCTAATAAAATTAGTCTATTCTGCTTCTATGCGATTAAATGCCAGACTCAATTGCTGTATACATGAATAAGAGTTTTTCTGTTTAATTTTCGCGCCTGATACATTCACTTGTTGCAAATATATTATGTAATGTCAGACTCAATTGTTGCAAATATATGCCAGACTCAATTGTTGCAACGATCATCGCCCCGACGACCTCCAAGGCCTGGGGTTCCGGCCTGCTGCAGTGGCTCGAGTTCACCAAGCTGAGGGGCATCACGATTCAAGGCCGTGGCATCATAGACGGCCGCGGCAGCATTTGGTGGACGTACTTGGATGCAAATGGCGAACCTGTAAGCGCGCTGAAACGCCCACTGTCCTCAAACTAATGCCAGCATTCAGAATCTCAACTCATGGCTGTTTGCTTGCTTGCTTGCAGATTAGCACCCAGCTCAGCAGCAAAATGCCGAGCATCAAACCAACAGTAAGTGAAACAAACATATGTTGCCAAATGATCATCGTCCTGGGATGTTGTTTTGACTCAAATGTTTAACTCACGGTAGGCTTTGAGGTTCTATGGGAGTTACAATGTGACTGTCACCGGAATAACAATCCAGAACAGCCCGCAGTGCCACCTCAAGTTTGACAACTGCGAGGCCGTGAAGGTGTTCAACATGACCGTCTCTTCCCTGGAAACAGCCTCAACACCGACGGTATACACCTGCAGAACTCCCGGGGCGTAGTCATCCATCACGTCGACCTTGCCTGCGGTAATTCATCGCATAAACCTGCAAGATCAAGTAAATAGTATCAAATTGGCATCACATGAATAAAGTAGACGCTGAACCCGACAAACTGCCATCACATGCAAACATAACTGCTGTTGTTTTTTGTGTGAAAAAAACGACAGGAGATGATTGCGTTTCCATTCAAACGGGATGCTCCGACGTAAAAATACACAACATTCACTTACAGTTTTTCTGTACACATGAATACGACTCAATTGCTGTAAACATTACATAATAAATTTTCGTCTAGGACAGTGTTGATACGAGCATCACACGAACAAGTAAACAAAAGTAAACAATGATGTCGACTGGGTAAATTAAATATAAATTTTCATCCTTCATGATGCCAAATGTGATCTATGGTAATCACATATATTCATCCGAGCATTGTTATTGTTCACTCAAATTCTATTTAATTGTGACTTAGACATTCTGATGAAGTCTGCTATATAACATGTGCTGACTGATTTTCCTATAATATATGTATTGATAGTTGAAGTTCTCTTTATATTTGAGATGCAAATAAACATCTGAACCTTTTCCATAATGTTATATGATGATATTTAGCATGATATAAATATTAGCTTTTTACTATTTTGTGTCTCATCACACAAATGCTATTACTACCAGCTTCCGTCCAACATGACTAATAATGCATGTAATTAGGAGTGCAATGCTTCCAAATGTAATTCCAAAAAATTAGCCCAGAGAATTCTCTAGTTGTGGCATTAGCGAGCGCAATATGCAGAGGGTATAATAATAAAAAGAAGATGTGTGCAACTGTGTCAGGTTTATTGGAGTTCATGACGAATCACATAATCTGCCCATCGTAAGAAGTCTTAGCTTTAGGATCCTAACATTTCATTAGTGTCTAGGGTTAGAAAGTTCAGGATTTCTACCCCCCAAATGACTGTATGAAGATTTGACTGGAGATGCCATTTGCCATTTTTTCCTGCATCTACTAGTTAATTTTGAGAAAGAAACATGTTTCGGTGCATTGACGAGTTAGGCAAGAAGAAAATATGACGTGTGCATCATTCCACTCATTTCTGAAATAATGGTTCAAGTCTCCACTCATTTCTGAAGCTTCAGCACTTAAGCTAGGCTTTTTGGACCCACCCTTTAACTAGAGTATTGTGGTGTAATACAGTAATGCAGCGTTTATACGAAACTAAAAGCTTTTGGTTATTTTGGGTTGAGTCTTGGTTTGCTTGCAACCTATGTTGCACAGATAACTTGTATCAAGGATAGATAGATAGATATATATCCTATCTCGGATATTTAAATACTTGATATATATTATGTGGATGCTCCTATACCATATCCTGAATTTATGATGTACTATAGGTATTAAAAACTTCTAAGATACATCCAAGACGAAGTAGTTCAGATTAAACAAGTTACTGTGTTTTCTTATGCATTATGGTGTTACAAATCCGTATTGATATTTCAAGGTTTCTATCCATTTACCCATATCATCTGTGTCCTATACATGTGCTAGTTCAGCTTAGCTTGCTGCATAGTTCGAGTCGCTGAGATCAATTGCATATTCTTGTGTGACCTTAAACATATGATCAACGTGTGATCTCTATCATTTCTTTGCTCTTTATGCTTTCCAAATTCTCTGAAGCTTACTGTATCTCATCCAGGTCCTCTATTGTCTGATTTCAGAATTGGATACCAACAGAAGTGCGAGACAATTTTTACTGTAATGAAAAGCCGAACTCATACCTTTTTCCAAAAAACACTGGTAGATGTTCCAGCAACATGTTTGTGGAGTGTAGAGCTGAATTTAGCCCAAATTGTGGGATGTTACTGCATATCGTCTCATTCTTGTTTGCTTCCAGAGTTTCTTCTTTGAGGTCATCTGCATTTATCTATCAGGACTTTTCGCGGCTTGAAAGAATGAATCCTTTCAATTTTATGGCTGTAATTACTATATGTGCGGCTTTGCGATGTAAATGGAGATTCTCGCTCTCTCGCAGCATTTGCCTGGTGCATTTGGCCAAACTCTTATAATGCCCAGTGCTCATTGCTTCTCCATTCTTATTGTATTATTGTTGATGTGTGTTATAACTCCAGACAATCGCATTACATTGCATGTTCGGAACTTCTGGATGTCGTGTATTTGGAATATTTTGGGGTTTATTATTTTTGAAGATAGTTTCTTCTTGCGATAAATATGCTCGTGATTTATCAATATATATATTTTTTGATGGTGTAAATTCAGCAATTGTTGGAGAGGTTCTTGCCGATTGGTTGTTTCTTTAGTACTGTTCTTTTTACTTCCTTGTAATATAAATGTGCTTTCCTGCTCCTTTCAGGGGTTGAGTTTGCTGTTATAAAAGTTATTAACAGCGAATTACTGAATTTGTTTGATTTTTATGTGCTTTCCTGCTCCTTCCAGGGTTTGAATTTCCTGCTCCTTTCAGTTGTTTCTTTACTGAAGTTATTAACAGCTGACAAGGATTTACTGAATTTGTTTAAATTTTTTTTTAAAAAAATTAAACATTAGCCACGGCCAGTCCGTGGCTAATGGGTATTAGCCACGGTCTGGCCGTGGCTAATACGTATTAGCCACAGCCAGTCCAAACATTAGTAAACCACTTAGATAGCGCTTAAAAAGCGCTATCCAAGCTACCATAGCGGTAGCTTGGATAACGCTTTTATAAGCGCTATCTTAGTAAACTACTACGATAGCACTTATAAAAGCGCTATCCAAGATACCATAGCGGTAGCTTGGATAGCGCTTAAAAGCGCTATCCAAGTGCAAAAAAAAGCGCTATGCAAGTGGTTTTT
The DNA here is from genome assembly GCA_030789695.1 of Scilla litardierei. Lineage (NCBI taxonomy): Eukaryota > Viridiplantae > Streptophyta > Magnoliopsida > Asparagales > Asparagaceae > Scilla > Scilla litardierei. The sequence goes on along the minus strand of CM061141.1, from coordinate 317,640,410 downwards.
TGTAGTAGTGTGTATTGGCTGTATTTTAGCATTTGTTAATGGTCTTATTATCCATCAAATGGATATCAAGACCGCTTTCCTTAATGGATCGAGAATTAGAAGAGAAAATTTATATGGAACAATCTGAAGGTTATACGTTGTATCGCACATGGAAATGAACAAAAGTTTGCAATCTTGTTAAATCAATTTATGGTTTGAAACAAACTCACAAATAACGACTCGATAAATTTTACAGTGTTTTACTTTCTAATGGTTTTCATATTAATGCTGCTTATAAGTGTATTTATTCAAAGTTAAATAAAAATGTTGATTTGATTATTTACTTCTATGTTGATGACATGCTCATTTAGTATACCAATTTAGAAATTATAAATGAAACAAAATTGTTTTTGTCTTCTAATTTTGATATGAAAGATATATGTGAGGCCAATGTGATCTTAGATATTAAATTAACTAGGACACCAAATGTATGCTCTCACAAGAACAGGACATTGAAAAGGTGCTTGAAAAATTTAGATATTATGATTTGCATATACCTACTCCATATGATGCTAATTTTGCATTGGTTAAAAATGCTGATACTATTTCTCAAACCAAATATGCTCAAATCATTGGTATCTTGGTGTAATTACTGAATTGTACTCGTCCAGATATTGCATATGGTATTAGTTGATTGAGTCGTTACACTCAAAGTCATAAAAATGATCATTTGAATGCTTTATAAATAGCCATGATATATTTAAAAGGAACTCTTGATTATGGATTATTATGCTGTGGCTCTCCATTAGTATTTTTTACAATCCTACGAAGGATTGAGCGATGAACTCATCACCTGTAATGCAGCGGAATAGATACAAAACAAATTTCCATTGGGAACCCTGAACATCTGTAAATTGCAATTATCCACCAAGGCTAATTCAATTTACATATAACCCCTTTAATAATACTATAATTACTATTTACCCCTTGGGTTAAACCCGTCATGGGCATACCCAATTCCAACAGTATTGGAAGGATTTATTAATGCAAACTGAATTTCTGATTCAGATGAGATTTCAGATGAGCTAAAATCTACATTGGTTATGTTTTCATACTTGGTGGAGGTGCAAAGTCAACCACTTCATTAGAGAGCAAACTACATCGGGCAATATTCAAGTGCGACACATCTCCACCAAAGACAACCACTGAAGACATCTTTACCAAGAGACTCCCAGCGGATCGTTTTGAACTTCTACAGGCCAAACTGTTCGTCATCTCTGTCGATCAGTTTGCGGGGGTGTATAAGGAAAGTAGACCAAATCCCCTCAAACCCGGGATCACATCAAATGCATTTATTGCTGATTTTGTCCCGATACAACGTACCACATGTTGTAAAGAATATAAGATAAATGGACCAAATCCCTCCAAAGCCGGGATCACATCAAAGACACTTATTGCTGATCGTGTCCCGATACAACGTACCACATGTTGTAAAGAATATAAGGAAAGTGGACCAAATCCCCCCAGACCGGGATCACATCAATATCATTCAATGCTGATTGTGTCCCGATACAACGAACCACATCTTGTAAAGATCCGCATTTATTAGTTACCAAACAACCAGGATTCATATCGTCATGTAGATTACTATTATACCCTTGATGATTTGTATATTTAAACACATCAATAGAAATGAAAAGATTACTGGTTTCTTTTCTATTTTTTTCTCCAGTCATATAATTTCTTCACAATTCACGGTAGTTTCATCAAGCATTGTTTAATTATTTTCCAACAAAAGATACACTGTTTATTTATTTCCATCATGCGATTTTCGATCAATGTTAAGATTGATAGATTTGTAAATGAAGAGACTGTGATTTTTAAATGAAGAGACTAGTATATCCGAGCCAAGCCATCACATACACATGCATGCACCGCAAAAAGAGTTCTATATTTCAGTGACTACATTTTGATCAACAGAAGTCAAGAAATGCATCTTGTATCTACTTCCATGTTCCAACAAATAATTAACCAGAACTCTCTGTAAATAGTATTTGAACTTGATGGCCAAATATTCTGTTGATGGAGAAGGGGCACAGTTACTAAAACAACACAAAAGAATAGCCATATACCGACTAAATTCTACAAACAATCTGCATAACAAAAGCCTATTTCAACATTTTCTTTTTTGACATAAAGAATTGGCGATCAAGAAAAGAATCAATGAACAAGATAAGTAACAAGAAGAGCCAAAAGCATCATCACATAAGCTATCCCCTGATCGATCGCAGTGCCATCATTCGTCGCCGGAGAGGGCGCCATGGCTTGCCCATGGGTGATCTTCGCGAGACCGGAGAAGAAGAAGGCAACAAGGAACAAGGAAATCATTCTGATTGAACTCATCTTCCTATATCAACCGCAAATTCTTAGACACAAAGGAGAGAAAACGCAAGTAGGAGAGAGATGAGAGTATGTTGAAGTATTAAAACTTGAGAGGGACGATATAAGAATGGCTTCTGTTCGTGCCTTGATATATACAGGGCTGGAGGTTGAATGATGAAGACTTGTTCTTTTGATTTGAACAATGAGAACGAGTCAGTCAACCTTGTCGAGCCTACAAGAAATGGACATGGCGCGTTGTCTTCCTCAAAATTAACAACTTAGAATTGCTTTGAAAGAGAAAGCTTGATGAAGAGATCTCTTTGATTCCCAATAGATTTTTGATCTTCCCAATAAGACCTTTTTTGGATTTCCAGCAGACCTTTGTTCACTTGAGATGGCAAGGGGGATGGGGGTGGGGGTGAATAGTGCTTATGAAATATTAAAAGCCCTCTAGAAAATCTACCTAAGATTACAATTAGTGTTATCTAATTTAATCTTAATCAACAGTAATTATATCATGCAATAGAGTGTGCAGTGGGAATAAAACATGCAAGAAATCATATTTCACAACACAGAAAATTAGACAATCGCAAACACAAAGATTGCCCTGGTTCAGTCACACCGTGACTTGCGTCGAGCATCAAAGTCTCACTTGGCTAGTTTCACTATTTCTGCAAATAGTACAACTACATCTTCTCAAAAGGATTTCTACAAACCACCTCAGAAATGAGGATTTCCAACTCACCATCTCACACTTGAGGATATTCCACTTACAAAGCTTTTAATACAATTACCTATAGTCTTGACTTGAAGCTCTTGTGTAGTTGTGAAGCTATAAAAAGAACTTGACCTTCAAACGATGGAATTGAGGCACTTGGAAGATCACGTGTTGGCCAAACAAAAGATTGAAAACTTGGGAAACTTGGCTAAAGAAAAGATGATTTTTCTTTAAAACTTTTGAGCACAAAAAATTGTTTCTCTTTTGAAAATGATCTTAAATTCTTACATTAAAAACTAAACAACCCTCATTTTTTGGGGAAAAATTCGGGTCAATACAGATGACCAAAATACTCCTAAAACGGTCAAAACGGCGAGTAAAAATTTGACCGTTATAGGCCAATGGCTAGTTACAAGTCGACTACAGTATAGTAACTGGTTGACTAGTCCATGACTAGTCGACTAGTATACGTACTCTAGTTGACTAGTTAAACATTTCACAAAAGCAGATTTTGCTCTCTGTAAAAACTGGTCGACCTAGTTCATGACCACAGTGCATTGACTAGTCGACTAGTTCATCTACATTGGTCGACTAGTTTCAAATGTTTGCTAGCCTAAGTGTGCAGTGTCAGACCTAGTCGAATGGGGTGTCAGACTAGTCGACTCGTTGGCCTATAAAAGTGGTTTTTGAACTTCAATCACTTAGGAAATATTTGAAAATAATTTTTCATTAAATATATTCATGTGTGTGTGCACGCGTGCGTGCTTCAACTAAGGCTTTAATATGCTAAGACAAGAAAATAAAAATGAAATCAAGTAAATATTACAATTGAATTCCTTTGATGTATCCATGACACTCTGAGTTCCTTGTCTAACTTCATTTGATTCATGACCTTGTTGAACTCACATTAGGTTTGAGTGCTTCTTTGATTTACTTGAAACTCATATATCTGTACTCAGCTTATTAAATGACATGATTATTCATCATCAAAACTATACGCGGTGACTTAATATCCTAACACCTTGGACATCCCAAGTTACATTTTGACCTTCCTAAAAAATAAACAATCAGACACAATCTAAAACAATTATTTTTCATCTCATTAAAAGAGAACAGTGTGAAATATAATCATCAAGCATGAGCATTATCATCCATCTACAATCTATTCTACTCTGTTTCATGTTTCTCTGCTTGTAAGATGGAATCAACACAGCTGTTCGTTGGAGTTCTGTATTTGCGAGTGCATGCTTATAGAACCAAATATCGTTGTATACTATAGGATAGCCTGTCCATCCTACATTATATTGAGCTTTGTCTTCGAGGGATGAAAGTCTACCTTTCAGGATAATGCATAGCATGCCCCGATCTTGATAAGGTCTTTCTTCTTGAATTATTGATGGGTTCATCTCACATTGTTTAATTATATTTCAACAAAAGATACACAATTCATTAATTTCAACCATGCATTTATATATCGATCCATGTTAAGATTGATAGATTCGCATATATGTAAATTTGATCTATATCTATCGTGTACCCTATTATCATGCTATAATTCTTTCAGTAGATTCTAACTCATCCGAGGATTGGCACTAAAAACCTTGAAAGCAACCATCTTTTATTCATGATAGAAGGTTGCTCCTGAATGTGAAACTAAACAATTTAACTCACTAATGCATTGCCCACAAAATCCTATTCACCTCTACCGAGTTCCTCCACTCCCATGCTCACCAAGGCAAATAGTACATCCTCCCCCCCACCACTCAATGCCTCATCAGATATTTTGTACTTAAAAATTTTACTTCAGCATGCGCTAAGTACATGAAGGATAATGCAAAGGTGACTAGATTTCTAAACGAAGAGACATGTATATCTGAGCCTAAGTCATTAAATATACACCCCGCAAAGGAGTTTAATATTAAGTGACTATATTTTGATCAGCATGAGTCAAGAACCGCATCTTGTATCTACTTCCATGGTTAAATATTTAACATATATTTAACCGCATCTTACATTGAGCATGAGGAGCCGCTGACTTTTGAGGAAGCACAGACATCAAGGGCAGTTGCAGAGTGAAGATGATGGAAGAAGAGATGGAGTCTCTTTATAAGAATGGCACTTGTGAACTGGTAGAGTTGCCTAAGGAGCGGAAGGCCATTGGATATAATTGGATGTATAAAGTCAAGTTAGGTTATGGTGATGATGTGAGATACAAAGCCCGGTTGGTGGCCAAAGGATTTGTACAGAGGAAAGGAAAAGACTACAATGAGATCTTTTTACCTATGGTATGACACACGTCGATACGTGTGCTATTGGCTTTGGTGGCAGTTCACGATTTAGAGCTGGAACAGCTGGATATAAAACAGCTTTCTTGTATGGAGAGCTTGAGGAGAAAATCTACATGCGTCACCCCGAAGGATTCATGATGGAGGGCAAGCGATCTAAAGAAATCTCTATACGGATTGAGACAAAGTCCAAGGCAATGGTATAAGAGGTTTGATTCCTTCATGCTGACTATTGGTTTCTAGAGATCTAAGTATTAAGGATCAATGTATTTATGTTTGCACACTTGATGATAGATCGAGGATCTACTTGCTCTTGTATGTGGATGATATGCTTATTGCGTCACGTAATATGTCAGAAATCAATAGGCTGAAGACCGAACAGAACGTTCGACGAACTACTCGTGAACAAGCTCGGTACATGTTCGTTTACGTTCGTTCGTGAAGCTTAATGAACAAGCTTGAACAGAGTTTTAAAGCTCGGTTAGTAAACGAACAGAGCTTGAACATAACTGTGTTCGTTCATTTATGTTCATGAACAAGCTCGTTAAGTGTTCGTGAACAAGCTCGTTAAGTGATGTTCATGAATAAGCTCGTTAAGTGTTCATTATAATACATTGATGGTGGAATTGTTGAAATATTGGGTTCTTACATTGTCTTGCATTTAGACAAAAACTATATTTTTTACTATGCCTGGAATGTATGCTTGGAATGAGATTTATGAAGCTATTATACTGGATTTGTTTATTTTTGTCCTGTAAATATTTATTCCTTTTATTTAATTAATTTAGTCATTGGCAATTATGGTTAAATATTATTATTTCTAATTAAAAAATTAATGTTCGTTTGTTTATTTGAAAATCTGTTCATGAACAATATTGATTGTGTGTTCCTGAACATGTTCACGAACATGTTCACGAACAAGCACCAACATGTTCACGAACAAGCTCGATAAGTCTTGTTAACGAACAGAACGTTCGGTGAACTACTCGTGAACAAGCTCGGTAAATGTTCGTTTATGTTCATTTACGTTCGTTCGGTAAGCTTAACGAACAAGCTTGAACATGTTTTTAGAGCTCGGTTAGTAAACGAACAGATCTTGAACATGGATTTTGTTCATGAACAAAACCAAGCTCCTCGTTCAAGCTCGTTCAAGCTCGTTCGTCAACAGCCCTACCTAGGAGACTTGATGAAGAGTTTGATATGAAGGATCTTGGGGGCTGCAAAAAATATCCTTGGAATGGAGATCAGCAGAGACATGAAGAGAGGGAAGTTGAAATTAAGCCAGGAGGGCTACATTAAGAAGGTCATGGTACGATATGGAATGGAGAAGGCAAAGCATGTCACCACACCACTAGGGGCCCACTTCCAGCTTTCTGCAAAACAATCACGAAGCACCAATGAGGAGATAAGCTACATGTATAAAGTCCCCTATGTTAGTGACATGGGAAGTCTAATGTATGCGATGTTTTGCATACTCTTTGACTTGGCACAGGTAGTTGGAGTCGTTAGTAGATATATGGTGAATCCTGGAAAAGAACACTGGCAGGGTGTAAAGTGGATAATGAGGTACCTGAAAGGAACAGTTGGCGTTGGATTGTATTATGGCAAGGGTGATATATTGGTGATGTCTGGATTCTGTTATTTGGATTATGCGGGTGACAAAGACAAGATGAGATCGACGACTGGATATGTGTTTACGCTGGGCACTGTTGTAGTGTCCTGGAGATCAATTCTTCAGTCTGTTGTAACATTGTCAACCACTGAGGCAGAACTGATAGCTGCAGTTGAGGCAATGAAGGAATGCAAATACCTACAAACTCTACTAAAGGACTTGGGTATTTCACAAAAGGTGATGAATGTCTAGTGTGATTATAGAGTGTCATCCACTCAGTGGATCATCAGGCCTATAATTTAAGGGCCAGGTATATTAAGGTGAGAGACTTCTTTCTACATGAAGAGAATAAGGTCATATCGATAGAGAATGTCTCTATGGATCACAATCCTGCAGATATGCTTACGAATATTATTGTTGTAATCAAGCTTAGACCTTGCTTGAACTTGATATACACTTGTTAAGTGATTTAATTGATTTCCGTTGTCATTTGAGTTTCAGAAATTCTAAATCTATATAGAGATATTTGGAATTTGGGTAAAGCCGTTATGGAGAGTCTAGAGAACCATGGTAATCGATGGAGCAGTGCTCATGTGATGGAGGAAGTTTGAAACCGGGTAGAGTTTTGAATTTTATGCTTCAAACTCATTCCCTGGACATGACATGATCATCTCAACTATAGAGTAAGGTTGGCACGACCTTTCAGACATGGCAGAGATGTGCTGGGCCAGTGACACTATCGTGCAAAAGTTACGTTATGGTTGGCATGATCGTGTGGTGTTGGCAGAATCTATAGTTTTAAGCAACACAGTTGACACGACGTACCATATGTGACACGATCATGTCAGACGGGTTTTGTACAGATGCGAGTTTTTTTAAGCCGTTGATCTAAAACTTAATCAAATCGAATGGCAACGACTTAAAATGGCTTCTATAACCATAATGATGAATTTCTTTGATAGAGACACTAGAAAATATACGATTTTTGTGTGGCAAGAGATTCGATGATGGCTACAATCCTAGAGAGAAATAGTCTTGTTTCTAGGGTTTTGAAAGATTTTTTTTCATTGAGTGAGCGTGAGATAGTTTGAGATCTAGAGTGCTACTTCCAAATATCAAGATAGTTGCAGTTTTGTTGAAGGAAATTTATAGGCGTCGGGTGTAATCAACTTGTAAACGATGCATCTCTGATCTATTAGATTCACATTGAAAACAGAAGGTTGGACGTAGGTCTCATCACATCAGTGAGACTGAACCAAAGTAAATCGTTCGTGTTCTCTGTGTTTGATTGAATCTATATTTATTGCTTGTGAATGTGGATGTTGGAATTCTTTGTGGGGCCCACACAACTTTATTGTGTTTTTTGTGTGTTGAAGTGGGTTGTGAATATTGTTGTGAATGTTGGATGGTGAACGAGGTGAGTGGGATGTGGTGAGAATAGGGGAACAATGACCCCACTTGAATTTCTTGTGTAATTCCTATAAAACCCCAAAAAATTATAATTTAAATTGATTTGCAATGTGAAAACATATGAATATGGATGACAGATAAAGAATTCCACGATCCTATAAAAAATGAAAAGCAAAAAAAATTGCAATTCCTATCTGTCAGTGTTACGACTAATATGGACCAGCCCGAATTACAACGGCCCACGGCCCAACCTCAAAGGAGACGCCCACTAGAGAAGACAGGCCCGCCCGGAAGGGCCCACGGACGGGGCTAAAGGCCCAGCCACTTCGCCCTCGGGGCACCCGACTATCCCCCATTCGGCCAAATTAACCGCCCCTCGGAATCCGTGATCCCATAATGGCCATTAACGGACCCGTTAATGGGCCACCCCTCCACTGCGCACGAGTGGGAGGAGGCGGAGGCGGATCGTGGGGACGTGAGAGGAGGCAGGACATGGGGCAATCACGAGGGACCCTATAAGGGGAAGGCCAGGACGACGGAGAGAGGGATCGAGACTCAGGTAATCAACAGAGAGGTACTCCATCAACGACCTAGGCATTCGCCACTCCATTTCCTCCCTCCCCCAAACTCGCGTCGCCTGGGTTGACGTTCCGGCTTCCTAACAAGCCAGATCTCCCCCGCTGACTATCCTTTCAGACCTTGATCTGACTTAGGCATCGGAGGGGATTTGGCCGGAACCTAGGTCCTGTAGAGGAATATGCCCTCGGATCATTTGTATTTGATGCAAATGAAAATTTAAGCCTAGATAGGGACTAATTTGCATATGATGCAAAAGAGATTAAATGTGTCTTAAATTGTTTAAGACTATATTTAATTAAATAAACGCGTTGAAAAGGTTACCTAGATGACGGGATCGTCTCGCTCTAAACGCAGGTTCAAACCGCATCAAAAACGGAGTCCAAATGCACAAGTTATAGCCAAAACAAGTCAGCCCAAACTGTTGGGCTGAAACCAGCGAAAATGGAGGCCCACCAATCCCGAATTTTCTGGTTAGGGTTTTTTGAAACCTGGGATTTTCTTGACGGCTACGTTTCTAAGAGAAGCATGACTTTTGGCTAACTTTGGACAATTATTTGAAGGGTCAAACGGACTCGGATTGACGAGCCGTTTTTTCCTACGCGTTCACCGTTGAAACCTCTTTGATTTGGTAGGTTGTACCAACATTGAAGCTCAACGGTGAGGGAGTTAAAATTCGAGAAAGTTTGCCCTTTGTGAAAGGCAAACTAACTTGATTTAATTAATCCCAAATTAATAGTCCCACATCGGATTTTGAGAGAAGGGGAGAGTCCACCGCCTATATAAATAGGGGTCTGCTCTCCTCATCAAAACTCGTCCCAAGCTCTAGATCTGAGCGGCTCTCAAAAATGTTGGAGCACGCTCGGATCTAAGCTTAAATTAATATTTCTCCCCTCCCTATAAATTTCTGCCTTACTCCTGAGGGCTCTAGCAAAGCCGCAAAGGAGTTCGGATTCAGATCCGAAATCTTGGCTGAGGTTTCACTCGCGTGAAACTTTCTAGAGCAAGTGGTTGGCTCGGCGACGAGAAGTTGCTTGGATCGGCGCAAGTGGTCGCTGGAATCGGAGCGGTTCGTGCGGGAAGGGCAATTGATTGCCTTCGGTAACACTTTTGCTGCAAGGCAAGAGTTACGGGTATGTTGAGTTTTCTCAACTTTAGTTTTAATTAATGTGCATTATTTTATTGCAGTAGCTATAGTAGTTAATTAGATAGTAGTATCCTCAGGGGTTGGTCTGGACCCAACCCCGGGATAGTAGCATTTTCTTGGCTTGGGTTTTATACAGATAGGGCTAGTTTATTTAAAATGTTTATATAAAGTTTTTCTCTTTATTTTCCGCTTCCGCTGCGTTAATTTTGTGCAAGGTTGTCCAACCTTCGCTCTCAAGTAGGGCGAAGGACGGACAATGCACTAGTCGAAAGAGAGCCCTTGGATCAGATAAAACCCATCATTGGTATCAGAGCCAGGCTACATAGACTATCTAAATACTGCTTTTATGAAATGCATGTTATTAAAACTTGTAGTTAGTCTTGAACTAACTATATGTTGGTTTTCAAATTTTTCGAAAATTGTTTTGAAAACCAAGATTAGATCTTTTTAATTATGTGATAATTAATGTCTTTATGTTTCTTTTTGCTTTTATTTGATAATTGCTAAAAGAAAGACTTGTAGGGTTAGCCATTAAAATTCATTTAAATCTTTAATCTAATTAAATTTAAATGACTAGCTTTGGCTATGTTTTAAAATGTTGTTCACAATATTTTAAATAACACATCCTAATGAATAATTAGGATTGTCCCTTGTTTGTTGAAACAATTCTGATGTGATAGGTTTCTAATAAAAGTTATGAAACACATCCTAATAATTTTGAATTATAGGTTATGACTAGTTGATAGGATTAACTAGTTAAATAAATCATAACAACCAGATTAAATCAATATAACACTTTTTATCATTAGCACTTTCAATGGAGAATGGTATGGGTAGGTAGTTAGGGAAGGTGTTGTGGATCGACTCAGCTTTGCTGGGCGCAAGTGATCCTGCCCGGCCCTAACCCTGGTCATGCCCGCTTGTACCGCAAAGTTGCTGATAATAAAATGTGTTAGCTTTGGTTATATCTAGTCAATGCGTTATAAATCTTGTTAAAGATTAATTCTTATCCCTCCTTGATTTTGGAGCTTTGTAACTCAAAGAAAACATTTATAGTTGTTGAGTCTCCTCAAGCTATGACATGTTTTTCTTTAAGGAACAAACTCCAACATACATGTGATGTAGTCTGGACTTGACCCAAATCGATGCGTCGGGTCTCCTCGAGCATCGATCTAAGTCAAATCTGAACACGAAATCAAGGGTCTGACTAGACCAGTCATTATGATTAGTTGAGTCTCGTCAAGATCATAAGTAACTGTGGGTAAGAATCGATAGGGAGTCACATGTGATGTGATTGACTAAGAGTTAGTCTACCAATCATGGAACCAATCAACTTGTTGAGTCTCCTCAAGGTTGTGAGGTTCATGATGATTGGGTCCCTCTTTCACTATATTTTAAGATATTAAAATTCGTTCATTTCCGAGAATGATCGTAAAATAGTGGGAGACCATAGTTAATTAAAAACCATATTAACTATATTATTTTATCATGAATTACACTAAATTCATTCTATGTCTTTTGCAGCATGAAAACGAATATGAATCTTATCCTGAATAATAAATTGACTGGTTTAAATATTGATTGCTTAGAAAACTTTGGGCTTAACGGAGAGAAGAAAGGACATATTGATGTCTCGACTTCTAAGGTATTAGTTATACAGAGTATAGTCCTTTCTGTAACTTCTAACGCATGGGTATTGGATACTGGTGCGGGTACTCACATTTGTAATTCGTTACAAGGTATGAGCAAATTTAGAAACTTAAGAAAGGACGAAATAGTTCTTCAAGTTGGTAATGGAGCTAATGTAGCTGCTAAAGCCGTAGGAGACCTAAAGCACACCTTGGCAAACGGTGCCACATTGTTTATTGTTTTTGAAACAATGTTATTATATACCAAATTTCCTATGCAATGTTATTTCCATTTCGGCTTTGGCCAAAGACGGATATAAATTTACCATTAATGAATCTGTTATGAACATTTTCTTTAATGATAAATTGCTGGGATTTGGAACAATGAATAATGGTGTATACACTCTGTCTAATGACGTTGTGTTAAGTGTTAACACACGAAAACGTAAGGAATCTAGTTTTAATGAAACTTTCCTTTGGCACTGTAGACTAGGCCATATCGGAGAGAAAAGACTTAGCAAGTTGCATAAAGAGGGGTCTCTTGACCTCTCGAATTATGAGTCGTACGACACTTGCGAGTCTTGTCTCAAAGGTAAAATGGCTAAAACTCCCTTTACGGGTAAAGGGGAAAGAGTTAGTGAACTCTTGGGTCTAATACATTCTGATGTATGTGGACCAATGTCTACTTTAGCGAAAGGAGGATATTCATACTTTGTTACTTTTACTGATGATCACTCTAGGTTCGGACATGTGTTCTTGATGAAGCACAAATCTGATACATTTGAGCGATTCAAAGAGTATCGTAACGAAGTTGAAAAACAGACGGGCAAAAGTATTAAAATTCTTCGATCTGATCGAGGAGGAGAATACTTGAGCCATGAATTCCTTGCGCATTTAAAAGAGAATGGGATTCTCTCTCAGATCACTCCTCCTTACACACCTCAACATAATGGTGTGTCAGAGAGAAGGAATCGTACCTTGTTAGACATGGTTCGATCAATGATGAGTGACTCTGGGTTACCTATCTCCCTTTGGGGCTATGCCCTAGAAACTGCCACCCATATCCTTAATAGAGTTCCATCTAGATCCGTGCCAATGACACCATATGAGATATGGAACGGGAAGAAACCAAACCTTAAGCATATTAAGGTATGGGGTTGTCCTGCGTATGTCAAGAAGCTTAATCCAGATAAACTGGAGGATATGTCTGTTATGTGTAGATTCATAGGATATCCTAGTCACTCGACGGGACACATTTTCTATCACCAGGAACAACAAAAGATTGTTGTGTCCAAACACGCCACCTTTCTTGAAAAGGAATTCCTTGTGAAGGAGTCTAACGGCGAGGTAATAGAACTGGACGAAAGTCTAGAGACTGAATCAACACATGAACAGATCGCGGAACCAGTGGGAGAGGCAGAGCCTAATGCTCCTGAAGCAATTATTAGGAAGTCAAATAGGATTCCTCGAGCTCCAGAAAGATACTACGGATTTCTTGTAGATGGAGGAGTTGAGGATAGCATCTTAGTTGAAGATGATCCTATTAGCTTCCAAGAAGCAATTCAGAGTAGAGACTCTAAGAAATGGCTGGATGCAATGAAATCTGAGATGGATTCCATGCACATTAATAAAGTTTGGACTTTAGAGAATGTGCCCAAGGGAAGTGTTCCTATTGGCTGCAAATGGATCTTCAAAAGGAAGATCGGTGCAGATGGAAAAATAGAAACGTACAAGGCTAGACTTGTTGCGAAAGGTTATCGTCAGATTCTAGGTGTAGATTATGACGAAACTTTCTCACCTGTAGCCATGCACAAATCCATCCGGATTGTACTCGCTATTGCTGCCTATCACAACTACGAAATCTGGCAGATGGATGTAAAAACTGCATTTCTAAATGGTGATTTAGAAGAGCATATTTACATGTCTCAGCCGGAAGGTTTCGAAGTCAGTGGGAGCAAATGAAAAGCGTGTAGACTGCATAGATCCATTTATGGATTGAAGCAGGCATCCAGGAGCTGGAACATCCGATTTGATAATACGGTCAAAGAGTTTGATTTTATTAAAAATGAAGATGAGCCATGCGTTTATAAGAAAACTAGTGGAAACAATTTAGTCATCCTCGTACTTTATGTTGATGACATTCTCTTAATAGGTAACAACATACCGATGTTGAAGTCTGTTAAGGATTGGTTATCAACTAACTTCTCCATGAAAGATTTGGGAGAAGCATCCTACATACTAGGTGTGAAGATCTATAAAGATAGATCTAAAAGGATGCCAGGACTCTCCCAATCTAGGTACATTGATACCGTGTTAAAACGGTTTAACATGGAAAACAGTAAAGGTGGGTTTATACCCGCAAATCACGGAATAAGTCTTTCCAAGAAGATGTCTCCAAAGACTGACTTGGAAAGAGAATGCATGAGCAATATTCCATATGCTTCGGCAGTTGGATCGATCATGTATTCCATGATATGTACCAGACCTGATGTCGCTTTTGCACTAGGTGCAGTAAGTCGATATCAGTCTAACTATGGAGAAGAACACTGGAAAGCAGTCAAGACGATTCTCAAGTACTTGCGAAGAACAAGAGATCTAGTTTTGATTTATGGAAGTGATGAACTCAAAATTGAGGGCTTCACGGATTCCAGCTTTCAGAGTGACGTGGATGACATCAAGTCAATTTCAGGATACATTTTCACTCTCAACGGATGTGCAGTGAGCTGGAGGAGTTCAAAGCAAGACACCGTTGCTGATTCAACTATGGAGGCCGAATAAATAGCGGCCAATGATGCAGCAAAGGAAGCTGTCTGGATTAGGAAATTTGTGAGCCAGCTAGGAGTGGTGCCTACTGTTATAGATCCAATACCGTTGTATTGTGATAACAATGCCACATTGAGCTTGGTCAAAGAACCCAGATTCCACAAGAGATCCAGACACATTCTTCGAAAATATCATTTGATACGTGATATTGAGAAGAGGAAGGACATAGAAATCCTCAGAGTCTCGTCTGAAGAGAATTTAGCTGATCCATTTACAAAGGCCTTTGCACGTGATCGTTTGGAGAAACTAATGTGTAAAAGCGGTATGAAATACCATAAAGAGTGGGCCTTGTAGTGAGTGGTAGATGTTTTGAGAGTTGTATGCCTATGAGGCACATTGTCCTGAAAAACATCTTATTCATGAATAAAAATAAATTTATTGGTATCAAATTATCTTTGTGCATTCGTGTCATCTTATATACTTATATAATTTCCTTAGACTTATAGCAAGGTATACACTTATCTTGATGCCGATCACGATTATGAGAAAGTGTTTTTTACCGATTGGAGCTTAAAGTCTTAAACTGGTTCTTGGTCATTGATATGTCGAGAAAAGGATATCGACACATCGATAAGACCATTGTGTCTTTGTATTCACTATGGATTAGTAACGATGGACTCGTAATCGTTTGACTTGGTGAAGTCAGAAACAAGACGCAGGTGCTCATTAGAGAATGAGTTCACTGAACGACTCATAAAAGATTATCATTTGGTTAAACTTAATTTAAAATGTCAATGATAACTTTTTGTGATGATAGGCAAGCTGGTCCTATGACTTGAAGACATTGAACAAACCTGCATGTGAATGGTGTCACTTAGATCATTTTCCTAGCTTCAAGACTTTACTTGTCGAAAGGATTTTGGTTGGGTGGCATTTGAAGCATGTGAGGGGAGTTGTGTCTAAGAAAGGATTCGTCTCTCTCATTAAGGAGAGTTAGTGTTGTATGTGTTGGTTCGGTGCTTTAGTGAAAATCTTTGATCAAAGTATGTTGAAAGAAGTTCAATATGTATTTAACTAAAGACCGATGTAACTGACCGGTTTCAAGTTGGTGGGGTTGACATGTTACCATACCCTAAACTTGAATAAACAACATAGTCTTGACGAAAGGATTAAAACTGCGGTATTCATCACGGATATAGTCTTGGTAGTCCCGACGATTTTGTCAATGGGTTAAACCACATAATTATGATGCCGAAACAGGGACGGCAACTACTGCTCGTGGTCTCTGCCGTCTAGGGTCTCGAACCCAAACCTGTAGTAGGGTCAGGCTGTAGGGTCTCACACAGAGTGCGATCTTCGTCTAGTAATAGGTAGAAATTAGTTAGGGAGAATAATTTGCATTTGATGCAAGGGATAAAATATTGCAAAAGATGTTTGCAATCATCTCCTGCATTCGAGATAAATGATCCCGAGTGCAAGTGGGAGATGTAGAGGAATATGCCCTCGGATCATTTGTATTTGATGCAAATGAAAATTTAAGCCTAGATAGGGACTAATTTGCATATGATGCAAAAGAGATTAAATGTGTCTTAAATTGTTTAAGACTATATTTAATTAAATAAACGCATTGAAAAGGTTACCTAGATGACGGGATCGTCTCGCTCTAAACGCAGGTTTAAACCGCGTCAAAAACGGAGTCCAAATGCACAAGTTATAGCCAAAACAAGTCAGCCCAAACTGTTGGGCTGAAACCAGCGAAAATGGAGGCCCACCAAGCCCGAATTTTCTGGTTAGAGTTTTTTGAAACCTGGGATTTTCTTGACGGCTACGTTTCTAAGAGAAGCATGACTTTTGGCTAACTTTGGACAATTGTTTGAAGGGTCAAACGGACTCGGATTGACGAGCCGTTTTTTCCTACGCGTTCACCGTTGAACCCTCTTTGATTTGGTAGGTTGTACCAACATTGAAGCTCAACGGTGAGGGAGTTAAAATTCGAGAAAGTTTGCCCTTTGTGAAAGGCAAACTAACTTGATTTAATTAATCCCAAATTAATAGTCCCACATCGGATTTTGAGAGAAGGGGAGAGTCCACCGCCTATATAAATAGGGGTCTGCTCTCCTCATCAAAACTCGTCCCAAGCTCTAGATCTGAGCGGCTCTCAAAAATGTTGGAGCACGCTCGGATCTAAGCTTAAATTAATATTTCTCCCCTCCCTATAAATTTCTGCCTTACTCCTGAGGGCTCTAGCAAAGCCGCAAAGGAGTTCGGATTCAGATCCGAAATCTTGGCTGAGGTTTCACTCGCATGAAACTTTCTAGAGCAAGTGGTTGGCTCGGCGACGAGAAGTTGCTTGGATCGGCGCAAGTGGTCGCTGGAATCGGAGCGGTTCGTGCGGGAAGGGCAATTGATTGCCTTCGGTAACACTTTTGCTGCAAGGCAAGAGTTACGGGTATGTTGAGTTTTCTCAACTTTAGTTTTAATTAATGTGCATTATTTTATTGCAGTAGCTATAGTAGTTAATTAGATAGTAGTATCCTCATGGGTTGGTCTGGACCCAACCCCGGGATAGTAGCATTTTCTTGGCTTGGTTTTTATGCAGATAGGGCTAGTTTATATAAAGTTTTTCTCTTTATTTTTCCGCTTCCGCTGCGTTAATTTTGTGCAAGGTTGTCCAACCTTCGCTCTCAAGTAGGGCGAAGGACGGACAATGCACTAGTCGAAAGAGAGCCCTTGGATCAGATAAAACCCATCAGGTCCGGCCTCCCTGACGAGTTTCATCATCTATCCAGGAAGAAGATATCCGAGGCGCCGAGGCTACCCCTCAGCGTCCGTCGGCTACCACCATCGCAGTCGACAGGTGGACGGCTGCTCAGGCATCATCCCATTTGCAAGGCGCCGAGGGTACCCCTCGACGCGGATCCGACCGAGGCTGAGCCCGACCCAGCCGAGGCCGAGCCCGACCCACCGAGCCGAGGCTTCTCCTCAGCTCCCCCACGCCGAGAACAAGCGGGATTGGCGATCCCAAGGGACCCCCAAGTCGACCCCTTGACCACGTTGACCACACAGCCGACGGTCACCGAACTGTGGTGAGAAAACACCCGTAAACATCTGGCGCCGTCTGTGGGAACGAACGACACCCACGTAAAACAACCACACCGACAATGACACGGCTCCGCCCCCTGCGGCGGAGAAGAGGCGTAGCCCCGGTGGTGGGCACTAACCAACGCCATGGCAAGCAGAGCAAGGGCGTGTCTCCCATGCACGCGAGCCGGGCGGCGAGCATGGATCGTGCAGATGATAGTGTTGAGGAGACCGGCGACCGACCGTTAGCTTCCCGGGGCAGTAGGATTGAGAGAACACGGGAAAAGCCGGGATCGAGCGAAGCGCTGGTGGTATCCCTGATCGTAGATACCTCCATGGTGCGGCGGCTGCTAGTTGACACTGGAAGCTCGTGCGACATCCTCTTCACATCGACTTTGGAGAGGATGGGGCTGCGTGGCGAAGACTTGGAGCCATGCACGGGGCCCGTGGTGGGTTTCACGGGACATTCCGCACCTATCATCGGGGCGATCCACCTCCTGGTCACGCTTGGGGGAGCACCCGATTCGGTGACGCTGACGGTGGAATTCATTTTGCTGAAGGTCGGCTCGGCGTACAATGGGATTATCGGCCGCCCCCTCCTCAACGCTATCAATGCGGTGGTCTCGACGATCCACCGGACAATCAGGTTTCAGACCCCAAAGGGGGTCGGGCAAATCAACGGCGACACGAAGGGAGAGAAGATCTGCTACCACCTGACAGACAAGAAGGTCGTCAGAGGGCCTGGCGATCCAATGGCCTCACTCGACCTAAGGCATGGATCGAGACCCACCCCTGCGGAAGAATAAGAGCAGATCCCCGTCACGAACGTCGAGGGGAGATTCACCTCCATTGGGTCAGGGCTGGATTCTGACTCGAAGCGCAAGCTGGTCGAATGCCTGGAGGCTAACCTGGACGTCTTCGTGTGGTCGACCGAGGACATGCCAGGCATTGATCCCCGGGTGCTCGTTCACCGATTGAACGCCGACCCCAACTTCAGACCCGTTCGGCAGAAGAAGCGGAACCTAGGCGGCGAAAAGATGAAGGCAGCCTCTGATGAAGTAGGACGACTATTCGACGCCGGTTTCATCCGATAAGTCTGGTACCCCAAATGGCTGTCCAACGTGGTAATGGTCAAAAAAACCCAACGGGAAGTGGCGAATGTGTGTGGATTTTAGCGACCTCAACAAAGCCTGTCCCAAGGACAGCTATCCACTGCCGCAGATCGACCACCTCGTGGACAGCGACTCGGGATACGAGATGCTCAGCTTCATGGACGCCTACTCTGGGTACAACCAGGTCCAGATGGATCCTGATGATGAAGAGATGACGGCTTTCACGACGGACCGAGGGACCTTCTGCTACAAGAAAATGTCCTTTGGATTGAAGAACGCTGGGGCAACCTACCAAAGAATGGTCAACAAGGTGTTCGACTCCCAGATAGGAAGAAACCTGGAGGTCTACGTCAACGACATGCTGGTGAAATCAAAGGATCCTGCTGACCATATCACCGACCTAAGGGAAACCTTCGAATGACTACGAAGGTACAATATTCGGCTCAATCCCGCGAAATGCACGTTCGGGGTGAGATCCGGCAAGTTCCTGGGATTCATGATCACCAATCGCGGGATCGAGGCCAACCCCGACAAAATTGAGGCACTGATCAACATGCGGGAGCCGACAATCATCAAGGAGCTGCAGAAGTTGAATGGCCGCATCGCCGCCCTCGGGTGATTTTTGTCCCGGTCGGCAGAAAGATCTCTCCCATTCTTCAAAACTCTGAGGAAGGCCATCGCCGCGCCAGCCGACGAGAGGAAGACAATACCATGGGGCGAGGACTGCTCCCGAGCATTCGTCGATCTCAAAGAATATCTCTGCAGCCCACCACTCCTCTCCAAGCCACGAGAGGGGGAGTCGTTAAGTCTCTACTTAGCCTGCACGATGGAATCGGTGAGCTCGGTACTGATCCGGGAGGACGACGGGGTGCAGAGGCCGGTATACTACACCAGTCGTGTCTTGAAAGACGCTGAGGGGCGGTACACACCAATGGAGAAGTTAGCGTACGCCCTCGTCCTCTCAGCCAGGCGGCTCCGACCCTACTTCCAGGCTCACACGATACTGATCCTAACCGATTCCCAGTTGGAACAGAACCTCAAGAGGTTTGACCGCATGGGAAGGATGCTGAACTGGGGGGTCGAGTTGAGCGAATTCGACCTGCGATTCAAGCCACATACGGCCATCAAAGGGCAGGCCCTGGCTGATTTCATCGCCGAGTGTACCATAGAAGAAAGGACCCTCACGCCGGGAGACGTCCTGATAACGGTAACAAACCAACCTTTGTACTTACTTATGACTGACATCAACTCGGCTGGCCACTCAGGTGACCAGGACACATGGATTATTCACGTGGACGGCTCGACAACCCGGGCGGGGAGCGGTGCCGGGATCATGATTCGATCTCCTGAGGGGAACGTCATCGAATACGCGCTTCGGTTCGAGTTCCCGGCCACCAACAACGTGGCCGAGTATGAAGCCGTGATAAACGGCTTGAGGCTGGCCCGAGAACTCAGAGCTGAGTACGTACGGCTCCTTAGCGACTCGAAGCTCATCATCAACCAGCTGCAAGGGAGCTACAAGGTGCACGAAGAGACGATGCAGAACTACCTGGCCACGGCCAAGACCGAGATGTCCAAATTCAAAAGGGCCGAGACCCTTCACCTCTCGCGGTCGGAGAATGCCCGAGCGGATGCTCTATCCAAGCTTGCTTCCTCCTCGCCCAGGGAGTTGGGTCGCACCGTCTATATAGAAAACCTCAGGAGCCCCAGCACGGAAGAGAAGGAGGTGATGGCGATTGACGGAGACCCCACCTGGATGGACCCAATCGTCCGATACCTCACCCAAGGGGAAACACCAACTGATGTGGAAGAACGTCGAACCCTGGAAAGGAAGGCACTCTGGTACGTGATGCATGAAGGAGCCCTCTACAGAAGATGGTGGACAAAGACAGACGTCATCCCCTACCTTAAGTTCCTCGGCCCCCAGGAAGCTGACTACGTCCTTAGGGAAGTGCACGAGGGGACCTGCGGGAACCACCATGGAGGCACGATAATCGCCCAGAAGATCTTGAGGCAAGGATACTACTGGCCGACCCTGATACGCGACGCGACAGAGTACGTCCAGAGGTGCCAGGAATGCCAAAGGTTCGCCAGCACCGGGACCATTCCCCTTTCAGAGCTCGTCCCAATCATCAGCCCAATAACTTTTGCAAAGTGGGGGCTCGATATCCTGGGACCGTTCACGACAGGCCGAGGGCAAAGGAAATATCTGATCGTGGCCGTGGACTACTTCACCAAATGGATCGAAGCCGAACCTCTAGCCTCAATCACCTGGAAGAAGGCAAAGAGCTTCGTATGGAACTCCATCTTATCCAGATTCGGAATCCCCCGCGCCATCGTCACCGACAACGGAAAGCAATTCGACTAAGCTGGGTTTAAAGACTTCTGCACCGAATGGAAGATCAAGTTACTCTTCGCATAGGTGGCGCACCCCCAGACCAACGGGATGGACGAGACCGCCAATAAATGCATCATAGAACCCCTCCGCAAGAAAGTAGAAGGCGCCGAAGGGAAGTGGCCTGAAGAGCTTCTCGGGATACTCTGGTCTTACCGTACGACCCACAAACAAGCCACGGGTGAGACCCCATTCATGCTCACATATGGCGCCGAAGCAGTGGTCCCGATCGAGGTGGGCGAGGAGTCCCTCCGCATCTGACATTTCGACGAAGAAAGAAACTCCGAGGGTTTGGAGCTCGGCCTGGAGCTCCTGGGTGAACGACGAGAACATGCCTTGGCCACCATCATCCGCCAGAAGCAAAAGGTGGCGCATTATTATAATTCCCACGTCAAGGAGCGGAGTTTTCTCCAAGGGGATTTGGTCCTTAGAAAGGCGGTCTTCTGTCCAGAGGTCGCGCGCAAAGGGAAGCTGGCAGCCAAGTGGGAAGGTCCCTACCGGGTGATTGAAGTTCTAGGACCCGCTACCTATCGGCTAGCAAACTCAGAGGGAAATACACTCACCCATTCCTGGAATGCCGAGCATTTGCGCAAATATTACCAATAAAGCCTACGAGATCACCCGCGAATGTAACTCTTTTCTTCCCCCTTGCTTAATAAATTGGTTTGATCCTGCTTTCTTCTTATAGCATGGCCGTAAAAAACCTCATGGAGAGGGGAGACCCTGCCAAGGGAGTGTCCGAGTGGCACCACGCAAAGACAAGGGACGACCCCCAAACAGGCTGGTCCCCCCTCCACGATTCGCCTGGTCGGGAAACTCCCCGGGGCCGAACCTTGGAGTGGGCCGGCCACTAGGCGAGGATAGCCCTCCCAGCGAACGAAACGACTCAAACCGGCCAAAAGGCTAGGGGCAACTCCCCTAGCGGACCAGCGAACCGACCGACCGTGAGGCCAGGGGCAACTCCCTGGGCGGGTCGGTCGAAAGGATGACCTCAGAGGTCGACCTCATCGGCTAGTCGCAAGACATGGGGTCGCTTCCCAGGCCGACTAGCCAACTGAGCCAGGGGAAACTCCCCCGATACGGCTGCACGTTAACCGAGCTGAGGGCAACTCCCTCGGCCCATCGGCACGCCAACTGAGCCGGGGCAACTCCCCCGATATGGCTGCACGTTAACCGAGCCGAGGGCAACTCCCTCGGCCCTTCGGCACGCCAACTGAGCTGGGGGCAACTCCCCCGATACGGCTGCACGTTAACCGAGCTGAGGGCAACTCCCTCGACCCGTCAGCACGCCAACTGAGCCGGGGCAACTCCCCCGATACGGCTGCACGTTAACCGAGCCGAGGGCAACTCCCTCGGCCCGTCGGCACACCAAATGAGCTGGGGGCAACTCCCCCGATACGGCTGCACGTTAACCAAGCCGAGGGCAACTCACTCGGCCCGTCGGCACGCCAACCAAGCCGGGGGCAACTCCCCCGATACGGCTGCACGATAACCGAGCCGAGGGCAACTCCCTCGGCCCGTCGGCACGCCAACCGAACCCAGGGGACAACACCCCCGACAGGAGCGCCGACTCTTCTCCGCCTGGCGCTAGAGGAAGGGGGCTCCACCCCAAGGGAGGAGGTCAGCAATAGTAAGCAAGGAAAAGATACTTTACTTTCGGAGGATACGAGGGGCTACACCAAAAGCCCTGGTCCTGAAAAATTTAAGGACCAGGATACGGATCTAAACATTCCTTCACTCGTCTCCTTGGGGGACCCCTTCAAGACCATCAACGGGAGGAGCGCCGGACCACTCCGGGATCTCTTCCTCCTCATCGGAGTATGCTTGAAGTTCCTCAAAGTTGATCTCCGCAAGCGGGAACCTCTTTCGAACCTTGGCTTGGCAGCGGGCGAATCCCTTCTCGAACGCCGAGGACAGGGCCTTAGAGGTGAAGGAAAGGGCGTATTCCGTCACGGCATCCTGGGCAACCTTAGCAAGGTCCACGTCCTCTAGCTCGTGAATCCGACCCTCGAGAGTGGCCACCTATTGTTGGTGGTTAGATCGGATCATTTCGTTCTCTTTCGATCTCACGTTAAGCTGGGATAGGTAGGCCATCTCCCGCTCTTCTGCCGCCTCCAGCAGGGCATTGAGTTCCTGGGCATCGGCCGTGATGAAAGGGGCCGGATCGGCACCTGCCTCAGCTGCCGCGCCAGAGGCTGCGGTGAGCACGGCAATTCGCTCCTCGGCCTTGGACTTACCGACCAGAGCAAAGGCTTTTTCCTGGTCCGACTTCTCCAGGGCAGAGGAAAGCTCGGCCACACGAGACTCCAAGGACTTCACGAGCACCTTGGACAAGTGATCGGCCCCCTCCTCGCCTTCCCGGGCCCCGGGAACTGGCGCCGCGTCCGCCTTAGCCTTGGAGAGAGCCATAAATTGGCGCCTCATCGAAAGCCCAACAGAGGACAGCTACACAAGAGAGGCGGGAGTAAGTTGAAGATAGCAGCAAAAGACTGGGTTAGGGAAGAAACCCCACCTGTTGGCCGGCCTGTACCACGAAAGCGGCCAGACGGTCGCCACTGACCTCGTCCAAAGCGGCTCGATCCGAGGATAGACTGCAGTTCTGTCACGACCCGCTTCCCTAAAATGGAGGCGAGTACGTGAAAAGGTCCGCACGAGAGTGGAGCTGTGAGGCCCCAAACCCGATAAGCGTCCACAATACAAAAACAGGTCCCTGTAACCACAACAGAATAGCAATAATAACACAAGGAGAGACTGAAATAAAATTCACATCTCACAAATATTGTCCAACATCACAAATAAGTTCAACATCCAGAAAATCCACCAGGCTAAAAGAAAAGAGTCTAAAGGCCCAGAACAAGGCCAACAAAAGGAACGACAACAACAAAGAAAAGTATAGGTGCCACGCACCGATAACAGAACAACTGTCTAACAAAAGTAAAACACACGAAGACACTAGGACTGGTCCCCAGTGTCCACGTACTCCCCGTCAAACACAAGCTCGGGCTCGGCGTCAGCAAACACCTCGTCCTCAACGAGGTACTCGGGCTCAGGATCTAACATGTGTCACCCAAAAGAGTAAAGGGGCACATGTCAGCAAGTCTAAAAAGACTTGGGCAAGGAAACTGAAAGTGAGGCATCTAGCAACCTAGCAGTTTAGTATGCATGACATGGCAGTTATAACATGAGTACACAATTAAAAACATGGCAAGACAATTTGTACAAGAGAACAATCATCGGGACAAGACAAGAGTAGCCAAGCTACTATCAATTCAATCAATTTACATTTTTGTAGGTGTTTACGCCATTCGCTGAATGGCATAGCATTTCAGACCGATCGGCACTAAACACTACCCAATATTCACACGATATGGAGCCTGGGGTCCCTGCACATTGAGCTCATCTAGTGAGCCTAGGGTTGCCCCGCCATTGAGCTCGCATTCTTAGTTCACAATTCAACGTATCGAGCGTTGGGGTTAGCAACTCATTATGCTCGCTTCTGGTCACGAGCCAGGAACACTAGTATGGCGTAGGGAACACCTAGCCGGAACACGCAATTCGGGCATTGGCTATCAACCAACACATGGCCCGCTTCTGGAACACGAGCCAGGAACACAACATTGTAGCGAAGCTACGCAATCACAGCAATATCTAAAGAATGCGAGGTCATGACATTTTATTTGCGTACCGTTAATTAAATTAAACGTGACAGGCGAAATGCAATGACATGACATATTCGCGTACCGTTAATTGAAAGTAAACATGACATGGTAATTGTGCAACATGCTAAAAGTCGGAATTAGCTTCGTTGTCAAGCTAATTCCCGAATTTGCGCCTAGGCGAGTATCATTTCGTCGCCTAGCCTCTTTTACGCCTACAACATGCAAATGGCCTAAAACATGGCCTAAACCCTAAGTGGCAAGTTTCACTTGCCTAGCACCGGGGATCGACGATCACTTCGTCACTCGGATGCTATCTACGTGGAAATCGCTGTTTTGGGGGAACAATCAACATATACATGAAATAAATTAGGGTTTTCCTAAAATTATAAATAAGCTATGAAAACAACGGTAGATCGATTTCTTACCGAGAGAAGACGGAAGAAACACTCCGGAGAACCCTAGGATCAGATCTGGAAGAGATTGGAGAAGTTTGGGGAAACTAGGGTTTTGGGGATTTGATGGATTTTGGTGAGATTTTTGGGGAAGATGAGAGGTAGATGGGGTAGATGGAGTAGATGGATGGTTTGGATGATGGATTTAGGGCTTGGAATGAAGCAATGGAGCTTGGAGGAAGGTGGGGGATCAATGGGGGCGATTTTAGGGTTTAGGGTCGAGTTGGAGGGGAAGAAAACGTTTGGGTTGGGTATTTATAGGCTAAGCTGGCGGCTAGGGCAAAACTAGGGTTTTCCGCACTAGTTAGTCGGTCAAAGAACAACCACTGACCAACTAGTTTGACAACTAGTCGGTCGGTCGACCAACGCAGACCGACTAAGTGTAAACAGTAGCTACAGGTGAAATTAGGATTCTATAGTTAGTCGGTCCATGAACAAATACTGACCGACTAGTTTGGCATCTAGTCGGTCGATGAACGTTCTTAGACCGACTAAGAGTAAACAGTAACTGATACAAAAATAATTTGATGAGTTAGTCGGTTCAAGAAGCATTGCTGACCGACTAGTTTGCAACCTAGTCGGTCAACCAACGTTCTTAGACCGACTAACGATAAACAATAACTCCTGAGAAATTTAGAAAGCAAACTAGTCGGTCCAAGAAGGATTGCCGACCGACTGGATCGTCATCTAGTCGGTCGGTGGCCCTTCTTACACCGGCTAATGAGCACAGAAAAGTACCGATACGGAGCGCGGGGCCCCGGGATCGATTCCTAAGACTCCTAGGCTTGATCTAATAGTTAGATACGACCGTTATGAAGTCCGTCACGAGCGACACACTTCGAAATCGACAATCCTATGGAAGAAGCGAGAAAATACGACGAATCGATCGAAAATGAAATCTACGGAGACGAAAACCACACAAGAGGAGAAAATCCACCAAAACATATATTATATTATATTATAATCAGATACAAGAAAAGCAGTCGTTACAAGTTCTCAGCCACCCGTGCCGCCACACTGCAGCCGGAAAAGACCGACTCACCCGCTCCTACGGGGAAGCGAGGACGGAGAAGATCCTCCTCCCCCGGAGGTAAATCCGTATATATCAGGAAGAGGGCCTGTCTGCGGAGATGAGGGGGCAGCCCATGGCCAAACCGCCTCGGTCGATGGTGACAGATCATGGCACGGGGGCGACGAAGCACTAACCTCCCCAGCGAGGGTGCGGACATTCTTAGGGACGCCATGCTGGGAGGAAGAGGGGACCTTCCTCTTCGACTTCTCGGCACCAGCCGCCGGGCGGTCACACGTTGTTTCTTCCAGACCGCCAGTACATGATCCCCTCTCCGAGAGGCGGGGTCCAGAATCCCGACTTGAGGAGGAAGGGCCGAAGAACCGGAGGGAAACCCACCTGCGCAGGTAAAAGTCATCATCAACCAACCATATCAGCCACAGAACAGTGGCCACGGAGCATTATCTCCGGAGCGATGAAGGACGGCAAAGCTCACCAGCGGGCCACGTAGTCTTCCGCAGATTAAGGTCAGAAAAGAGCAAGGTGACTTTTCGATCGCCTGGCGGGATCGCCAACAGGGCCTCCACGGTCTCGAGTTCAGCCGCAGTCGGGTCACCCAGCTCCAGTGCCAGCATCACGTCGGTGCTCCAGTGAGTTGGGAAATCCATATCCGACGGGCCGACAACGAAGAGATACTCCCCCTTCTAAAGCTTGACGGAGCTCGGCAGCCCCAATATCAGGCTCTTCGAGGGCCGAGCGCTAATGTAAATCCAGGCCCCCGACTGATGGAGGCTCAGACGATAAAATTGGGAGAAGAGTCGGAGGGAGGGGACCACCCCCTTCTGAAGGCAGAGCACATCGAACCCAATGACGAGCCCGATCGTGTTGGGGCAGAACTGGCATAGGGCCACACGATGAGCACGCAGAAACTCATGAAAGGATGAAGGGGAACCGAAGCCCAAATCGAAAGCACACCTCATAAACCCCGACCGCCTTCGGACCCGGATGGCAGATCCGCTCGTTAGGCTCAGGCGCCCGGATGGAGTATGTGGGAAGAAGGTAGCGGGCACGCAAATCTCCAGCGGAGGTGGCACAAAAGGAAGAAGGACATCCCAGAACCTCCGGAGGCACCCCCGAGGGGTCACCCTCCTGACTACCGACCGCCGAGCCGGGGCTATCAGACGAGTCGAGGCAGACTGCATCCTCTGGACGACCCGAGCCAGGGGCAGGAGAAGACGACATGACGAGGAGCTGGAGCAGGATTAGAGAAAGGAGATGCTGAAGGAAAATCTGGCCACGTTCGACCAACTGATGTCGGTGCTCCTTTCCGGGTGCCCTTTGTATGACCCTGCGTACGGTGGAGATAAACGCAAGGGGCACGCGACGACATCAAGACGACAGCGATGCTTCGAAAAATGCACCAACAAAAGTTCAAACGGAGCGGTAATAATGACACACATTTAACGGCGGAGCCTCGACTGACGCACCCATCGGATCATGAAAGAGTCACATCACCCGAACCGAACCGACGGAAGCCGAACGGCCCGGGCGATAGGGGCAATTGTTACGACTAATATGGACCAGCCCGAATTACAACGGCCCATGACCCAACCTCAAAGGAGACGCCCACTAGAGAAGACGGGCCCGCCCGGAAGGGCCCACGGACGGGGCTGAAGGCCCAGCCACTTCGCCCTTGGGGGCACCCGATTATCCCCCATTCGGCCAAATTAACTGCCCCTCGGAATCCGTGATCCCATAATGGCCATTAACGGACCCGTTAATGGGCCACCCCTCCACTGCGCACGAGTGAGAGAAGGCGGAGGCAGATCGTGGGGACGTGAGAGGAGGCAGGACGTAGGGCAATCACGAGGGACCATATAAGGGGAAGGCCAGGACGACGGAGAGAGGGATCGAGACTCAGGTAATCAACAGAGAGGTACTCCATCAACGACCTAGGCATTCGCCACTCCATTTCCTCCCTCCCCCAAACTCGCGCCGCCTGGGTTGACGTTCTGGCTTCCTAACAAGCCAGATCTCCCCCGCCGAGTATCCTTTCAGACCTTGATCTGACTTAGGCATCGGAGGGGATTTTGGCCGGAACCTAGGTCCGACCTCTCTGATGAGTTTCATCATCTATCCAGGAAGATGATATCTGATGCGCCGAGGCTATCCCTCAGCATCGGTCGGCTACCACCATCGCAGTCGACAGGTGGACGGCTGCTCAGGCATCATCCCATTTGCAAGGCACCGAGGCTACCCCTCGACGCGGATCCGACCGAGGCTGAGCCCGACCCAGCCGAGGCCGAGCACGACCCACCGAGCCGAGGCTTCTCCTCAGCTCCCCCACGCCGAGAACAAGCGGGCTCGGCGATCCCAAGGGACCCCCAAGTCGACCCTTGACCACGTTGACCACACAGCCGACGGTCAACGAACTGTGGTGAGAAAACACCCGTAAACAGTCAGCATTGCGGAAAAAATTAGCACTGCCATTCTGTCTTCAGTTTTCCACAATCCAAATTGATCTTGTAAAATTGTTATGCAATGGCAACCACTCTGCATAGGTGTGACAGATATTGAATCCCATGAACCAAAACAAAATCATGACTCAAAAATTTACATTGCCACAACGTCTGAAGTGTGACAAAGGAAAAAAATTTGCACTGCCATTGAGTCTCTAGATTGACACACAAAAAACCTTGCATTTCCATGCAAACAACACTTTGCGACTTGTCAAAATGATACAAGAAAAATCCTACTTCAGAATCCCATACTCCAACTCAATTCCATCAATTATCACATAACAACGATAAACAAATACAACTAAAACCACCACTAACCAAATTCTGATACAACATATAATCCATAACAGTGTTTAACATCAACAAGCATTGTTATACATCAAAATTACATAAAAACATATTACAACTAAGAGAGCTATCAATCCGGCCTTAATGGAACGGTAATCGGATACGATTCTCTCCAACTGCACATTGGTCCTCTCAAGTAGACCGACCATAGTATCCAGCCGTCCCTCCATCTCTACCATCCGACTCTCGGTCAAAGGAGTCGTCGAACTTACAGTAGTGGGCCTTCGATCCATCTCATCCATGTAATGCATGATCACCCGTCTGGATAGCTCAGTGGGGGGATCCTTCCATAGGAAGAAAGGGCATATATGCTCTCGAGCTGTACAACTCCAAAATCTACGCCCAGGGGTTGCTCTTGTCCATGACGTCCTCCTCGGGACCTGAAGACCACAATAGCATATCTTGTAGTCATCAAAATCGGCATCAAATTCACTACGTGTCGCATCTCTCTGTCGAGATCTACAAGTAGAGCTTGACTGTTGACTCATATGTACCTGGCAAACAAGAAAAAAACAGAAGTTAACATATAAAATTTTATATATAAAAAGTGATAATTTTAAATGAATGAGGGAACATCATACCTACGAAAAGTATTGATCATTGGCATGGTCGGGTGGCGGCATCGTTTAGAACTCAGAACCAACAGTCAAACAAAAAGAGCATATAATACAATTATGCAGAATGCCGATAGAAATAGTAAGTAGAATGCCACATTCCTAGCCAAAGTCCACACCCACTTCATATAGATTATCATACACAAGCCCTCAGATATATATTTTTCCATTTTCCCATCTGGTTGCTTGCCGCTGGTTCCTTCATTCTCTACCCACACCGTCATATGACAAGCAGTGTTTCCAACCAATATGACTCAAGCTCAAGGTAATAAGACAGAGAAAATAAATCCAACTTCAAACATTCTTCACAATGCCAAATTGATATAAATATCCATATCATAACATTTCGATGCCTACCAACCTACTAATAAAAAGCCAATGCAGTCAAATTCTGAACCAACTTGGGGAATGAAGGATCCTGAGTGCAAGCCATCCAGCATGAGGTATATTTAATAAGCCCCATTATCATCATAGGGCTATTTGATATAAATTCACAAAATTTTGTGACATCCACCAATCATATATCAGTAGGGGGTGACAGATACATCATGCCAATAACCAAAACAAAATGAAACTCATAAAAAGTTGCTCCTTTCAGGCTAAAGAATGCCACATAAAAACTCTGCACTCCATAGTCCCAGTTTGTGACAGCTACAACTTGTAAAGACACCAAAAAAATGGAACCAAAATAACTATTGACATTTCCAATGAGTGTGCAATATGACACAAAAACTCCACAAGTCCATATGCCTTAGTGGTGTCAGATACAGAATACCAAGACCCAAATTATTTTGACTATACTTAAAAAATGAAATGCCATTCAGTCTGCATTTGTCAACAGACAATGATATTCCATTCAGTTTGCATTTGTGAACATTAAAAATCAAAAGCCATTCAGTCTGCATTTCCAGTCAGTATGTAGTAAGCCACATAAAACCCCTGAAATCCAGAGGCCTTGGGGGTAAAAGATACATCATGCCAAGACCCAAAAAAATTAATGAAACTCAACAAAGATTGCATTTCCATTCATGCTGCTGTATGCAACATAAAACCCCAGAAATCAAAGGCATAGGTGGTGACAGCTACATCACTCCAAGAACCCATTCACAATGACACTCCTACACATTTGCATTTCCATTCAGTCAGCAATTTGCAACAAAAAAACCCTGAAATCCATAGGCCTTGGGGGTGACAGTTACATCAGGCAAAGACAGAGATAAAAATGTGATTCTCATATAAGATTGCAGTTCCATTCAGTATGTAGTAAGCCACAAAATAAACCCTGAAATCCATCGGCATTGGGGTGACAGATAAAGCATGCCAAGACCCAAAAAAAACGCTTCAACTCAACAAATATTGCATTTCCATTCAGTCTGCTGTGCAAAATAAAAACCAAGAAATCCAAAGTCATATGTGGTGACAGATACAGCACTCCAAGAACCCAATCACAATGAGACTCCTAAAGATTTGCATTCCATTCAGTCAGCAATTTGCAACAATAAAAACCCTGAAGCTCCTTAGGCTTTGCGGGTGACAGATACATCAAGCAAAGACACATATACAGATATGAATCCCATAAAACATTGCATTTCCATTCAGGATGAAGTAAGCCACATAAAATACCTGAAATCCATAGGCCTTTGGGGTGACAGCTACAGCATGCCAAGACCCAAAAAAATCTGCAACTCCACAAAGATTACTACTCCATTCAGTTTGCTGTATACCATATAAAACCCAAAAATCCAAATGCAAAGGTGGTGACAGATACAGCAGGACAAGACCCAAAAAAAATCTGGAACCCAAATGCAAGATTACTTCTCCATTCATTCAGCTATATGCCACATTAAAACCCAGAAATCCAAATGCAAAGGTGGTGAAAGATACAGCAGGACAAGACCCAAAAAAAATTGGAAACTCTTAAACGATTGCTTCTCCAATGAGTATGAAGTAAGAAAAAAACCCAGAAATCCATATCATATGGGGTGACTGTTACAGCATTCCATGAACCAAACAAAATGAAACCTAAAAAAATTTGCCTTGCCATTCAGTCTGCATTTTCCCACATTCCTCCCCAATTTCCACACCACCTTCATATATATTGATTATAAAAAAGAAGCCCTCAAAATTTTTTTCCATTCCCCCATCTGGCTGCTTGGCACTGGTTCCTTCTTTATCTACCCCCACCGACACATACATCCCACTCATAAATGCCATTGCATTCAAATTCTGAACCAACTTGGGGAATGAAGGATCCTGAGTGCAAGCCATCCATCATGAGGTATATTCATTAAGCCACATTATCATCATAGGGCTATTTGATATAATTTCAGAAAAAATGTGATATCCACCAATCATATATTATTATATTTTATACTCTCTTTTTCCATATTATATATGCCTGAGTTATATGCGTGGTTGTTTCTTTTGTGCCTGTAGCATATTATAAACTGCGTGGATGTTTATATAAGTTAAAATGTGTTTTAGGGATCGGCTAGTTTGATACCTTTTATATTCCTTGCACTTTTATTTTCTTTTGAGAGAATTTGTAAGTGAGGATTAAATGTATTAATGCCAAAGACCGGTGTACCGACAAATGAAGACGGAAATGAAATTTGCAAAATATAGGGACCCATTCTGGGTTTCCAACTTGTATTTTTCTTTTCTTTATGAACTGTATATCGGACTATGGACTCTGAACGTTTTTGGGTATCTGGCCGATCCCCACATTTTACTTATTTTTCTTCGTTATGCATGAATTTACATTTTAATTAATTCATGCTTATTTTAAATTGCAAAGATAAATGGTAAAATTGGCAAGCGTGGATTTCGAAGTTCTTGATGCTGCAGGAAAGAATTACCTAAGTTGGCGAGTGGACCTGAAGTTCCACTTGCGTTCGATGGCCCTCCTCGGCTCAATTTTAGCTCCTTCATCAGTCCCAGAAACGGCCGATGCTTCTGCTATTAAGGCCCCAGAAGCGGCCCAATCGTCTAGCAGCACTCCTACCACTGTCTCCGATGTGGATAAGGCAAAAACCATTATCTACATTAGGAAACATATAGATCGGTCCGTAAAGGCCGAATACCTAACGATAGAGGACCCAATGGAGCTGTGGACAGCGCTGGAGGCACGGTATAAACATCAAATTGATGTAATATTACCGTGTGCCAGTTATGAGTGGTAAAACCTCAGACTTCAGGACTATAAGTCCGTCTCTGAGTATAACTCTGCACTTCATAATATCACCTCACGCCTGAAGTTGCACGGTGAGGAAGTGATAGAGCAACGCATGTTGAAAAAAACATTTACCTCGTTTCACAAGAAAGATGCAATCCTCATGCAGCAGTATCGTGAACGTAACTTCACGAAATTCTCTGATTTGATCTCTTGCCTCCTTAGGGCAGAGCAGAATAGAGAATTACTGCTTGCCACTCATAATTTGCGTCCGGCTGGTACTGCCACTATCCCTGAAGCCCACCATGTTTCTCCCCATGAAGTGGAAAAACAATAAGAAGGCTATAAAGAACAAAGGGAAGGCTGTAATGCAGCCAGCACGAGGAGAAGCAACCCAGACCAACAACAACAGAGAAATGAGAAATCTCACATTGAATCGTAAGAACACTGACCGAGTGTCAATTCCTAAGAAGAACTGGGAGGATAAATGCCATCGTTGTAGCATGACTGGACATTGGTCCAGAAACTGCCGCACTCCTCGCCACCTCCAGGAACTGTATCAAGCGAGCCAGAAGTCTCTGCCTGAAACAAACTTGGCGGCTGTTCAGCTGCCAACGAATTTCACTGCAAAAGACTTCGAGAATGACGACCTGCTCGATTGAGCCCTATCTTTATTTATGTATTTAATATTACTTGTAGCTTCATCTTTAGTTTGCTTTTGTACGAACTGTTATTTGAATGTCATTTTACATTTACTTAAATAAAATTTCGTTTTGCTTATAGATGAAGTATTTAATATTGTGGACAGTGCCTCGTTGCACTGGTGTAGCATTAATATTGCTCCCACATACAACGAGACTATAAGATGCAAACTTCTCCCCTTAAACATATATGAATTTTTCAAGTTTCAAGGATATTTCGTTTAAACGTACATAACTTGAAAACTGTGGACAATAAATATTGAATATCAATATGTAACTCGGGAAGAGGATGGCCAGAAGACCATCTACTTACGATTTCATTGGACCCCCCATCGGGCCCCTATCATTACAGATATTCATCCTATAGGAAGCCAACTTGACTGAGCACCAGAAGTGCCTTTTCATTGCCATAGTTTTTAACTCTGGCAAAATGGACTTGGTTATCCTAGATCAGCGATGATGGACGCATCATCAAATGAATCCATTGAAGAACCTGAAGATTCTTCAAAAGATTGAGTTTCCTTGTCCCCCTTTATCGTAAGGGAAAACTTATAGAGAGACCTTCCCTCCTGAAAGTGGGATTAGAGTCTCCTGGCTTCATTGAGAGAATACATGGTGACCTTTGCGGGCCTATTCACCCCGCAAGTGGCCCATTTTCGGTACTTCATTGTACTGATAGATGCATCTAATAGATGATCTTATGTGTGCCTTTATATTCACTCACAACCTAGCTTTCTCAAAAGCCTATAATATGGGTGAATTCACTACACATATCTTTGAAGACTTCTGCCAAGCAACTGGCATTGAAATTGAACATCCTGTAGCATGTTCATACTCATAATGGGTTATTAGAGGCTCTGGTAAAGAGACTCCAATGGATTTCACGTCCATTGTTAAATCCCAGTTGCCTGTTGATGTTTAGGGACCAACACACTGCATTCCACATCGCTTATTGATCGGTCCATATTTTACACCTTTTTTCTACATATATGCATGCCATTTCGGTTGCTCATATTGCGATGTTCACGATTATTCGATGATATTGTGTTACTTTTCACTATTTCTTGTTTTTGTCAGATTTCAGGAAATATGGAGCGATCGGGAGCAAAAATGAGCTTAAGGGACTTGCACCCACTCCGGAGCGTCACCCAAGGCCCTTTTGAGGGCTATTCGGCGATGGGAGACGGGTGGAAGAAGAAGGAACTCCGTGGGAGCGACGAGGAGGAGAAACGGAGAAGATTGGGCATTTTAGCATGCCACTCGGCCGAGTGAAGGAGTCACTCGGCCGAGCAAAGAAGCACGCTCGGCCGGCCAGATCGGACACGCAGCAGATTGAGTATCAGCGTGCACTCGGCCGAGCATCGCCAGACCACTCGGCCGAGCACAGAGACACCACTCGCCCGAGTGGCATCATGACGACGGCAAGCAAAAATCCCAGACTTACTGGAATCCGTCAGGCGATTGAGGGTTCCGACTCGGCCGAGTACCGAATGCCCCGCGGCCGAGTTAGTAAAGCCACTCGGCCGAGCCACCCCCGAGACAGACCCCTGAGGACCTCGAAGTTACTGGAATTTTACAGGGTCTATCACTCGGCCGAGTAGAGAAGCCCACTCGACCGAGTAGAGAAGTCAACTCGGCCGAGTGATGCCGAGGACACGCAGCGCCCAGATTTTCAGACAGCCTCCCACTCTTTTGAAATCTGCTATCATTCCAGCAATCAAATTATTTTTCTCATATTTTTTATGCATAGTAGACTTCATGACGGTTCCAACGCCGCCAAGAACGCGCAAATCGGAGGTCGGATGAAATCTGGAGAATTTCTGCAAGTTGATGCTGCAGTGCTGGAATTCCCACTCGGCCGAGTGCGGCCTGGGCCCAGATTTTAAGTTGCGGTTTGGGCTGTTTTTGGGCACGAATTTGAGGGGTTTTCTAGGTTTTCTTGCTAGGGTTTTGGGAGAGTATTTAAGGGTTTTGTAGCCACCATTAGGGGAGAGCCCCATTATGTTTTCTTAGCCCCCATATGTTTTTCTAGGGATTCTTTTGGAGGTTAGGCCATGCCCTAGGCCCCCTCTTGGATCTAAAAGCTTGTATTTTGGATTGAAGATCTTCATCAAGCTAAGTATTTTCTTCTTTTTATTTGAATCCTTGTTTTTCTATCTTTTTAAGCAATGATTTCTATTGATTCTCATATCCTTATTGCTATGCTAGGGTAGATTTGTTGTTCTAGGGTTTGGGATGAACCCTATGTATCTAATTTCATATTCGCGATGAATGAATTTCTAAATTACTAGAATTGCTAGGAGGTTAGGTTGTGATTGATTTACTACGGATAGCTAGGGATTTCCATCGATTTGGGATTTGCAAGAGATTGGATTCTAATCGATGGGAAGGCCTAGATATTCGATTTAGATTTACAATTGGATTTCTCTAGACTTGGTTTGCAAGAGATTGAACCAAAGCTAGGATTTTTAATTGTAAATCTATACCCATATTCGTTTGCAAGAGATTGGACGAATACGAACTATCACAACCTAGATCGTAACTCGAGTTTGCACGAGAGTGGGCTCGAGGAGCGATTGGACGATGATGTCGATCCTCATGCTAGTGGCTTAGGTTAGGGTTTGCAAGAGATTGGGCCCTAACCCAGGTTTGCTATAGACCGGCAATAGCGCGAGAGCGTGAGCTTGGTTCTCTATTCAGTTACGACTAGTTCACCTCAACGCAAGTCTAGTAATATTGAGATTCACTATTAACAATGATGCATGACGGTCCGTAGTGGGGATTCCCTAGCCCTAGACGTCTTTATCTGATTTTATATCCCCATACTTTGCCCGACGATTGTGACAGGATCGCCGCAAGGCAAATTCCCTCTTTTATTATACTGTATTTAAATCGATATTTGACCGATTTCTTTATCATCGACACCGACATCCACCACCATTTTCATTATATCATTCCATAGCCATCTTCACCAATAAAACCATTCGTAGTCAAACCAACCTAGGATAGATTGGAGCTCAACACCACCTCCTCGTGTTCGATACCCGCTCGCCACTTTGCCGTGCGCTTGCGGTAAAACTACAATCGTTCTCCTGGACGTGTATCCGGGGCCGACCAAGTTTTTGGTCGTGCTCTTGGGTTGCATTCCGGAGCGATCAAGTTTTTGGCGCCGTTGCCGGGGAGGTGTTTCCCGTTGGGTGCCAATTTGTCACAATTAGGTTGATTAGACTACATTAAAAAAAACAAAAAAAAAATCAAAAAAAAACATTGAGAGTGAATTTTTCCCACCACCTGCTATTATTATCTTTATCTCTCTTTGTACCACTGACGTCTTTTCCAGGTTGTTTACTTTGATTGATCAGGTACAGTTGTTGCAGCGATGGTGCTTCCAAAGAAAATGCGAGCGGGCTCTATACAATCCTACATATATCTCGCTGCATTCTATCAGGCTGATGGAGAATCCTTTGGGGAAGCATTGTCTAGGTTTGAAGGAATGTTAGAAATGTTCCAGACGGAGTCAGACCATGTGTGGAATGACTCCACGCTATTTGATATCTTCACTAGAAGGCTAAAGGGACCCTCACGTGAGTTTTTGAAGAGGATGCAAGTGGGGAAGTTCAGTGATCTACAGTTGGCAGCAGCCTTAGAGCAAATGATAGATGATGCTCGATCTACTGGTTCACTAACCGTTACGGTAAGTATACCATACGACCAAGTATTCATCGATTTTTTTATGGCTAATGTCTCTAGTGCAGGTACTATCATAGATGGAGTGTATGCTTCACTTGAAAGTGATCATATCCACCTTTATACCATCAACACTCCACAAATAGAGACATCTGAGTTGCCAAAGGAGGACACATATATGGATCTATTGAGAAATATTGTTGACGTAGTTCGAAATTCCGGTCCATTGACAATAACGGCAGGTGATCCTTTTGAGCTTGAATTTTAAGACTTTATTACTCATTGTATCTCTTCCACAGGCACAATTGATGATGGAGTCTATGCTCTAGTTGAGGGGCACAAGACCCACTTTTATACCGTGGTCAAGATACATGAGCCCATAGAGCCACCTACACCTACTATTGAGGAGGCCAAGCCATGCAATCGGGTGCCTCGAGCTCCAGGACAGAAACAAAGAAGAAGGCATGAAAAGGAGATGATGACATTGACATTGCCTTCTATACCTGAGGAGCCTGAGGAGGATGTCCACGTTCAGCTTGGGGGAG
This sequence comes from Scilla litardierei, assembly GCA_030789695.1. NCBI lineage: Eukaryota > Viridiplantae > Streptophyta > Magnoliopsida > Asparagales > Asparagaceae > Scilla > Scilla litardierei. Next base: position 317,602,616 of record CM061141.1, on the reverse strand, counting down.
AGTCAGCTTGTGCCATTGTCGCTCCCCCTTGCCACCCACATGAGCCAGAGCTTGCTTTTGAGGAGGCCTTACATGCGGAGCCAGAGCTTTTCACCGAGGAGGCCGGGCATTGGGACGAGGACACAGCCATTCATGAGGATCCCAAGCATTGCCCTCCTCCTTTCGAGCTACCGCTGCCACCTCTACTTTCTACAGAGGCTGAGCATCCCTCAGAGGCACACCCTTCCACTGACGCCGAGGACAATCCCACAGAGCTTATGGCTCCCCTTCAGGGAGATCTCTTTACTCCCTCGCCCTTTATATTTGACTCCCCTCCCGTGTATGATGCTTGCTATGATTCATATTTTGACGACTCATTGCACCTTTTGCAGGATTCATGTACATATGATCAAGAGGTACGATGGGACGTATACGAGGAGGAGAGCGAGGAATTAGCACCCATGGATGCTATTGATTATGATCAGGAGGTGCGATGGGATAAGTCTGACGATAATGAGGAGTTACTTGATGAAACCCACGCTTATATGCCGAAGCTACCTGCACAACCGGAGGCGAACAACGAGGGGTCGATCGACGTGGTATATGAGAGTAGAGATTTATTTCCAGGGAAGTGTTGTCAACCGTTTTTAATTTTAAATACTTACGTTGATGACCCTCTTTGGAATACATTTATTTTGGGGAAGAATTATCCACATCAGATTGATGCGGCTTATCTCTTGCAGGGTACAGGTGGAGTCCTTGGAGAGATGCTGGAAGCCGCATTGCTGGAATCTGATGGAGTCCGTGGACATACGCATCTGGCAGAGCCACGGAAAGAGCAGTTGGAGCAGTTGCCTGCACCGGTAAAGATACTGGATCCACCTTTTGCTATAGGTGATATCAATCCAGTAGTGTAGAAATTTTATGCTTTAAATAAACTCGAATCCTCTTGACAGCGAGAGGACCGTATAGATTTGCTTGAATAAATATCACCTCATATGATGGCAACAAAAATATTTTACACCCCAAACCCATTATATATATTAATTCCCCTCTCCATATTTTGATACGCCACATCCTTTTGCTCACCACCATCGAGCATTTCTTTCAAGTGAATACTCACTTTCTTATTCATTTGACTTGATAACGCTATGCAAAGCCATGACATTTTTGATTGAGTCACTTGAATAGGATTGTTTGGTATAAGCTTGGGGGAAAGCGCTCGCATGCATCATGGTATGTGCATGTAGTTGCATTAGGATTTCATGTCATTCATTTCATCATTTTTCATTCACCCCCTTATTATTATCGTTGTTCCTCATATTCTTTCATTATGATCACATTGAGGACAATGTGAAGTTTAAGCTTGGGGGAGTGCATTTCCATGCCATTTAGATGCATTAGTTGCATTTTTACTTTATTTTAGGATTTTTAAAATTTTTCAAATTTTTTGCATCATCTTTTTGATTTTTCCATCTTATTTTCCTTTTATGTGTGTTCTGCATCATATTGTGTGCTTGTTTTTCTTTTCTTTCCTCTCTTTTATTTTATATCTTTATTTTCTTTTCCTCCTTTCGATAGATTTGTTCCTTATGATGATGTCTCTTATTGCTTTAGCAACCATCACGATGCTTATTATTCCTTGCCATGCTACTTAGAGTATTTCAGTATCATGCTTTCCATGTGCTTGCTTATATATTCTTTTGATGATTCCTCTATATGAATGCATGATATTAGTTGAAGCTGAACGTATGGATTAGTGTTTAGTATGCTTTTGTTGGAAGTGCACCAAGATTCACGCATCAATTGTATAACGGGAGCATCTGCCTTATTATCTTATTCACCTCATGTTGCATGCTTGAAATGAAAGTACTCTTTACCGCTTGACTTCGCTTTTTATTGAGATGATTGAGAATATCCATGCTTACATATGAGTTTTAGTTGAAGTATTATTTTATTGAACCGTTCGTGCACATCTTAGAGTGAACCGAGTGTTACATTATTTCCTTCTCCACATATATCTTTTTATTCTCTACATGTCACTTGAGTTCACCTCCTAAAGCTACTTATATCGCATCTATTTCCCAAAAATCCCCACAAAAGAAAAGTTAGCTCCAAAAAGTCCAAAAAGCCAAAAAGGAGCCAAAAACCAAAAATACAAATCAAATAGCTCCTACAAAAATCCAAAAAGAAAAGTGAGAAACAAAAAAAGATCAAAAAGAAAAAAAAAGAAGAAACAAAAATTGTTTCTCTATCTCATTATTGGAGCCACAAAATACTTGGGAAAACCAAGGCAAAAATCCCATTTTCCACTATCATATTCCTTTAGATGCGATGCCTCAAGCTAAGCTTGGGGGGATGAATTCATTTGACCATATGAGTGAGTATGACATTAGAGTGGAGACGTGCATGAATGGGAATATTCGATAATGCTTAGACTTTGCAAAATATATTAGATATGGAGATTTTTCATGATTTGAAATAAATATGTGAATGCCATGACTTTTATTCTATTCTCTATTGTATGCTTGGTGTGTATCTTATATGCTTCATTTATAACTTTTGATTGAAAAGTGCATTGCCAACATTTGTATATTAAATCCTATGAAATGCGTGACGTGGATATGAATTGATTGTATGAATTTAGAGAATCTCTTTTGTTGTTCTTAAAAGCTTGCAAGTACCATGTTTATGTAAGATATGAAATCCTTATAGCATGCGATTCGTATTTTCCAAGTTATCTGATGTGTAGCTTATGGCTTGAGATCTGAGAGAATAATCTAGCGACCCCTTCCACCTCGTGTTCTTTATTTTCCATTTCATTTTCTTTGTTTTCATCTCCCGAGTTCGTCTCTCTACTTTTCTTCCTCGAGGACGAGTAAGAGGCAAGCTTGTGGGATTTTGATCGGTCCATATTTTACACCTTTTTTCTACATATTTGCATGCCATTTCAGTTGCTCATATTGCGATTTTCACGATTATTCGATGATATTGTGTTACTTTTCACTATTTCTTGTTTTTGTCGGATTTCAGGAAATATGGAGCGATCGGGAGCAAAAATGAGCTTAAGGGACTTGCACCCACTCCGGAGCGTCACCCAAGGCCCTTTTGAGGGCTATTCGGCGATGTGAGACGGGTGGAAGAAGAAGGAACTCCGTGGGAGCGACGAGGAGGAGAAACGGAGAAGATTGGGCGTTTTAGCATGCCACTCGGCCGAGTGAAGGAGTCACTCGGCCGAGCAAAGAAGCCCGCTCGGCCGGCCAGATCGGACACGCAGCAGATTGAGTATCAGCGTGCACTCGGCCGAGCATCGCCAGACCACTCGGCCGAGCACAGAGATACCACTCGCCCGAGTGGCATCACGACGACGGCAAGCAAAAATCCCAGACTTACTGGAATCCGTCAGGCGATTGAGGGTTCCGACTCGGCCGAGTACCGAATGCCCCGCGGCCGAGTTAGTAAAGCCACTCGGCCGAGCCACCCCCGGAGACAGACCCCTGAGGACCTCGAAGTTACTGGAATTTTACAGGGTCTATCACTCGGCCGAGTAGAGAAGCCCACTCGACCGAGTAGAGAAGTCAACTCGGCCGAGTGATGCCGAGGACACGCAGCGCCCAGATTTTCAGACAGCCTCCCACTCTTTTGAAATCTGCTATCATTATAGCAATCAAAGTATTTTTCTCATATTTTTTATGCATAGTAGACTTCATGACGGTTCCAACGCCGCCAAGAACGCGCAAATCGGAGGTCGGATGAAATCTGGAGAATTTCTGCAAGTTGATGCTGCAGTGCTGAAATTCCCACTCGGCCGAGTGCGGCCTGGGCCCAGATTTTAAGTTGCGGTTTGGGCTGTTTTTGGGCACGAATTTGAGGGGTTTTCTAGGTTTTCTTGCTAGGGTTTTGGGAGAGTATTTAAGGGTTTTGTAGCCACCATTAGGGGAGAGCCCCATTATGTTTTCTTAGCCCCCATATGTTTTTCTAGGGATTCTTTTGGAGGTTAGGCCATGCCCTAGGCCCCCTCTTGGATCTAAAAGCTTGTATTTTGGATTGAAGATCTTCATCAAGCTAAGTATTTTCTTCTTTTTATTTGAATCCTTGTTTTTCTATCTTTTTCACTACTACAAAATGGACCTTTAATAGCGCTTAAAAAGGTCTTTAATAGCGCTTTACAAGCGATGTCTATCTCGCCGCTGCTAAAGGGGGGCTGCTTTTAATAGCTCTTTACAAGCGCTGTTAAAGGGGGCCTTTAACAGCGCTTGTTTGTGCAAGCGCTGTTAAAGGGGGGCCTTTAACAGCGCTTGTTACTGCAAGCGCTGTTAAAGGGGGGCCTTTAACAGCGCTTGTTTGTGCAAGCGCTGTTAAAGGGGGGGCCTTTAACAGCGCTTGTTACTGCAAGCGCTGTTAAAGGGGGGCCTTTAACAGCGCTTGTTTGTGCAAGCGCTGTTAAAGGGGGGGCCTTTAACAGCGCTTGCACAAACAAGCGCTGTTAAAGGGTGGCCTTTAACAGCGCTTGTTTGTGCAAGCGCTGTTAAAGGCCCCCCTTTAACAGCGCTTGTTTGTGCAACTTGCAACATATCGCGAGAGAGGCAATGCTTGCAACATTTGGGTTAGCAGGAGATGTAGATGCAATAACAAACTTGCACGCAAAAGATAATCACATCAACTGAACCCACAGGCGTAAAATATGTGAATAGCTATAAAAGCTACAGAATAATAATCCATCAAACAGCCAATGCATGGTTACAAGAAAAAGCCCTCCTCAAACACCCTACTATGTATTTCTCATTGTTAGAATACATGTGGAACAGAATCACACATTCTACACCATGCACAAAAAAACTCCACAGTCTCAAAGACTTATGGAGCTTCATCTGGACTGGTTCATTTCCATCAGAAGCAATTCTACGTTTCACCTCAACTGAAGGTTCTGCAGTAGCCCGTCTCATCAGGTCCAGTAGCCCATCTCTGCCCATTCACACCAAACACTTGCCAGATTATCAACTGTCTTGTCATAAATAGCTCTGGCATTCACGAGATCATTGTGATTCTCATACAGCCGAGCAAAGGCAACCCACAAAGTATGAGGCTTCCCAACTGCCTTCATGGGATCCACAGTCTGCACTGCTTGTGCAAAAGTCGTGGATTACCACAGTCTTCATGGGATCCACAATCTGCTTGGCAGGATTGCCCTCAAAAAGCTTCACTCGTCTGCAATGCCATAATAAAAAGTCATGGATTAACATAGTCCATTGAATATAGAATTAGTGACAAAACTGACCAAATCAGATAATGTTTTCCCTTTAAAATAATAGGTACATTTGTATGGTAGTCCCTTTAGCCGAACAAATATTAAACTTGTAATAACACTATCATTAAAATTGTCCAAAAGAGGTAGGGCACTAATAATGTTAACCACCTTCTAATCATGTTTATTTAATTCTAGATCTGTTGCACTAGAGGCCTCTATGTGACCTAGGTGATAATGAAAAACAGAGCAACACATACCATTGTTTGATAAAAGAATACCTATTTGGAGTATAATTTTGAATTTCAATTTAATAATTAAACAACAACTGAATCCACTCAGTTGCATACATAGATCGAACGAGCAATTGAGATGAGAATAAAACACATAGAACCCTTGGATCGGGAACAAAGCCGAACAGATTGATTCAGTTAAATACCGCAAGCAGGTCAACTTCTCACTCTCTTCCACCAACATTAATTTCTAACCACTATGTACATACATAATGGAGCATTATAAGCCCATAGAAACAGTTTTATCTGAAAGAATTCAAAGGACTCACATGTATTGGTATCCTTCTATCATGGAAGGCAACATCCGAAGCCAGAAATACATCCCCAATATTTGCCCCTTTAGCCTGAAATATTGAAAAAATCAACTTGTTGAGTTACTGTGCAATTCTGCTGGCAGATGAAAGACAAGATATCAGAAGAAAATTAAGTGTACATGAATTTTACAGTACAAACGGTGTTAATTGAACATGAAAGAGGAACATATGCAGTAACAAATGTTGTTACTTATTTCAAAACTAGAATGTTAAAAGTTGTTAATTATTTATGATATAAGGACAATACAGCCAAAAATGTAGTTAGAAGATCCATTCAGTTGATATGATATGGAAGAGATAAACCGTAAACACATACAGACAATGTGCCAACTACGAATGATGTTACATTAAACACGTTGCACGTACTGGACTTCAGTAGCAAAGACAGATGAAGAAGAACAAGTGTACGGGAGAGGGATTTCATTATAGTAATTTGCTTTAGTTCAGCTGTAATTTGGGATAATATAAGAGCTATTCAGTTAACTCAAGTTAACACCAGAGTTCTGTCATTTATATAGTGCTAATTATCCAACAAATTTTTTAGCCATTAGATAAATTCAGGAGTTACAACTGATATATTGTTCTTAAGATGATATATTGTGCAATACCAAGTACCCCTTCCCCTAAAGACGTAGGTAAATTTAGGTTTATTTGAACACATAAATATAATTTCAGTACTTCAGACTCCTGCAAGCATTAATTCAGAATAAAACTAATTTAATTACAATATATGCGGCTGTGACAACATCTTCATTCTTCATGGTTTCCATAAACACACATGCACTGCATATGCAGACAAATACCTAATGCAACCGTATATGAACCTTTGCTACATAACTAGCTATATGCAGACATTTTGATGTGCTCAAGGTCTGCAACCTATGGTGAATAACGACAAAATGATAGAAGATAATAACATCAATTACAACATAGAAATTAAATTCCAATGATAGAAGCACAAAAAGGACTTTAAACTAGCAGAAATGCAAATGTGTGGTTGATGGAAGAGCAACTCAAATTGTGTTTGACGTGAAATAAAACAAGACATCAACCCCACATGATGAGAAACTGGGTATCCCACTTCAATCTGAAGATTCTGAACACAAAGAGAAACAAACAAATAATCATGTTCACAAAAAACATGTCAAGGTTGGCAGAAAGTGGCTGTTGATTAAGCAGTCAATAAGTACAACATGAAAGGTACATAGAAATCTAGTTAAATCAAAAGGATGATAAGGGTGATACTAATTTCATTGCAAATCACTTATGAAGTAACAACACATCGTAAATGCTCAATATCACCAAAATGAATAGTGAATAGACTCAGCACGCATGCCCTTTATCGCACAAAGACATTCCGAGCACCAAAGAACCTAATGATTATCACTGTGACCCAACAGCAGTAATAGCTCCTTGAATTGTTTGACAATGAAATTGCTTATGGCTAGTTACAATCCACTCAAATCTAAAAAAAACATTTGGAGCAATGCTCCAGGCCATGTTGACAGACATGGACACGCCGACACAATGATGGCATGACAGAACAACACCTAAGCAAATTATATCCTATGTTGAACCAACAGCTATCATATCTACCTTTTACTGTGATGACCGATATCTGTTTAGTTCTACCCAGGTTAACGACACCTTGTGGTTCCATAAACTACTGTCCTTAGTTTCCTATCAATCCAATAAACTAATGTGATCAATCTTTCATCATTGAACATGGCAATACCATCACAAACAATTCCCTCACATTGACTCTTAATTGAAGCTGCCTACATTTCATTTGAGTGCGGTAAGTTGTCATCCTCCGTTTTTAGCTTATTTCCGCTTATCCCATCTCAATAGAAAGATACATCATAGATCCACAAACCGTGTGGATTTCATGAAAAGAACACTTAGCTATACACTAATGTATCCAAATTAGTCATGTTTGGGCCAACTAAATGGCAAATAATGTTCGCATTTAGCATTGAAATGACATATTACCTGAATCCTTTGTAATATGTATCTTCTACTCGAACATAATAGCAAAAATTCTAGGAAATGAGTATAATAAGGTCGCATAAAATTTTCAAACCTTGTTCCAGAATTAAAACTAATATCAACATGGTCTCCCGTGGACATTGCATTTTATATTCTTCCATTAGAAGATACTGTTTTGATCGTGTCTTTGTAAGGGTTTTTGCTTTCTGAGTCAGTTCTCTCCTTAGGATCTTGCCAGAAACTGTTTTTGGTATGCTGTCCACAAATATGACCCTCCTCAACCTCTTGAAAGGAGCAACCTGTTGGCATCGGATACCAAATTTCATGGAAGAAATTAAAACAGGACCAGCATTCATTAAACAAACGGAATATTGTTCCTACATAAACTGCACTAACAAAATCAATTCAACTTGAAGAGAGGGACAGTTTTTTTATCAATGTACCTGACTCGCGACGAATTTCTGAACATCAATTTCAGTCAGCGAGCTATCACGGGGGACAACAAATGCAATAGGAACCTGTCCAGCTTCAGCATCTTCCATCCTGAATGATAGAAAATATGACTACCTCATCAAACGATGCCATAATGTAGACATATGTTGATATAAACGAGTTTCTCTTCTTCAAAACTTACGGCACAACAGCAGCATCTAATATCTGGGGATGAGAGGTCAGCACTCCTTCAAGCTCAGCAGGCGCAACCTAATAACACAAACAATAATTCAGGCGTTAAACATGTTGAACCTAATTAGGAAAAGAAATATTTCGTAAAGGAATTAAAAGTTTGCTTGATTATAATTCTCATACCTGAAAACCTTTGCACTTGATTAATTCTTTTATCCGAAAAGTGACACAATGTTGAACCTAATAGCTATGCTATTGAGTACTTGATTGCTGATTGCCTGCTTCAAAGTAAGAAAATGCAGAGAAGCTAATAGCTATGTTACATTAGGTCATTGTGTTCAGGGCAATGCAGAGAAGCTAATAGCACTGTAGGTCATTGTGTTCAAGGCGATGCAGAGAATCGAATATCACTGTAGGTCACTATGTACGCATGATTTAATTGAGGAACTCACCTGATCTTTTCTGATGTAATTGGGGTTTGCAAAGTTGGTACAGTTGGGCAAAGACTGATGCAAAGGGTGTAGATCTTCAACTTTGTTTATCGTACCTTCGACATCTTTGACTTCACGTTTCTAAACAATGGTTCAGTTTAAATGAGTTAACTTCTTTAGTTGGTCAGTGAAATCTCTGAACATGATAAATTAGTAATGGAAATACACAGAGATCATTCTCTAAGAAGCACAAGCTTACAGGAAAGTAAGAACTAATAAAGTAAGCTGATCAACTCTTACCATACCAATCAGTATTGAAGATGTTAAAAAAATATTGTTCTCTTATTCTGGAGGTACACCAACATGACAATTACCATTATGAACATCCAACACAAGATCAAATTCAGCTTATGTTGACATGTCGAGGTCGTTCATTAAATAATTACAATGCTAGTCCCCACATTACATGCAAAAAAGAAACAGAAATCAATCATAAAATGATTATAAAAAAATCACATGCTGCATGTCCACATCGATCGGAGATGTGCACTACTCGGCTATTTGGATACTTGATGGATACCCCGGTAACATATCCTAGAATATGTAACATATTCTCGGTGTAGCATAAAGTTCCACAATTATATTTGAAACCAATAATTAATAGAATGCATAAATGATAAGTTCCGTTTTATTCATAAAGTATTTATCTAGTCTATTCACATTTTAATCAAAGATTATGAACTGTTTATGATACAACTTCTAAATATGTTATGGTACCAGGCTTACAGGGTTTCCAAATCACAAACCATTATGGCCTTACAAAACCCTGTTCCAATTAATAACTTAAATTGCACATATAATTTCATATCTATGACATTCCCAAATCCAGGATAGTCAGGATCTCACATATCCTCACTTATCCTGGTACTGATATATTGCATGTATCACATACCCAGACTAGTGCTACCAAGGAAAAAAATCAAGCTTGCATGTTTACCTCTATATTTTGCAATTAGGATACTAAGCCAAATCCAAAGTTATCAACATCTTAACATGGAATAGAACTGAATGAGAAACAGTGTTGACCACCCTTTACTTAAATTATCTTGGTTATGATGCACAAAACTTCAAGCATGCATGGAAACTTCTGCAAAGCACCCCGGAGGTAACACACAAGCACATCAAGAAAGTCTAGATTCTGGCCAGCTGTTTCACACCCTTTACTTAAATTATCTTGGTTATATTGCATGCATGCACTAGCTTTATGATTCACAAATACATCAAATTTTTGGACATGAGAATCCAAAGCATAAAGAAAGCACAAACAAACACACAGATCTGAAATGTGTAGAGCTCATCGGCCATCCCTTATTGCAAAAAGCTCTGAAATGTGTAGGGCACATCAATGTCTGCTAGGTGGAGGTTGGTGGTGGGGAGCTTTCTGTATGTTTGAGATTCAATTCTTTATTTTTTATGATAGCTGTAAAAATAAAAGAGTACCGATTTATGATTGTAAGAAAAAAAATACTTAATCTTGAAATTAATTTCATTAAACTGCCCAACTTCATAGAACAACTTAGGGTAGGTACATGTCTAAATACAACCTAATCATGTTCTAAAAAAATTACACTCACTCCCAAAGTCCACTACTACCGGAGAAACTCCCTCATATGCATCTCTTTGATGCAAAACAGTGCATTTAATTTAAAAATGAGTGCGGGCAAACAAATAAATAATAATATAAGAATTCTATTGCACGTACAAATTATAAAACATAATCAAATTGAGTTAATAAAAAAGATATCATCAACTGAATTATAAAACCGAGTGCTATTTTACAGCCGTACAAATTCAAAAAGATCATAGCACAATAATTTTGCACATGTATCTCCTAAATTAACCAATGCATGCTTTTCACCTCATTGAGACGCATGTACGTGATCAATGAATTAGAAATAAATTCACAAAGCACTGGAAACAAATACATAAGTAACTCTTTCAGCTTGATATGTCTACACATTTTCTAAGATTAAGGTTTCATTTAAGTCAAAATGAAACTGAGGTTTGCACTCATGCAAAACACAGTTTGTGAAAATCCAATAGGAATTAAGATGCAACAAAAAGAACAAGTTCTGAATAATTTCTTTATTACTGATTTAAGTACCTTTTGGCAAGTCAAAATTGATGTTTAAGGTTTCACAAGTACTTGTAAATTTAGTTTGATTTGAATGTAAATTTAGTTTGATTATACATAATATGAATTGTATTCAATGGTGGAATATTTGAGAAGAAAAGGCAATACAGCATATACCCACTTACCTACATGAGATAGATGACTCAAACCGTCTTCTAACTTCTTTATGTCCAGAACCTGTGGCATCTTTAGATTTATCCCCTCCACATTGTGAAAATCTGGCGTTGTACTGCTCTATGAGCCTGTCCGGCTTGTCCTCCTCTTCCCGGCCTTCAGCCGCCTTCTTTCTCCTCTTCGGATTTTTTTTCTTGCCTTCCACTGTTCTTCACTAGCAGCTTGTACTTCCTCATCTTTGAAATGGCTCCTAGTTCTATACACAGCTTGACTTTCTCAAATTGGCTTGCCACATTTCTCTGCTGCAAATGAGCATAAACGAGGTGCCTTTATAATTTCCAACAAACCAAAATCATTGCCATATTAAACACAGTTCAAAGCTTATGCTTCCTTTCAATGCTGTTTGTGATTGCTGTCTGCTTGCCACATTTCTCTTGGCAGTTCCTTCAGTAGTTTCAGATTCTTTAGAAGATTTGATGTGGCCTCTCCTATGTTTTAGAGGTAAGCTACCTCCATATTCCCAAATGTAATTTCAGTGTTATCATCCGCTTGCTTCCATAAGGATTCATATTGCATAATGATGAAAATTTAGTGTGTCAGAATAATAATCATATCGAAAAGATTTAGATGTGAACCAGAAGCAAATTTAGACACTGCATCTAGCAGTGCCCAGAGAATAAACATGAGTTTAACTCCATCTATTTCGCAGTATTTACTCATGATAGCAATCTGCAGAACCGGTAAAATCTCTACCATGCAAATAATGATTTAGATCTAATCATCAACAGCTATATTTGTTCACGATAAAATGGTATTTATTAGATCCAATAATCATCACAAATAAAGTAAACAGCAAATAATCACAGTCTCAATCACAGAAAAGAAAAAAATAATAACTAAACCAATATCAAGATCTCGGCTTTTACCTAACTCCAGCATCTCCGACGATCCCGATCGCCATTCCAGCAGACAAACCCGCAAGACCGCAAGCCAAACCCGACGACAGGTGAGTGTACCCATCAAAAAGGTAGTACGACTTCGCCTTGGATTGAGGCTCGATTGATCTCGACCCAGATAGATTCCTCGCGAAGCATGATCAGGGCAGTTGCAGAAGTTGTCGACGATCCTCAGTCGAAGTCCCCAACTCGTCGAAAGGCGCCAACTTCCAACTCTCCACCTGGTCGACGGTGACAGCTTCGAGCACCATCAGGATCGATGACGGCTCCTGTGACCTCCCTTTGGGTCGATACCGGCCCTTCCGACCGTGAGGTTCGCCGAAGGCGATCATCTCCAACCAATTCGAAAGCTTGAGATTTTGAGATGGCAGAGGTTAGGGCCTGGAATAAAAAGGGGGGAAATGAAAAATATGGGCGGAACCGTGAATGTATAATATCTTTAATAACGCTTGTTTAATACAAGCGCTGTAAAAGGCCACCCTTTAACAGCGCTTTCACAAACAAGCGCTGTTAAAGGGGGGCCTTTAACAGCGCTTGTTTGTGTAAGCGCTGTTAAAGGCCCCCCCTTTAACAGCGCTTGCACAAACAAGCGCTGTTAAAGGCCCCCCCTTTAACAGCGCTTGTTTGTGAAAGCGCTGTTAAAGGGTGGCCTTTAACAGCGCTTGTATTAAACAAGCGCTGTCTATTGGGACCTTTAACAGCGCTTGTTCTAAAGAAGCGCTGTCTATTAGGACCTTTACCAGCGCTTGTAGAAAGAAGCGCTGTCTATTGTCTGACATTTAACAGCGCTTCTTTCTACAAGCGCTGTGTATTATCTGTGCCTCTAATACATAGCGCTTGTAGAAAGAAGCGCTGTCTATTGTCGGACCTTTAACAGCGCTTGTAGAAAGAAGCGCTGTCTATTCTCCGACCTTTAACAGCGCTTGCAAAAAGAAGCGCTGTCTATTATATGTGCCTCTAATTAACAGCGCTTATAATTGGCAAGCGCTATTAAAGGTGTGCTATTAAAGGTCCTTTTTGTAGTAGTGTTTGTATGCAAGCAATGATTTCTATTGATTCTCATATCCTTATTGCTATGCTAGGGTAGATGTGTTGTTCTAAGGTTTGGGATGAACCCTATGTATCTAATTTCATATTCGCGATGAATGAATTTCTAAATTACTAGAATTGCTAGGAGGTTAGGTTGTGATTGATTTACTACGGATAGCTAGGGATTTCCATCGATTTGGGATTTGCAAGAGATTGGATTCTAATCGATGGGAAGGCCTAGATATTCGATTTAGATTTACAATTGGATTTCTCTAGACTTGGTTTGCAAGAGATTGGACCAAAGCTAGGATTTTTAATTGTAAATCTATACCCATATTCGTTTGCAAGAGATTGGACGAATACGAACTATCACAACCTAGATCGTAACTCGAGTTTGCACGAGAGTGGGCTCGAGGAGCGATTGGACGATGATGTCGATCCTCATGCTAGTGGCTTAGGTTAGGGTTTGCAAGAGATTGGGCCCTAACCCAGGTTTGCTATAGACCGACAATAGCGCGAGAGCGTGAGCTTGGTTCTCTATTCAGTTACGACTAGTTCACCTCAACGCAAGTCTAGTAATATTGAGATTCACTATTAACAATGATGCATGACGGTCCGTAGTGGGGATTCCCTAGCCCTAGACGTCTTTATCTGATTTTATATCCCCATACTTTGCCCGACGATTGTGACAGGATCGCCGCAAGGCAAATTCCCTCTTTTATTATACTGTATTTAAATCGATATTTGACCGATTTCTTTATCATCGACACCGACATCCACCACCATTTTCATTATATCATTCCATAGCCATCTTCACCAATAAAACCATTCGTAGTCAAACCAACCTAGGATAGATTGGAGCTCAACACCACCTCCTCGTGTTCGATACCCGCTCGCCACTTTGCCGTGCACTTGCGGTAAAACTACAATCGTTCTCCTGGACGTGTATCCGGGGCCGACCAAGTTTTTGGTCGTGCTCTTGGGTTGCATTCCGGAGCGATCAAGTTTTTGGCGCCGTTGCCGGGGAGGTGTTTCCCGTTGGGTGCCAATTTGTCACAATTAGGTTGATTAGACTACATTAAAAAAAACAAAAAAAAAATCAAAAAAAACATTGAGAGTGAATTTTTCCCACCACCTGCTATTATTATCTTTATCTCTCTTTGTACCACTGACGTCTTTTCCAGGTTGTTTACTTTGATTGATCAGGTACAGTTGTTGCAGCGATGGTGCTTCCAAAGAAAATGCGAGCGGGCTCTATACAATCCTACATATATCTCGCTGCATTCTATCAGGCTGATGGAGAATCCTTTGGGGAAGCCTTGTCTAGGTTTGAAGGAATGTTAGAAATGTTCCAGACGGAGTCAGACCATGTGTGGAATGACTCCACGCTATTTGATATCTTCACTAGAAGGCTAAAGGGACCCTCACGTGATTTTTTGAAGAGGATGCAAGTGGGGAAGTTCAGTGATCTACAGTTGGCAGCAGCCTTAGAGCAAATGATAGATGATGCTCGATCTACTGGTTCACTAACCGTTACGGTAAGTACACCATACGACCAAGTATTCATCGATTTTTTATGGCTAATGTCTCTAGTGCAGGTACTATCATAGATGGAGTGTATGCTTCACTTGAAAGTGATCATATCCACCTTTATACCATCAACACTCCACAAATAGAGACATCTGAGTTGCCAAAGGAGGACACATATATGGATCTATTGAGAAATATTGTTGACGTAGTTCGAAATTCCGGTCCATTGACAATAACGGCAGGTGATCCTTTTGAGCTTGAATTTCAAGACTTTATTACTCATTGTATCTCTTCCACAGGCACAATTGATGATGGAGTCTATGCTCTAGTTGAGGGGCACACGACCCACTTTTATACCGTGGTCAAGATACATGAGCCCATAGAGCCACCTACACCTACTATTGAGGAGGCCAAGCCATGCAATCGGGTGCCTCGAGCTCCAGGACAGAAACAAAGAAGAAGGCATGAAAAGGAGATGATGACATTGACATTGCCTTCTATACCTGAGGAGCCTGAGGAGGATGTCCACGTTCAGCTTGGGGGAGAGTCAGCTTGTGCCATCGTCGCTCCCCCTTGCCACCCACATGAGCCAGAGCTTGCTTTTGAGGAGGCCTTACATGCGGAGCCAGAGCTTTTCACCGAGGAGGCCGGGCATTGGGACGAGGACACAGCCATTCATGAGGATCCCAAGCATTGCCCTCCTCCTTTCGAGCTACCGCTGCCACCTCTACTTTCTACAGAGGCTGAGCATCCCTCAGAGGCACACCCTTCCATTGACGCCGAGGACAATCCCACAGAGCTTATGGCTCCCCTTCAGGGAGATCTCTTTACTCCCTCGCCCTTTATATTTGACTCCCCTCCCGTGTATGATGCTTGCTATGATTCATATTTTGACGACTCATTGCACCTTTTGCAGGATTCATGTACATATGATCAAGAGGTACGATGGGACGTATACGAGGAGGAGAGCGAGGAATTAGCACCCATGGATGCTATTGATTATGATCAGGAGGTGCGATGGGATAAGTCTGACGATAATGAGGAGTTACTTGATGAAACCCACGCTTATATGCCGAAGCTACCGGCACAACCGGAGGCGAACAACGAGGGGTCGATCGACGTGGTATATGAGAGTAGAGATTTATTTCCAGGGAAGTGTTGTCAACCGTTTTTAATTTTAAATACTTACGTTGATGACCCTCTTTGGAATACATTTATTTTGGGGAAGAATTATCCACATCAGATTGATGCGGCTTATCTCTTGCAGGGTACAGGTGGAGTCCTTGGAGAGATGCTGGAAGCCGCATTGCTGGAATCTGATGGAGTCCGTGGACATACGCATCTGGCAGAGCCACGGAAAGAGCAGTTGGAGCAGTTGCCTGCACCGGTAAAGATACTGGATCCACCTTTTGCTATAGGTGATATCAATCCAGTAGTGTAGAAATTTTATGCTTTAAATAAACTCGAATCCTCTCGACAGCGAGAGGACCGTATAGATTTGCTTGAATAAATATCACCTCATATGATGGCAACAAAAATATTTTACACCCCAAACCCATTATATATATTAATTCCCCTCTCCATATTTTGATACGCCACATCCTTTTGCTCACCACCATCGAGCATTTCTTTCAAGTGAATACTCACTTTCTTATTCATTTGACTTGATAACGCTATGCAAAGCCATGACATTTTTGATTGAGTCACTTGAATAGGATTGTTTGGTATAAGCTTGGGGGAAAGCGCTCTCATGCATCATGGTATGTGCATGTAGTTGCATTAGGATTTCATGTCATTCATTTCATCATTTTTCATTCACCCCCTTATTATTATCGTTGTTCCTCATATTCTTTCATTATGATCACATTGAGGACAATGTGAAGTTTAAGCTTGGGGGAGTGCATTTCCATGCCATTTAGATGCATTAGTTGCATTTTTACTTTATTTTAGGATTTTTAAAATTTTTCAAAATTTTTGCATCATCTTTTTGATTTTTCCATCTTATTTTCCTTTTATGTGTGTTCTGCATCATATTGTGTGCTTGTTTTTCTTTTCTTTCCTCTCTTTTATTTTATATCTTTATTTTCTTTTCCTCCTTTCGATAGATTTGTTCCTTATGATGATGTCTCTTATTGCTTTAGCAACCATCACGATGCTTATTATTCCTTGCCATGCTACTTAGAGTATTTCAGTATCATGCTTTCCATGTGCTTGCTTATATATTCTTTTGATGATTCCTCTATATGAATGCATGATATTAGTTGAAGCTGAACGTATGGATTAGTGTTTAGTATGCTTTTGTTGGAAGTGCACCAAGATTCACGCATCAATTGTATAACGGGAGCATCTGCCTTATTATCTTATTCACCTCATGTTGCATGCTTGAAATGAAAGTACTCTTTACCGCTTGACTTCGCTTTTTATTGAGATGATTGAGAATATCCATGCTTACATATGAGTTTTAGTTGAAGTATTATTTTATTGAACCGTTCGTGCACATCTTAGAGTGAACCGAGTGTTACATTATTTCCTTCTCCACATATATCTTTTTATTCTCTACATGTCACTTGAGTTCACCTCCTAAAGCTACTTATATCGCATCTATTTCCCAAAAATCCCCACAAAAGAAAAGTTAGCTCCAAAAAGTCCAAAAAGCCAAAAAGGAGCCAAAAACCAAAAATACAAATCAAATAGCTCCTACAAAAATCCAAAAAGAAAAGCGAGAAACAAAAAAAGATCAAAAAGAAAAAAAAAGAAGAAAAAAAATTGTTTCTCTATCTCATTATTGGAGCCACAAAATACTTGGGAAAACCAAGGCAAAAATCCCATTTTCCACTATCATATTCCTTTAGATGCGATGCCTCAAGCTAAGCTTGGGGGGATGAATTCATTTGACCATATGAGTGAGTATGACATTAGAGTGGAGACGTGCATGAATGGGAATATTCGATAATGCTTAGACTTTGCAAAATATATTAGATATGGAGATTTTTCATGATTTGAAATAAATATGTGAATGCCATGACTTTTATTCTATTCTCTATTGTATGCTTGGTGTGTATCTTATATGCTTCATTTATAACTTTTGATTGAAAAGTGCATTGCCAACATTTGTATATTAAATCCTATGAAATGCGTGACGTGGATATGAATTGATTGTATGAATTTAGAGAATCTCTTTTGTTGTTCTTAAAAGCTTGCAAGTACCATGTTTATGTAAGATATGAAATCCTTATAGCATGCGATTCGTATTTTCCAAGTTATCTGATGTGTAGCTTATGGCTTGAGATCTGAGAGAATAATCTAGCGACCCCTTCCACCTCGTGTTCTTTATTTTCCATTTCATTTTCTTTGTTTTCATCTCCCGAGTTCGTCTCTCTACTTTTCTTCCTCGAGGACGAGTAAGAGGCAAGCTTGGGGGATTTTGATCGGTCCATATTTTACACCTTTTTTCTACATATTTGCATGCCATTTCGGTTGCTCATATTGCGATGTTCACGATTATTCGATGATATTGTGTTACTTTTCACTATTTCTTGTTTTTGTCGGATTTCAGGAAATATGGAGCGATCGGGAGCAAAAATGAGCTTAAGGGACTTGCACCCACTCCGGAGCGTCACCCAAGGCCCTTTTGAGGGCTATTCGGCGATGTGAGACGGGTGGAAGAAGAAGGAACTCCGTGGGAGCGACGAGGAGGAGAAACAGAGAAGATTGGGCATTTTAGCATGCCACTCGGCCGAGTGAAGGAGTCACTCGGCCGAGCAAAGAAGTCCGCTCGGCCGGCCAGATCGGACACGCAGCAGATTGAGTATCAGCGTGCACTCGGCCGAGCATCGCCAGACCACTCGGCCGAGCACAGAGATACCACTCGCCCGAGTGGCATCACGACGACGGCAAGCAAAAATCCCAGACTTAGGGTTCCGACTCGGCCGAGTACCGAATGCCCCGCGGCCGAGTTAGTAAAGCCACTCGGCCGAGCCACCCCCGGAGACAGACCCCTGAGGACCTCGAAGTTACTGGAATTTTACAGGGTCTATCACTCGGCCGAGTAGAGAAGCCCACTCGACCGAGTAGAGAAGTCAACTCGGCCGAGTGATGCCGAGGACACGCAGCGCCCAGATTTTCAGACAGCCTCCCACTCTTTTGAAATCTGCTATCATTCCAGTAATCAAAGTATTTTTCTCATATTTTTTATGGATATTAGACTTCATTACGGTTCCAACGCCGCCAAGAACGCGCAAATCGGAGGTCGGATGAAATCTGGAGAATTTCTGCAAGTTGATGCTGTAGTGCTGGAATTCCCACTCGGCCGAGTGCGGCCTGGGCCCAGATTTTAAGTTGCGGTTTGGGCTGTTTTTGGGCACGAATTTGAGGGGTTTTCTAGGTTTTCTTGCTAGGGTTTTGGGAGAGTATTTAAGGGTTTTGTAGCCACCATTAGGGGAGAGCCCCATTATGTTTTCTTAGCCCTCATATGTTTTTCTAGGGATTCTTTTGGAGGTTAGGCCATGCCCTAGGCACCCTCTTGGATCTAAAAGCTTGTATTTTGGATTGAAGATCTTCATCAAGCTAAGTATTTTCTTCTTTTTATTTGAATCCTTGTTTTTCTATCTTTTTGTATGCAAGCAATGATTTCTATTGATTCTCATATCCTTATTGTTATGCTAGGGTAGATTTGTTGTTCTAGGGTTTGGGATGAACCCTATGGATCTAATTTCATATTCGCGATGAATGAATTTCTAAATTACTAGAATTGCTAGGAGGTTAGGTTGTGATTGATTTACTACGGATAGCTAGGGATTTCCATCGATTTGGGATTTGCAAGAGATTGGATTCTAATCGATGGGAAGGCCTAGATATTCGATTTAGATTTACAATTGGATTTCTCTAGACTTGGTTTGCAAGAGATTGGACCAAAGCTAGGATTTTTAATTGTAAATCTATACCCATATTCATTTGCAAGAGATTGGACGAATACGAACTATCACAACCTAGATCGTAACTCGAGTTTGCACGAGAGTGGGCTCGAGGAGCGATTGGACGATGATGTCGATCCTCATGCTAGTGGCTTAGGTTAGGGTTTGCAAGATATTGGGCCCTAACCCAGGTTTGCTATAGACCGGCAATAGCGCGAGAGCGTGAGCTTGGTTCTCTATTCAGTTACGACTAGTTCACCTCAACGCAAGTCTAGTAATATTGAGATTCACTATTAACAATGATGCATGACGGTCCGTAGTGGGGATTCCCTAGCCCTAGACGTCTTTATCTGATTTTATATCCCCATACTTTGCCCGACGATTGTGACAGGATCGCCGCAAGGCAAATTCCCTCTTTTATTATACTGTATTTAAATCGATATTTGACCGATTTCTTTATCATCGACACCGACATCCACCACCATTTTCATTATATCATTCCATAGCCATCTTCACCAATAAAACCATTCGTAGTCAAACCAACCTAGGATAGATTGGAGCTCAACACCACCTCCTCGTGTTCGATACCCGCTCGCCACTTTGCCGTGCGCTTGCGGTAAAACTACAATCGTTCTCCTGGACGTGTATCCGGGGCCGACCAAGTTTTTGGTCGTGCTCTTGGGTTGCATTCCGGGGCGATCACTTATCACGATATGGTCCTCTTGTGGCCATATCTTATTGTTGATGCCGCTTGCTTATGGTTTACCACTAAGTCTTGATAACTGTGTATTTGATGAGCAAAATCTCATTGAAATAGGCACGCAGTCTAAAGAAGCCTGAACCTTCTGAGACCATATCATGGGACACAAAAGTCCTAATCTCGTTATGGTCCGCATACTTTTTCTGTGTGAAGATGAGATCCAGAAGATCATTCACATTCAGACCAAAGTGCATCAATTGCCGGATAAATTTACGGACAACCATAAGATTGTTCGTCCACACGTCCCTGCTACCAACACGCCAGCTAGGATTGACATTTCCAAAGATGGATACAATCCACCGGCAACAGAATTGGCTGTACCTCAATTGAAAAGAGGACGCCTGACAGGTTCAAAATATAAAGTTCCTCAAAAGAGGACGATTCCTGGATATATTAAAATGATCCATCCACATGATGCTGAGCTCAGACCAGCAACCTCTCCCCTCCTAATTTCCACTGTAGAGGAAACAACAGTAGAAAAATCATTATATTACGTACGTACTAGAGAGGTACTGGACAGATATAGCACAGTCGTCGTCGACGGTTTTGCTTTCGCTATTGTCGTTCACGTCGCTGAATACAATGATGACGTCAACCCACTTTTCTATAGCATAAACAAATAGATTGGCCAAAGTGGGACGAGACAATAAGAGTAGAGCTGGACTCACTCTTGAAAAGCAAAATCTTTGGACCAGTAGTCCATACACCTGAATGTGTAAAACCTGTGGAATATAATTCGGTTTTCATAAGAAATTGAAATAAAGGAAATGTGATCATTTTCCTATTAAGCCTAAACTTCTCTTAAAAAGCCAATAAATGCAGCTCATGGACGTTGTGATTGCATATATATACATCAATATAGATATAGAGATCTATATAAAAATTCTAGAAGGGTATACTCTACCCCCAGAGATGAAAGAGAAACGTAGAAACGTCTTCTCCATAAAGGCTACAAAGATCATTAGTTGCTCTTAAGCAATATTCTACCCGTAAATCTTTTTCGAAAGATCGTTGACAGGATATGTGATATTCGCCGTACATGTGGTCGACTTAAAGCTGGTAGGATCTCCTACAGAGACTATTAAGATATCTGATAGCTTTAAGCATACATTGGAAATGAAATACATAGGCATAACAAGGTATTGTCTCGGCTTACATATTGAACACCTTCGTGGTGGAACCGTTTGATATTCTTCATACACCTGGAGTTTATGAAGAATAATGTCCATTGGCAACCTATTAAAAGTGGATGCTTATTTATGACACCTTCCAGTAGCTGGAAGAGGGGGAGGACATCCTAGGTCCCGAAGAACCTAGCTCTAGTGTACTTGTTACACTTCTTTATCTGGCCAACTGCACGTGCTGCAGTAAAGTTGTTAACCAGATACAGTGTTGTCTTGGAGAACACCACTAGACCAAGGATAAGCTGCTTCTACGCAACTTCCAAGGGTCAGGGAATATATATTGCATATGTAGGTTTAAAGATCATCGCGATGAATAAAACACAAAAGGCAGGCCACCTCCTAAATATCTACACAACATCCTCCAATGTCTACATCTTCTGAGAATCTCATCATCCAAGAAGCAAGTATTGAAAACGCTCAGCCAGGTCCAGCAGTACCTTGCAGACACACTGAAGACTGATTCAAAGAATACTTTAGCGGAGTCATCTACCAACTTCGAAGAGTATTCCACTCCAGAGCGCCACTGCTTTCCAATAGCCGCTAGATGAGTGAAACTTGTATAGATGAGTGATGATTGTATTTGCTTTCAGAACATGATGGATGTATATATGAATAAGAGATGATTATATAGATACATAGGAAATCTGCAAGCCTGAAGCTTGTACAGATCAGGGGGAGTCCCTCGATAGTTGTACTCTTTTTCCTTAAACTGCTGGTTTTTCCCACTGGGTTTTCCATAGCTAAGGTTTTAACGAGGCAACCACATGGGCTCTGGATCCAGAAGTATCCACCCCATTAGCATATTGAATCCTGAAGTATTCATATGCTTTACCCAAGGTAATGGAGAGATGAGGCGGAGTGTTCTGAGTTGAGGGAGGCCTTTAGCCTCCCTCCCCTCGTCATCTCACCATTACTCCCCACTAAGTTAGTGGGGAGTCCCTTGGACTCCAAAGTTCCATTTCATTAAATATATAGAGAGCCATGGCTTATGCCATGGCTACTCCTTATGGGAGATTATGTTACTCTTCTTCCAATCTCTCTCAACAAAACTGTGCTATATTGCATTATCCTTTTTTGAGCTTGACTTGAAGGTCTTGATCACATGTGAAAGTTGATTTGGTTGTTTTGCATCGCAAGCAGGCTCTTCTATCATGTATTGGTATACATGAAGTTATATGTCTGGTGCTCTGGCAGGTGATTTTTTAAAGGTTTCTAATTAGTAACATCGTTTTCATCAATCGAGATTTATGTAAATTAGGTGGAAGTGTTACCGATGGGATAATATAGGATTGTTCATATCCTATGATTTAGTCAAAAATTGTGTCTATTGTAAACATTTATATGTGAAATGAGCAAATGTTAATGGACAAGTAAGATTAAGTCCACAAATCTCTTATCTCAGTGAATATTTTTCTGGATCGATCTCGGAGGATAATGTTAATTGGAAGCATGCATATATGTGATGTAAATGACTCTAATATAGGTCCAACAAATGCTTACTATTTTCAAGGAAGACCATGCTGAAGGGCATAACTAATCTTCATCATTTCATCTTGTTTTTTGTATTTTGTATTTTGTGATAACAGTTTGTAATAATACTGTTATTTGATTTGTTTCTCAGGGATGGCATGGCAAACAAAAGTCGAAATGTTGAAAACAAGACTCCAATCAGACATTTACTGTGCTTCTTGATTGTAGGCTAAGTGGTGTTCGTAGAATTTATTATGATGTTCATGTAAGAATGTAGTGAGCAGACTTTAACTTGAAAAGGCTCCAAAAGAAACACATGTGATCTTTATGACATACTAAGCTTTGGAGATCTGCCCTCTTTCAAGTTTCTGGAGTAGGACACTATGGTAAGAGGATCATGTTATCAAGATACGACAGCATGCTAGCAGTAGGAGACAGTTCCTTGTGGGTCCAATAATTTAAGATTATGGCAGCAGACATGATATTTGGTGCTTTTTCTAACTGAAGCACTATTTCAAAGATCAACCTTATCTAAAGAATGCTACACATATATTTCATTACATCTGAGATCATCCAAACTTTATGATATTAGATGCTTATGGAAAATAATAGCCAATTTTTTTATAAAGCTACCTTTATTGTCATAGACTATCACTAGTAAATGTTTCTTTATGTTTTTTGTAATTTTTTCTCTACTTTTCAATGTTTGCTTCAAATATTTTTGCTTGAAAATGTCATAACATTTTACCCAGTCATGACATCAACTATATTTTCCTGTCATCACCTGTTTTTCTATCAAAACGGTTAGTTCAACAAAACCTATGTTAATATTTAACCTTTTTTGTTAATTTGTTGTTTGGTTTTGGCTATGTTATTTGTAATACCAGTAAACACTTAGAACACCCGTTTATGCAGAATTTAAATGCCCCCCCAATGATTCTTTGGTCATGGTTAGCTCTTGAGGGGAACAGGGAACCGATGTAATCATCATGATCAAATGAAGTTTCTACTGAAGTACTTGCTTATGTTGTGTTTCCCAATTTTATTTATTTCTTATTTTTCCTTAGGCCAACCCACTCGATCCTTATTCTTTTTAACTTTTCTTAACTTTCCTTTCTTTTTGTTTCAGGAATTGCGTATGCAAGGTGGAGAGGGTGGAGGAAAGGGTGGTGATCAGCATTGAGGGTTTAATAGTTTTTTTTCTTGGTGTAATGTTGAGGGGGCCGATGGGCTGTTATGTTTAGTTATATTGAGAGTTTACTTTTTGTATTGAGAAGGCTGAGGGGCCGTTGTGTTGATGACTTATGTGGAAATTTTTTGTTGCTTTGTTTATTAGAATTTGTTGATGATGTTGTGTGAATTTTGATTGCACATTGTTTGTTTTCTGTGAATTTTGACTGTACAATGATTTTTGAAGATTTTCTATTTTTTTAAAAAAATAATTACATTAGCCACGGATAGTCTGTGGCTAATAGACATTAACCACGGAAGTGATCATCTAGGAAATTACTCCATGGCTAACTTATTTCTGCCACGGAATATCCATGGCATTTAAAACTACTATGGCCACGGATTCCCGTGGCTAATTTATATTAGCCACGGAAATGTTTCCGTGGCAAAAAGGTTTTTGCCACAACAACTCCGTGGCAAATGAAATGTGTATTGCCACGGATGTCCGTGGCTAATGTCTTTTAGCCACGGAAACATTAGCCACGGAGGTCTGTGGCTACTGTTCCGTGGCTAATGTTTCTGCCACCGAATTACTTCCATTGGCCACGGAATTTTTCGCATTAACAACTGCACTTTTCCCCATAGAACATTAGCCACACAATTTCTAAAAGTCCGTGGCTAATGGATTTTAGCCACGGATTTCAAGGTATTAGCCACGGATTTGTCCGTGGCTAATGCACAATTTTCCAGTAGTGAATCTTTGTAACAAAAACATATTTCAACAACATTTCTACAAAAAAGAATTGATAATCCAGAATAGAATCCGACCTATGCCCAACCCAACATGTTTGGCACCCCCACAAGATGGAGAATGCAAATGTGGCTGGCTTAGTGTTTGCCACCCAGTTACATGATTTAATTTTTTCCACTGTGCAGTTACATGATTAACCAGAACTACTCTATCTAATATTATTAGATATCGACAACCAATAATTTTTACAAGAAAGGGTACAATTAATTACTAGAACAACACAAACGAATAGCCATAATCGATTAAATTTTATAGACAATCTTTGTAACAAAAACATATTTCAACAACATTTCTACAAAAAAGAATTGATAATCCAGAATAGAATCCGACCCATGCCCAACCCAACATGTTTGGCACCCCCACAAGATGGAGAATGCAAATGGGGCTGGCTTAGTATTTGCCACCCAAAACCCAGAGAAGTGTGTGTAAATATGTGTATTGTCTGAAGGTAAAATGGAAAAAAGACTCAATGGCAAACCTGCAAATGGGAAAGTTATGGGGAGAGTGTCGTTGGTAAATTTGCAATTAAGTATGCTGGTGGGTTTTTGTTTTGAACGAGGGATGATGTGGCATCTCATGTGCAACGTGCCATATGTGATAAAGGTGCACACCCTCTTTTGTATTACACACACATGCATGCACAGCAAAAGAGAGTAATATTTAGATGATTCGATTTTGATCAACATTGCGTCAAGAAACACAACTTGTATTTTTTTTTGCAATAGACTATGCAAAATGATTGGCGGTAACTACTCTGAGAGTAATATTATTAAATCTTAACAGACAATTATTTTTATACAGAAAGGGTATAGAATGTTACAAAAGAATTGCCACATATCAATTAAATTTTACAAACAAACAATGTCCATGTTTACAATAAAGAATCGGCGATCGAGAAAAGAATCAATGAACGAGATAGGTAACAAGAAGAGCCACAAGCATCAGCACATAAGCTATCCCTTGATCGATCGCAGCCCCATCGCTCGTCGCCGGAGAGGGCGCCATGGCTTGCCCGTGGGCGAGCTTCATGAGACCGGAGAAGAAGAAGGCAACAAAGAACAAGGAAAGCATTCTCATAGAACTCATCTTCTGATGTCGAGGGCGAATTCGTAGACACAAAATAAGGAGAGAGAACTTAATTAAGTAGGAGTGAGATGGGAGTATGTTGAAGTATTAGGACTTGAGAGGAGTGCTTCTGTTCGTGGCTTTATATATATACACAGGCCTGGAGGTTGAAGGGAGACTTGTTCTTTTGATTTGAACAATGCGAGATCAAGTCAGTAGTCAACCGTGCCGAGGCTGCAAGAAATGCGAATGGTTAACTTGGTAGTTTGTTGCTTGGCATCTTCCTCTATTTTGATGGTCTTCGTAAAAATTAACAACTAGAATTGCTGTGAAAGAGAGAGCTTGAGGGAGAGGTCAGGGTGTTGGTAGAAAGAGCCTCTGCAATTATGGGTCGTTTTTGTTTCATATTTGAAAGTGATCGGTTGACGGGGATCAGCGATTTTGAATCCATCAACTCAGATGGTGTTCAAAGCTTAAACACTCTGGAATTAACAATAACACATGTGATTTGTTTAAGGAGACGTGTGAAAAAGCTAAGTCAATTCGGTGGATTATCATTGGGAGTGATCAATTGGAAATTACGAAGCATCTGCGTGGTTGTAGCCACGCGCTTCATGCTTGTGGCTCACGATTTGGACGTCAAAATGACATGTTGCCTCTTTTAAAGAGAAATTATTTGGTTTATACGTCGCTAATGATATATATATTACATTTGACAAACTTTTTTGAATCCTAGGACTGATTAGGACAAGTTGACTACGACAAACATGTTGATTATAACCCTTTAATAAAAGTTTCTTTAACAAATGGCAGGAAACAGCTTTTAGAACACTAAATATAACTGTTTATGCCTTTTCGCTCATTCATCCAAAACCTGAAGACGATAAAGATAAAAAATTAACAAGCTGAGAACATGACAATAAGATTTATGGACACACCATTCTCAAGAAACTGGCTAATAATCTCTTTGATATCTACCGTCCTTACAGAGTAGCCTCTGAAATATATGATAGCCTTAATAAGAATTATGTCCTAAAAGTTGTTGGCACCTAAAAATTTCCCATATGCAACTTCCTTCACCACTTTATGTCCAAAGATGAAGATGTCTCCTCTTAAATTCATGAGTACGCAACGACGTTCTCATTGAAGACCTTAAAAATGAAAACATACCTCTGCTTGAACCTTTTATAGTAGTAGCATTGATTGAAAAATTACCCGAATCTTGAAAGAAATATAAGAACAACCTTAAACATAAAATGAAACAAATATCCTTGAAGATGTCATCATCCACATTTGGATTGAAAAAAAATAAAAGGGAGAAAGAGAAAACCACAATAGCTAAGGAAATAGTTTCCAAGGCTAATCTAGTAGAGAGAAACTCTTCCATGCCCTTTTCACATCATAAGAATGTTGGAACTTATCCAACTAATGTTGGATCCTAATCCAATATTGGGCTTATATGCGATAAATAATTATATGGTGCTAACTGTCATATTAAAGCCCAATGTATAAGTGATCTCATTTATTAAGTTAAGTGGGCTTAAATGAGTCATATAGGTTGTGGGCCTTTATGTGTGGTGACTATTGGGCTTCAACTCGTTGATGGGCCGAGTTGAAAACCCTAGGGCTATGGAGGCTAGTCTATAAATATTAGCGGTCATGGTCCCCGGAATACACGAACAAAGTTGAGCCGTCTTTTCTACGTCCCGTCGCTAGGAGAGAAACCAGGAGAAAGCTAAAGGGGTTCTCCAACGGTTGATTCGTGCTATTCTGAAAGATCGTCCGTTGCGTTATCGTCAGGATCTCTTTCAGATTATTAGCGATGGACTCAGGTACGCTTCCGCTAAATTAGAGTATGCAATGATTTAAGATTCTGCATGTTATATATCTAGATTTGTGTTGTTTGGCTAGAACGCATGTCTAGATCTTTAGTTTCTACAAGTGGTATCAGAGCCTGCATACTGTGGATCTTAAATTTTTTGCCTGCTCGTAGTAGATCTGATAAAAATCAGCTTTTTTAATTTGTTTCTGGTTTCGGATCTGTTAAAATTCGATTTTTATCAGCTTTAGTTTTCAGATCGATATAAAGGAAGGGTTTTTATATTTGTTTTTCCCTGAATTTAAAAAAAATATTTTTGATCGGCGACGTCCCGCCGGCCGCCGCCCGGCGCAGACAAAGGGGGCGGCCGGCGCCGCCCCCATTCAGAAACAGGGGGCGACGCCTGCCGCCCCCCGGCGGAATAAAGGGGGGCGACCTACGCTGCCCTTCGTTCAGCAACAGGGGGTGGCAGAGGCCGCCCCCAGTCAGGGTACACTGGGGGTGGGCGGCGCCCCCCCTCCCCGCCGCCGCCGGAGACCGGGGCGCCGGCCTCCCTACCGGTGCCCAACGGCAGAGATGGGGGCGACCGCCGCCGCCGCCCCCCCAACAGAAACCCTAACCCACTTGGGCCGGCCCTCCCCAGGCCGGCCCACAAACAGTTTTTTTAAAAAATAAAGGTTTTATTCAAATTTGAGCCTGTTATCATTGGGCTGGGCTGTTTAAAAAAAACTGTTTTGTTTTATAAAGTGGGGAGGGCTGGGATGTTATATTTGGTCCCTTTGGGTTGTTTGGCTTGACTATGGGCTTAGTCTATTTTGGACACAAATTTGGGCCTATTTTGGGATATTTTAACACACGTTAAAGGAGGGAATAAAAAGGACTTTATATATTTCCCTTAAGTGAAATTTTTTGTGTTAAAAGTCAGCTTTAATTTTAAATTTATTTTTAGGCATGCTACATTATATATATTTCGAAATTATTGTAATTAAATCAACCCCCACCGAAGTGGGCTTTATCGTGGCAATTACTCTTATTTCGATATATAAAAAGTTACGGACATACTTTGTATGTAAATTTAGTGCCTAAATTTTAAATTTAAATTCGTTAAATGAGGAAATAAATGGTAATGTGTGTATATATATTTCCTTTAGGCCCAATTTTGTGTGTTAAATTTAAGTTCATTCCAATTTTAATTCTTTAGGCAAAATTCAGTGAAATATACGTTTCGAAATAACTCTAATTTTTTGTGAAATTCCACCAAAGTGGGTTCCACTACTAAAATTGTTATTATTTCGGAATGTAAACAGATTAAAATACATACACAGTACGATCAGTTGCCTGGATGAATTTCAAACGGATCGGAGAAAGTAAATAAAAGGCTTTCATGTATATTTACATTTAAGTTCAGTTTTATTTAAATTCAATTTTTGGGCGCATTAAAATATATGTTTCAAAATAATTTTAATTATTACAGGACCCCACCAAAGTGGGCTCTATAGTTAAATTATTATTATTTCGGAACATAAACGGTTAAATACATACTTTTGTATGAAGGAGGAAACAAGAAGCTTTCATGTATATTTCTCCTCAAAGATAAATTTTGTGTTAATTGTGCAAAATAAATTTAAATTCAAAGTTTATGGCATAAACCAGTATATATATATTTTGGCATATAACAAGTTGACTTCATACCTTGGTATGAAAATTCAGTTTGCCTAAATTTAGATTTAAATTAAGACACAAAATTCAAGTGTTTTCTTTAGGAGCAAATAAAAGGGTTTAACATATGTTTCTCCTCAAGAATCAGTTTAAAAGGCCTTAAAGAATTTTGTGCACTATCCATCAAGTAAATGGCCTAAAGGAATTTTTTTGACACATTTTAAAGTTATATCTAAAAGGGGATAGGGTGTGTGTGTGTGTGTGTGTGTGTGTGTGTGTGTGTGTGTGTGTGTGTGTGTGTGTGTGTGTGTGTGTAGCTTTATAATATATGTTCATATACACATTAGTATACCTATATACCCCATTTTGAAGAAGAAAATTTGTGTTGAAGTTATGGATTTTATTTAACTCAATATAAATGATTAGAAGGGTGGAATAAAAGGCTCTTATATATATTTCCACTTAATGTAATCATTTTTTGTGTTAAATTCAGTTTAGTTTCAAATTCATTTTTTTGGCACAATTAATTATATATTTCGAATATAGATTGATTGGATCATCAACTCACCAAAGTGGGTTTTCTTGTGAAGATTAGTTCTAATCTCGAAATATAAGAAGTTCACTACATACTTTTGTATGAAAATTTTGGTTGCCTTAAAATTTGATTTTGAATAAAAATGGACTTGAATATATCCAATTAAAGTGTAAATTCATGTATTAAATTGCGACATAGATTCAAATTTTGCAAAGGTATATATTTTTGAAATGACTTCGTGCAATCATCATCTCGCCAAAGTGGGCTCTGTTGTTTTGCATTATTTCATTTCATAAATATAAAAGGAATTTAATGTGCAAATGATTTTCGTAAGAACGCTAAATCGGCCGAAAGGAAGATTACCATTCTATACCATTTCATGCGCACCTGTGGCAATAGACAAGGTGATGATTAGTGAGATCAATGCATGCAAATTTAATTCGGCCCAAAGGAAGTTTTATTTTTGGCATGGTATTATTGTCATTGTCTGATTGCTACAACAAGATGTCAGTGACTAGTCAATAGATTATCCAAAGATAAATATTGGGCTAGTGGGGGATGCCTTGAGATGGGAAAATAGCATTAATTTAAATTTGTCGTTGTTTTATTTAATACTCGTATGAACATGTTAAAGTTATTTTTTCTTGTTTTCTTTTTCAGCTATTATTCCTGAAAAATTTTCTGCCAACCTCAAATCTATTCCAGTACTTAATGGCACTAACTTCAAGGCATGGAAGTAGAATCTTTTGATAATCCTCGGAGTCATGGATCTTGATCTGGCATTGAGGACTCATAGCTCTCCATCACTCACTGATGAGAGTACCTCTGTTGAACAGAGGGAGATGGAAGAGTGAAAGAGATCAAATCGCATGTGCCTAATGCTTATAAAGAAAGACATTCCAGAATATCTCAGGGGTTCTCTTTCAGAGAAAATTTCCACAGCTAAACGGTTCCTTATTGAGCTTGAAAAGAAGTTTGTCAAGAATGAAAAGAGTGAGATTAGTACACTCTTGAAAAACTTATCTTCAATGAAATATGAAGGTAAAGGAAACATCAGGGAGCACATATTGAAGATGTCTAAATATTGCTTCAAGGTTGAAAGCACTTGAGCTAGACCTCTCTGAGGCTCTGCTAGTGCATTTTGTTTTGGTATCTCTTCCATCCTAGTTTGACCAGTTTAAGATGAGCTACAATATGAAGGATGAGACTTGGTCTCTGGATGAGCTCATCTCAAACTGTGTAAAGGAAGATGAAAGGCTTGAGCAAGAAATGACAGAAAGCCCTCTCCTGACATCCACCTTCAACAAGAGGAAGAAGGATACTAAAGCTGCAGATAAGGCTTCTCAAAAAAAACAACAAAGGGAACTGGAAAGTTCAGAAGGTCATGGTTGTTTCTTCTGTGGAGCTGAAGGACATGTAAAGAAGAATTGCTCAAATTATCACGCTTGGCGTGCTAAAAAGGGTATGTTTCTTTAATTTGGTTTGATTCTAAGTTAATTTCTTTTCATGCAACCTTTGTTACTTATAGACACGTGATGGAAAGATTTTGGTCTAACCATTCACATCATTGTGTTTATGCAGGATTGCCTAAGATGCCAAGAGCCAAATGATGGTGAAAGATACATCGATATGGGCAATGGCAAGATGGTTCCAGCAGAAGCAAATTAAATTTAGATTATTTCTTTTAAAGGCTAGATTGTATTTGAATTTTATGAGACTATTATGTTCTGTTTTTAACGGAAATTGGATTTCCATTTCTATTTTGAACAAATTTGGTTATAAGTGTTCAATTATGAATGGAAAATTTGGTTGTCTCTTGATTCAAAATTAGTTTATTCTAGTTCCTTAAAAGATCATTATAATCTTCATTTATTTAGAAATGTTGCTTCATTTACAGAATTCCTACATTAATGAATGTGTTGTAATGAAAGAATTAACAGTTTAGAACTCGGTTATATTTTGTTTGCAGCTTATATCCTTAATAATCAACAAATGAATCACTTGCATGTTTGGAGATGTCCAACTAAGGTAAGGCTTTATAAGCCTAATAAAGTAATAGGACATAATGCTAATGATTTTCTAATTTTGTTGAATAGTTTAAAGTTGATATTATTTTGTATAATGTTACATAATCCCACTATTAAGTTAGTTTACGAATTAGAAAATGCACACCTATTTGAGGATACTGAGTTTGAGGGGGGAAGTTTGGTTAGTGACATTATTCTTGAAGAAGATCATTAATCTCACAGGTGTTGTTGGTATTGTTCAGGATGGTATTCCTGACATTGTTCAAGACACAATAAATTCAAGATAATATTGCAATTCCTCCTATTCGGGAAATTGTTCATAAGGACAAACTCTAGCACCCTCAAAGCACTAACTGCCATTCAGGAAATCCATTAAAGAGATGACAAGCTCACTATTGACATTAGGATGATGGAAGTTTGACTTACATCAAGTCATAAAAGTTCTACATCTCTAAAATGGATTATTGCATTAATTAAGAAAGTCTTTAAATGATACTTAAAATCTTTTTCTCATTGCCATAAGGTTTGAAACCTATTGATTGTAAATAGTTTTTTACAATCAAAAGGAATTCAAAAGGGTACTAAGAAAAGATTTAAAGCGTATCACTCAAAGACTTTATACGGAAAAAAATGCACTAATTGTAAAGAGACCTTTATTCAGTATTCATGAAAGACTTTATAAGGTTTATAATGGCATTAGTAGAGCATTTCAATATCGTTACTGATATATTAAATTTCATTAAGTGATCACCTCGTTCGGTTTTGAGATGATATTTAATGATGTTATCTAAGTTCTGTGGGAGCATGTAATTTATTTAATATCTATGTGGTAATGAATGCTAAGTTCTGTGGGAGACAAGTTTAGTCTCAATAATTGCCCTGAGAATAATCTTCAGAAGATTTCCTATATCTCACCAATAGGGAGTCTAAAATTTGCTCAGTTTTATATGCATTTGGTTATTGCATATATTACAGGTGTGTTGGGTAGATTGTTAAGTTCAGGAGTTGACCATTTGACAGCAGCCAAATGTGTCTTACGGTATTTATGGAGAACAAAAGGGTTACATGTTCAAGGATCAGTAGTCAAAAAAGGTTTGAGATCATTTTGGTATTCTGACTCTGATCATTTATTGGATGCAAAGAATGTATGAAAATCTATATTAGGTGCCATCTACTAGAAGAGATTTAAATGGTCCCCTTTATATAATCTCTTCTGACATGACTTTAGATTTCATATCATATTTGTGTGACATCTAAATCATGAAATATAGCTGCATATAATTTTGTCACTATGCTGCAAATTAGGGATGGTGTTGAAACACCACATAGTTTATTTAGTAACAATAAAGTCTGCAGTTTTATATTCCAGCAACAACAGGAACTCGACAAAGTTTAGATATTCAGAGATCAAGTTCCTAGATTGTTGATTAATAGGAGTGTATAATTGTCTAATGAGCACATCAGAATAAACCATGTAATTACGGATCCGTTATAGTAAGGAAATGTCATCCAAAAGGTTTTATGAGCTAGCTACTCATTTTGATGTCATTTCATTAAGAAAATTCAGTTTTGTGGGAGTTTGTTCTTTTGGGTGCTCATATGATAGACAAAATTAAGTCTCCAGCTTAAGCTTAAGGTTGTTTTCTGATCAGAAATAAAGTTTTTGGTTTCAGTTCGGCTTCACTCCGATTTTGGTTTATTTATGATCTCACTAAGGTTAAGGAGGATCAGTTGGAAATAGACATGTTAAATCACATTACATGTAATTTTCGTGCTACACATCCACTTCATAATCCATGTCATTCTTTTGTATTAGCACGGTGACCATTGATGGGTCGAGCTGCAATTGCTGCGGCGAAGATCTCTTTGATCCCTTGCTAATATAATTGATGGACCGGATTGGTTTTTGACTCATTAAATAAATGACAGTAAGTTAAGATCTTATTCGGTTGTATGCACAACGAAATATAATTATAAAGTTTAGCATATAGCCCAAGTGGGAGATTGTTGGAACTTATCCAACTAATGTTGGATACTAATCCAATATTGGGCTTATATGCGATAAATAATTATATGGTGCTAACTGTCATATTAAAGCCCAATGTATAAGTAATCTCATTTATTAAGTTAAGTGTGCTTAAATGAGTCATATAGGTTGTGAGCCTTTATGTGTGGTGACTATTGGGCTTCAAATCGTTGATGGGCCGAGTTGGAAACCCTAGGGCTATGGAGGCTAGCCTATAAATATTAGCGGACATGGTCCCCGGAATATACGAACAAAGTTGAGCCGTCTTTTCTACGTCCCGTTGCTAGGAGAGAAACCAGGAGAAAGCTAAAGGGGTTCTCCAACGGTTGATTCGTGCTATTCTGGAAGATCGTCCGTTGCGTTATTGTCAGGATCTCTTTCAGATTATTAGTGATGGACTCAGGTACGCTTCCGCTAAATTAGAGTATGCAATGATTTAAGATTCTGCATGTTATATATCTAGATCTGTGTTGTTTGGCTAGAATGCATGTCTAGATCTTTAGTTTCTACAAAGAAGACCTTCAAAAAAGGAAAACCCATACTAGAAGCCTAATCTGAAATTTAAATAGATACATAACATCACTTTCAAGAAGGAGGGATTGTGCTTTGTATGCAAAACAACCCGACACGGCGTCACTCAACGCTGGCTCTAGAATGAGGCTCCAAAACTAAGTGTGAACTTGGTAGATGCAGATACTATTACTGCAGTGATCTCAGAAGTCAACATGGTTGCACTTGAAGATTTGTTACTTGATTCCGGGACAACCTGACATATTTGTACTGATAAAGGAGATTTTACCTCTTATGTTCCATCAGTAATGGTGAGAAGAATGTTATTTGAGGGACATCCTCACTTGTTGTTAGAAAAGGAAAAGTACTCCTCAAATTGACTTTAGGAAAGAACATGTCGCTTAGGTGAGGTGCTCCATGTTCCAAATATCTATTAGAATCTCTCTCTTCTTGGAAAAGTAATGGTTAGAGTGAATTTTTAAAATCAAACAAGTGTGTAATGATAAAAATGTCCATTTTTTGGGGAAACATTATTGTAACCATGTCTCTTTATTTTGAATGTACTTGAAATTATGAATGGAAATGCTGCTTCCTCTTATGCTTATTTGATTGACTCTTTTGATATGTGGCATTATAGATTGGTACATGTGAACTTTTCTTACATTAAGAAAATAAAATAAAGCTATTTATTGTATGATGCTATTTTTCCATATCAATCTAAAGCCACTAAGAAATCATATAAATCAGTCCAAAGTGAAAGTGAACTTCTTGCTTTCATTCATAACGATCTTGGTGACTTAAAAATACCGTAATTAGATGTAGTTAAAGATTTTATATCACCTTTGTTAATGGCTACTAGATACACCATAGTTTATTTGAGTAAATCGAAAGATGAAGTGTTTGAAATGTTTGTGAAGTATGAAACAAAAGTGAAAAATCAAATAAATAAGAAAATAAAAAGACTTAGATTGAGCTTCAGTGCTCACCCTAGTGGTAGAATCACCCTGATAAATTGGTTGAGGTCTGGGTTCGAATTCCACTAACCCATATCCCCTTTTAATTTTCTTTATTTTCCAGCTTTTAGGGCTCCGATGGATACATGGCTTCTCCGTGTTCGGTGTTAAGCGACACGACGAGTGTACCCCTGTTCCACGACCCATGTTTCCTGCTTTCCGATGGATAAAAAAGACTTAGATTGGATAAATGATTCCTTCTTTCATATGGATAAAAAAGACTTAGACTAGATAGAGGATGAGAGTTCACACCATTTAATGATTATTATGAAGAGCATGGAATAATTCATGAAACAATACCTCTTATTCTCTCAAATCTAATGGTATATTGAAAATAAAAAATTTAACTATCAAAGAGAGTATAAATACTATGCTAATTAGTTTAGGTGCACTACTAAACTTATTTTGGGGGGGTCCTGCATGTCACATTGAAATTAGAATTCCATATAAGAAAACATGCAAGACACACTATAAAATTTGGACAGGTCACAAACCTTAATTACCATAATGTGTGAGGGTGCCTAGGTAATATTTTATTGTCAAAACATAAAAATAGCAAGTTAGGTCCAAAAACATTTGATTGCATATTTATTGGTATTGCTAAAAATGAGCAAAACATCATATAAACTAACACTGTTGTTGAAACTAAAAATGTCGCTTTGTTTGAGCACATCTTTCCTATGAAATCGCATAATGATAAATTGATACATACCCCTCATTCATCTCACACTAGTAATACACAATTCTTGACAATGATAATGAGGTATAACTAAGAAAGAGTAAAAGAATTAGAAAGGAGACTAATTTTGGCAATAAAATTTGCACAGTTCCTGTTGATAATGAATCACAAACATCTAATGAGGTTATCACTTCATCAGATACTATATTTTGAAAATAAGCTATTAATAGTTAATTGAATCCATTTTAACTAATCACACTTGGAAACTTATTGATTTTCCACCCGGTGCAAAACTTACTGGTTGCAAGTGGATATGCAAAAAGGAACTAAAATTGAATGGTTCACTTGACAAGTTTAAGGCTTCACTAGTTACCAAAGTTATATTCTAAAAGAAAGAAATTGATTATTTTGTCACATTTGCTCATGTCACTGGAATATCTCATATTCATGTATTGGTTGTATTAGCATTTGTTAATGGTCTTATTATCCATCAAATGGATATCAAGACCGCTTTCCTTAATGGATCGAGAATTAGAAGAGAAAATTTATATGGAACAATCTGAAGGTTATGCGTTGTATCGCACATGGAAATGAACAAAAGTTTGCAATCTTGTTAAATCAATTTATGGTTTGAAACAAACTCACAAATAACGAATTGATAAATTTTACAGTTGTTGCGAGGTGGAACTCGCGTACAATGAATTTGTATTATGGGGAACCAAGGGCACGGTGGTTATATTGATAAGAGGATTTAGATAGGCTTTTTGACAAGTGATTAGTGGGGTGAAGAGGCTAAACCTGACACCGGTGCAGACCACGGAGTCGAATCCCGCCAGACGCGGAGGAGGAGGATAGGATGGCGGAGCCAAAGGCGAATATCGGCCGAGGGGCGAGCTACCCTACACAACGAGCAACTCGTCAGAAAGGCCGGGTTGGGATCCAACCCTTAGCCCCTCCGATGCCTAAGTCAGTAACTGGCCTTAAAGCGGGGGCTGGGCACGCAGGTCGGACTGAGGGTGTGTTGACCGTACGTGGCGAGCTATGAGTGGGAGAACAAAGATATGGACGACCTTTGCTCTCATGTGTGAGTAATGGGATTGAGAGGGAATTTGCCAACCTCTTTCACCGTAAGAAGTGAGGGGGTATTTGTACCTGATGGGAGACGATTAGGTGGGGCTGACATGTCATGCTGACTCGGTGTGCTGAGTTAGCCCGGTTGTCAGCGGAAGCTTCGGACGAGGATGTCAGGAACAGGAGTGTCAGACTCGCTTTTGTCAGATGGCGCAACGGCCAGAGACGCTTTTGTCATGGTGTCAGGGCCGAAAGCATTAAGTGTCAGGGGGCGCCGCGGCCAGGGGGTGCTTTGTCAGATGGTCGGGCGATGCTAGTGTCAGTCGTGTCCTTATACTTGGTTGTTTGTCATGCGTGATGAATCAAGGGTCTGGCGATGCTGTCCCCTGTGGTAGGGTTTGCGTGGGACCGCCGGGTTGACCTGTTCGTGGGGTGTTCGGCCCGGCCGCGCACCTTTTCGGTTGCAGATCATGGATCGCTGGCAGGGAGGGATATGCACATGCCTTTGTCAGCATCCAAGGCTGCGCTGTCTGGGTGTTCCCCGAGCACACTGTCCCCGGCGGGCCGAGCGAGAGCGGTTATACGCCTCGGCCTGGAGGGGGCACTGCGAGGTGCGCCCATTCCCATGTAGCCTCGGACCTCCGGGCCGGCAGTCTGTTTGCAAAGGGGTGAGTCAGTGAGGTATATTAGTGGTTCTAGGTGGGAGTCGGACTCCTACGATCTTTAGGTCGTAACAATTACCCCCGGCATTCGAGCACGAGGCGGGAGCCCGGCTCGGCTCGGATGACGTAACGCTACCTCCCTTCTAAAATGGTTCGGACTTTGGTCCGCACTCAGGAGTGGCGACGCAGCTCCCGCGGAGTACTGCCCGCTGTCACGGGATCGTGAGATCTCGTCCCGCGCGGGGGCAAAGCGAGGAGGTGTGACCCTTCGTTTTGGGGAGGGGCGTTGCCTCTTAACGACGCGTCGTTGTATGTGGCGGTCGGGTCGGACCTTGGGGGAACCCGGTTTTATTGAGATGGCCCTGGTTTTCATTGTGATGTGTTTACCGAACTTGGTTGCTATTTTTGCGGGGTTCTAGCTGCCCTGTGTTTGGTGAAATCCCTAGTTGTTGTGCACTTGGGCTTAGGGTGAGGAGTCCACATGGAGGAATATTTTTCATCGGCCTTTACAGGAGATCTTGATGATATCTACAACAATAGGGCAGGTGTGACCAAACCCGTGGTCGGGTCAGGAGGTTGTTTTAACTTGTCGCCCGCTGCATCGGGGTGAGAGGGTCCCTGTTTACGGGGCGGCCTCCCTTCTTTTCTGCTGACCGCTGAACTCCTTCTGCCTTTCTGTCCGGGGGCGAGCTGACGCGCCATGAATCACCGTTTGGCTTCATCGGGGATGCAGCCCTGCTGTGACCCCCCTCGGGAGGACCGACCCCCCATTTGTCGGGCGGACCTCCTTCCCCTCCCTTGCTTCATTGTATTCTATCTTGCCGTCGCCATGCTGGATGGTTGCTCGGCCTCTCCGGGGATCCCGTACATCGAGGGGGAACCCTGGAGGGGGCGGTGGACGAGGTGGAGGTGGAGGCATCGCCCTCCCGGGGGGGAGTCCGGCGGGCCGGCCTCAAGGGGAAGGTCGGGGGCAAGCAGGTGGGTCGTTGGGAGACCCGTTGGGGGTTTCCACCCTCACACCTGGTGGGGATCGGCATGGTGCGGATGTTAATTGGGGTGTGGCGGCCCGCTGCTAGTCTTCCGGACCGGCTGTTTCATCTGGTTTAGAGCAGGAGGAAGGCAGGCAGGCGGGGCTTCCCATGTGTAAGGGGAATACCCTATTGGCGATCCGCTTGTAAGGGGAGTATCCTATCAGTGGTCGTCGGGTG
The DNA here is from genome assembly GCA_030789695.1 of Scilla litardierei. Classification (NCBI taxonomy): domain Eukaryota; kingdom Viridiplantae; phylum Streptophyta; class Magnoliopsida; order Asparagales; family Asparagaceae; genus Scilla; species Scilla litardierei. Next base: position 317,563,336 of record CM061141.1, on the reverse strand, counting down.
GAAGCGGTCACCGGTAGAGGAAGTGAGATCCGTCGGTGGACATCAGCCTCCTCCGTAGTTGGGTGGGGCGTCCGGGGCTTTTTCATACCTGGTGAAAAGGGATGCGATTCCTTCTCATATATATTCTCCTTTTCCCTAAACTCCGAAGGGAGGTATTTATAGAGGGATTCCGCGGGCGGGTTCGCCCTAGATAATGCGAGGGACTGGCACCATTAATGGGCTCCGCCGAATCACGCGCTTTGGGAACCGCTTTTGCCTGGCGGCATCTGACGCGGTTCGTCAGCCCTGGCCTCTCGGGGGGCGTGTTTCTGTTGATGGCATGTTTCTCGAGCGTCCTTTCGTTTCGTCGAGTCGCATCGGGGCGCTGCTTTATCGGGACCAGGCGTATATCCGACAGGCATTGTTTCGTGGTTCCTGGTTTTCGACCGGTCTGCCCCGGTTTACATGCCCTTGTCCTCATTCCCAGGTTTGAGTTCTCGAGGATCATGGGCCTAATCGGGGCGGGGGAATCTAGATGCGGTTTGGGTGGCCAGCCCAGGGTAGTTGGTCACTGTGCGGTTCGAACCGGGTAGCCATTACCGAGGTGAGCGTGTCGCCCCTGGGAAGCTGGTCTTTGCCTTGTTGTATCGTTGGTGTTACCTATTTTGTCTTCTTGGGTGAGTACGATTATTGCCCCCAACATTCCCTTGTCCGAGAGCGCAAGGTCTGGGAGGAAGGGGATGTTGATGGTCGACGTGTGAGCTTTGGGCGGGGCGGGGGATCGTCGGCTCGGATTGGGATGAGACATGCCGCCCTATCATGGGTGGGGGCTAACCATAGTGTGGTTGACCCCTCGGTGTCCGTTGCGAGGGAATTTTGCCTCGGGCGGAAGTGGCCAAGTAGAGCAGGCCTTAGCTCACCCCCTTCCCCTTTGTCTGAAGGGTATCGGAGATTTTAGTTCGCGAGGGGTCTCGTTTTGAAGCGTCGGTCCTTCCTAGTATCGGGGGGTTCGAACTGCGGGTATGTACTTCCTGGGCGTCCTGAGTTAGTCCAGGGGGAATGCGACGCTCTGTCCCTCCTTTCCCCACTGTGAGGGGTGGCCCTGTTCCGTGAGCTTGCCCGGCTATTGGCAGGGGGTCGTTTCAAGCTAGAGCATTCTCAGATAGTTGACGTGACTTTGATAGGGATAATCTTTTTCATTTAAATTTACATGAACTCTTCTTTGGTTCGTACATGAGGACTTAGATCATTGCAAGTTGGGGGAGTACGATCCGGTCTGAGGGCGGGCCGTGGAGATGTTCCCGCCTGCTGTGAACTACCTCAGGATTTATGGGTTACCATATGCGGGGTGGGCCTTCTTATCTTCAGTTGTTCGCGGTGCCTTGGTGAGCGCCCTCCCTCCGTGCTGAAGGGTTACAAGGTCTTTTCGACCAGGTGGATGCACTAGGGAAGCTGTCTTGATGTGGGGTTTGCCCGGGTGAGCGAACTCCTGACGACTGGGCCGCCTCCCCTCTGCTCCATTGCTTTGTCATCTCCCTCCATGCCTCGCGGTTTGGGTTTGAGGGCGGAGTATTGATCTCGATTGTTCGGGGGCGAGCTGACACGCCATGAATTGCCTTTTGGATTCATCAGGGATGCAGCCTTGCCGTGGCCCCCGTCGGGAGGTCGAAGGTGAGCAGGTGTAGACCTGCCAGCCCGGAGGAGCTTTTGCCTTTCCTGCCAGCGGGGAGCGGATGCCTACCTTCCCCCGTCTCCTCCGGTTTAGAGTAGACGGAGGAGTGAAAGGTGGATTTCCCTTATGTAAGGGGAATATCCTATTGGCGATCCGTTTGTTAGAGGAATATCCTATCGGAGGTCGTGGCGGTGGAGCGATCGCCGCCTGGGGAGGAGGGAACCATTGGTGGCCGGTGACCTCCCTTTTATTTGGGCGAGGCATCTCGGCCCGTTTCCCAGTTGGTGGAGGGTGTCGGGGCCAATTTCTCATACCTTCCAAATCTTTGTCGCTCTCTCTTTCGGGAGGGTGAATGGCGCCTTTATAGGGGGATTTTGTTGACGGTTTCCCCCCGAATTAATGCGATGAGCTGGCATTATTAATGGGATCCTCGAAATCACGCCCCTTGGGAACTGCTTTTTCCAGGTGGCGCTTGTGGTGACTTGCCGACCCAAGCCTCTTTTTGGGGCGTGTCATTATTGGTGGCGCTTTTCCCGAGCGTCCTTTTGTTTCGTCGAGTCGCATCGGGGGCTGCCTCATCGGGACCTGGCACCTGGTTTGCCCCGGTTTACGTGCCCTTGTCCTCCTCCCCAGGTTCGAGTTTTCAAGGAGCCTGGGTCTATCAGGGCGAGGGGTGTGGCTACGTGGCGAGGCCCATGCCCTTCTCTGTTTTGGGTGGCGAGGGTTGGCCCTGCCTCAGAGGTCTCGAGGGGGGAGCGGGCGCGTAGCCTGTCCCGTGCCCTTCTCTGGTTTAGGTGGTTAGGGTTGGCCCTGCCCCAGAGGTCTCGAGGGGGGAGCGGGCGCGTAGCCCGTCCCGTGCCCTTCTCTGGTTTGGGTGGCTAGGGTTGGCCCTGCCCCAGAGGTCTCGAGGGGGGGAGCGGGTGCGTAGCCCGGCCCATGCCCTTCTCTGGTTTGGGTGGCGAGGGTTGGCCCTGCCCCAGAGGTCTCGAGGGGGAGCGGGCGCGTAGCCCGGCCCGTGCCCTTCTCTGGTTTGGGGGGCGAGGGTTGGCCCTGCCCCAGAGGTCTCGAGGGGGGGAGCGGGCGCGTAGCCTAGCCCGTGCCCTTCTCTGGTTTTGGTGGCGAGGGTTGGCCCTGCCCCAGAGGTCTCGAGGGGGGAGCAGGCGCGTAGCCCGGCCCGTGCCCTTCTCTGGTTTGGGTGGCGAGGGTTGGCCCTGCCCCAGAGGTCTCGAGGGGGGAGCGGGCGTGTAGCCCGGCCCGTGCCCTTCTCTGGTTTGGGTGGCTAGGGTTGGCCCTGCCCCAGAGGTCTCGAAGGGGGGAGCGGGCGCGTAGCCCGGCCCGTGCCCTTCTCTGGTTTGGGTGGCTAGGGTTGGCCCTGCCCCAGAGGTCTCGAGGGGGGAGCGGGCGTGTAGCCCGGCCTGTGCCCTTCTCTGGTTTGGGTGGCGAGGGTTGGCCCTGCCCCAGAGGTCTCGAGGGGGGAGCGGGCGCGTAGCCCGGCCCGTGCCCTTCTCTGGTTTGGGTGGCGAGGGTTGGCCCTGCCCCAGAGGTCTCGAGGGGGGGAGCAGGCGCGTAGCCCGGCCCGTGCCCTTCTCTGGTTTGGGTGGCGAGGGTTGGCCCTGCCCCAGAGGTCTCGAGGGGGGGAGCGGGCGTGTAGCCCGGCCTGTACCCTTCTCTGGTTTGGGTGGCGAGGGTTGGCCCTGCCCCAGAGGTCTCGAGGGGGGGAGCGGGCGCGTAGCCTGGCCCGTGCCCTTCTCTGGTTTGGGTGGCGAGGGTTGGCCCTGCCCCAGAGGTCTCGAGGAGGAGCGGGCGTGTAGCCCGGCCCGTGCCCTTCTCTGGTTTGGGTGGAGAGGGTTGGCCCTGCCCCAGAGGTCTCGAGGGGGGGAGCGGGCGCGTAGCCCGGCCCGTGCCCTTCTCTGGTTTGGGTGGCGAGGGTTGGCCCTGCCCCAGAGGTCTCGAGGGGGGGATCGGGCGCGTAGCCCGGTCTGTGCCCTTCTCTTGTTTGGGTGGCTAGGGTTGGCCCTGCCCCAGAGGTCTCGAGGGGGGGGGGGATCGGGCGCGTAGCCCGACCCGTGCCCTTCTCTGGTTTGGGTGGCGAGGGTTGGCCCTGCCCCAGAGGTCTCGAGGGGGGGAGCGGATGCGTATCCCGGCCCGTGCCCTTCTCTGGTTTTGGTGGCTAGGGTTGGCCCTACCCCAGAGTTCTCAAGGGGGGGAGCGGGCCCGTAGCCCGGCCCATGCCCTTCTCTGGTTTGGGTGGCGAGGATTGGCCCTGCCCCAGAGGTCTCGAGGGGGGAGCGGGTGCGTAGCCCGGCCCGTGCCCTTCTCTGGTTTGGGTGGCTAGGGTTGGCCCTGCCCCAGAGGTTCGGAGTGTTCGCTTTGAAACACTCACGTGGAAACAACAAAGTTTGGAAAAGTGGGCAGACGTAGATCTTGTATATAAAAAAAAGAAAAACTCACAACTATTGTTAGAACTTTAGCAGGTGCTTCGCATTCCAAGGGTGGGCTAGCTCACTTCCGTCTGGGGTTGCCAAGATGTACGTGGCCGGTCCGATGATATCGATGACTTTGTAGGGCCCTTCCCATTTGGCGGCCAGCTTCCCCTGGAGGGCGATCTCGGGTCTGAAGGTGGCGTCTCTGAGGACCAGGTCGCCGATCCTGAAATTCCGCTTCTTCACCCGGGAGTCGTAGTGTCGTGTCATCCTCTGGCTGTGCCAGACAAGGTTCGTCAGGGCTCGGTCTCTTATCTCGTCCACCAATTCGAGGCTGAGGCCGAGCCCCTCTCCATTGATATCCTCGTCGAAGAGTTTTAGCCAGAGCGTCTCTTCCCCAATTTCTAAGGGAACGACCGCCTCCGATCCGTATGCCAGCATGAACGGGCTTTCTCCGGTCGAGGCCTTGTGGGTGGTGCGGTAGGACCAGAGGATTCCCGGTAGCACGTCGACCCATGCCCCAAGGGCGGCGTTCACCTTTTTCTTCATAGGATTCAAGATGCATTTATTCGCGGCCTCCGCCATTCCGTTGCACTGCGGGTGGGCAACTGACGCGAAATGGAGCTTGATCCCCCAGCCCGAACAGAAATCGCGGAAGCCTTCGCAATCGAACTGTCTTCCGTTATCCGTAACTATCGAGCGGGGTATCCCGAAGCGACATATAACGGACTGCCAGATAAAGCCCTTCATGTCTGTCCACGTGATACGCGCCAGCGGCTCGGCCTCCACCCACTTCGTGAAATTGTCCACGGCGACGACTAGATATTTTCTTCCACCGGAGGCCTTTGGGAAAGGCCCAAGGATGTCGAGTCCCCATTTGGCGAATGGGATCGGGCTCATAATGTGCACCAAGTTAGCCGGAGGTGCAGTCGTACGTCGGCAGAATTTCTGGCACGCCTCGCACCTTTTGACGTACTGAACCGCGTCCTGGATCAATGTCGGCCAATAGTACCCCTGGCGCATTATTTTGTGGGCGATGGTGCGACCGCCATGGTGGTTTCCATAGAAGCCTTCGTGCACTTTGCGGATGACTTGCTCAGCCTGCTCCGGGCCCAAGCACTTTAGATAGGGCAGGACGTCAAAGTTGGCGCGACGGCGGCGGTACAACACTCCGTCGAGGAGTACGAATGATAGGGCCCGTCTCTCCACCTTTTTAGCCAGCATCCGCTCCTCGGGCAGGTCCCCCGTCTCCAGGTACTTCATAATGGGGGTCATCCACGTCGTCACCATGCCCACACACATTAGTTCTTCTTCGTCAATGGTGGGGGTCAGTAGGCTTTCGACGTAGATGGCCTTCTCGATCTCGGCCGCGGAGGAGGAAGCCAGCTTAGACAGGGCGTCCGCCCGAAGGTTGTTGGAGCGGGGCAGGTGCTGGACGTCCGCTCTCTTGAACTTACGGAGCTCGATCTGGATGCGCTTAAGGTAGCGCTTCATCGTTTCCTCTTGGGCCTCGAAGCTTCCTTGGATCTGTTGGACGACGAGCCGTGAGTCGCTAAGGAGCAACACGTTCGTCGCCCCCACCGCCCTACTGAGCTTCAACCCGTTGACCGCGGCCTCGTATTCCGCCACAGTGTTGGTTGCCGGGAAGTTGAAGTGCAAGGCGTACTCCAACGAGCATCCGTCGGGGGTTTGAATGACGATACCCGCCCCTGTCTCGGATCCCGTCACTGAGCCATCGACTTGGATGGTCCATAATTCGTCCATGTCCCCTTGGGAGGGCTCTGAGGGTTTCGCCACCTCCGTCGTTCGTGGGTACGCGGTCGCCGATGGTGGCTCTGGTTGGTCCCCCAGACCGTCCCTTGTGGTGCATTCCACCACGACATCCGCCAATGCCTGGCCTTTGATTGTCGTCCGGGCCTTGTACGTTATGTCGAACTCACTGAGCTCGACGCTCCAGTTGAGCATCCTCTCCGACCGCTACAACCTCTTCAGGTTCTTCTCGAGGGGCAGGTCGGTGTGGACGGCAATGGGATGGGCCTGGAAGTATGGTCGGAGATTCCTAGTCGTTGTGATCAGGCAATAGGCGGCCCTCTCGATGGGACTGTAGCGAGTCTCCGCCTCCCGGAGAATCCGGCTGGCGTAATATACAGGGCGCTGCATGCCCCCTTCCTCCTTGATTAAGACGGAGCTAACGGCCTCTTCGTTGGTTGCCAAGTACAACCCTAGCGGTTCGCCTTCTTCCGGCCGTGCGAGGAGCGGCAGACTTTGTAGGTAGGCCCTCAGCTCCACAAACGCTCGAGCGCAGTCATCGTCCCATGGGATCACCTTCCTTTTGTCCTTTGCTTCACCAAAGGTAGTGCGCAAGACCCTGAAGAAGGCGAGCGATTTCTCCGCGGATTTTGACAGGAATCGCCCCAGAGCGGCGATCCGGCCGTTCAGTCGTTGCAAATCCCGAATCGTCCATGGTTCCGCCATATTGACGAGGGCTGCCACCTTATCGGGGTTCGCCTCAATCCCCTGCTTCGTTATCATGAAGCCTAGGAATTTCCCCAACTGTATGCCAAAAATGCACTTCGCATGGTTCAATCTTAAGTTGTATCGGCGGACCCTTTGGAATGTTTCCTGTAAGTCGGCGAGGTGGTCTGGGGCCCTCCTGCTCTTTACCAGTATGTCGTCGATGTAGACCTCCAAGTTCCGTCCGACCTGTGGGCTGAATATCTGGTCTACCATCCGCTGATAGGTCGCCCCGGCGTTTTTCAGTCCGAAGGGCATCTTAGTGTAACAGAAGGTGCCCTTATCGGTGACGAAGGACGTTTTCTCCTCGTCCTCTTCCGCCATCGGTATCTGGTTGTATCCCGAGAAGGCGTCCATAAAGCTTAACAACTCGTAACCGGATGCATGGTCCACCAAGTGGTCGATCCGCGGGAGGGGGAAACTGTCCTTCGGACACACCTTGTTGAGGTCGGTGAAGTCGACGCACATGCACCATTTTTCGCTGGGTCTCTTCACCAAGACGACGTTGGTGAGCCAGTCCGGGTAGTCCACTGGCCTGATAAACTTGGCTTTAAGGAGCCGCTCTACCTCCTCCTCGGCCGCCCTCTTCTTCTCACCCCCTGCGCTCCTCTTCTTCTGCCGGACCGGTCGGGCTCCTGGGTCCGCATTCAACCTGTGGGAGATCACCGTCGGGTCAACCCCCGGCATGTCTGCGGGCGACCAGGCGAATATATCCACATTTTTCCGGAGCAAGCCGACGAGGGCCGCACTTAGGGCGGCCGGGAGTTTCGTCCCGATGGAGACGGTTTTTTCTTCCTCTGCGGCTACGGGTACCTCTTCGACCTCCTCGGCCGGGGTCGGCCGCTGGTCGCAAAATTCATCCCTTTCGTCAGGGACGTGGACCGTCAAGGCCCGCTTCGGGCTTCGGCGCCTGACTGGCCCCTCGTCGCGGCTTCCGGGCAGCTCCTTGTTTCCCCGCACCAGTCCCACCCCCCGCGGAGTCCGGAATTTCATCATCTGGTGTAGCAGGCTGGAGAGTGCCTCTATGGCCGTCATGTATGGGTGCCATATGATTCCGTTGTACGCCGACGCGATGTCGACGACGACGAATTGTGTCCCCCAAGTGACGACCATCGGTCTCTCCCACATAGTGATCGGCAGGGTGATCATCCCCACCATGGGGATCATGTGGCCGGTGAAGCCGATAATGGGCCCCGTGCAGGGCCTTAGGTCCGCCCGCTTCCACCCCATCTTCTCGACTGTTGACAGAAACAAGATGTCGCAGGAGCTTCCATGTCGATTAGGAGCCGGCTGACGATGACCGTCCCAATCTGAGCATCGACGAGGAGGGCGCCGTCACACGGACACTCAACCTCTCTCAGATCTTCTTCATCGAAGGTGATAGGGGTCGATTTATCCTTCTCCGCTTCGACTTGCTGTTGGCGCCCGCTCCTATCATCTGTCGGACACCTTCCACCGTGCTCAGGGGCGACGTCTCACCTGGGGGTGGCCCCCCGCTTATCACATCAATGCGCATGATCACCCCCCGGGGGGCGCGGCTCCTCTGGACCGTGGTCCGCTGGCGGCTCCGGCCTCCATGCCTCTCGGGGGGCTCTTTCTCCTTGGATTGCCTGCATGTTTCCCACGAAGCCTCCCAAGTGGCCCGCCTGGATCAGCCGCTCGATTTCCCTCTTAAGAGTGTAGCAATGGTCGGTATCGTGGCCGTGGTCCCTGTGATACCGACAGTACTTTTGGAGATCCCGCTTTGTCGGGTCCGACCTCATCCCCCGGGGAGGCTCCGGCAGCAGTCCGGCCCTTGTCGCCGCGGCCAGCACTTCTAACATGGGGGCGTTGAGTTGTGTGTAGTGGGCCCGCGGGGGCCCCTCTAGCTTCGAGATGGCCCGGGCGGGCTCCTGTGCCGGGGCGAACGCTCGGGCCGGGCCGGGGCGGTCCGGCGGGCGACGTCCCGTCGGGTCACGCCTTGGTTGGGTCGGCTGGTCGCGCCTCCGGCGTCCGTCTTCTTGCCTCGGTCGTAGATGCGATCGAAGCTCGTCCAGGGGCGGCTTCACCGGGGGGAATAACTTCTTCGTGCCGAGGGTCTCCTCGGCCAATGCATGCCTCTCTGCCATAGCGACCAGTGCTTCGTAGTCGGCCGGCGGATCTCGGAGAAGGGATTTGTGGAGGCTCCGAGTCCGTAGTCCTGTTTTGAAAGCCAACATAAGCACCTCATCACCGCAGGTCACCACCGCCCGTCTCTCCTCCTAAAAGCGGCCCAGGTATTTCCCCGTCGTCTCTCCTTCCCCTTGGACTATCGTGCTGAGATAGTCCAGGGGCTTCTTCTTCGTCCGCCCGGCCCGGAACTCCTGGCAGAACTTGTGGGACAGTTCGCCAAAGCTCCCAATGGACCTCACTGGTAGACCAAAGTACCAATCCAACGCCATGTCCCTCAGACTTTACGAGAAGAGCCGGCATAGGAACGCCTCATCCACATCCTGCGCCTCCATTGCCCCCCGGTATTGTTGCACGTGCATGAGAGGGTCGCCTCTTCCGTTGTAGGTGGCCAGGTGAGGGGGTTAAAACCTTACGGGCCTCGGGGCGGACGTGATCCACCGTGCCAACGGCGTGGCCTCCTCCGGATAGGCAGAGCGCTCAGGCGCGTGCCCCCTTCGCCATTCTGGGGTCTGGCTCCGGTCGCGCCTTGGCTGCCGATGGTCTTCTCGCCCCGGGGAATAGCGTAGCGGTCGCCTAGGGGGGACTCCTTCCAAGGGTAGAGGATTCGACGGGCTGCGGGCTACGGTCCTCCCAGTACCACCGCCCTCCGACCGGCTCCTCCCTGTAGGATCTAAATAAGGCCTAGAGGGGGGGTGAATAGGCCTTTGACCAAATTATCGCAAGATAAAAATTAAGCCTAGTTTACAGCATGCAGTTTAGGAATCAGACAATCAAAGCATTCACAGAAGACACAGAATTTAACGTGGTTCGGTCCCCATGACCTACGTCCACCCCAATGAGCAATCACTTATATTGTTTCTTTAAGAAGTTACAATCTCCCTTAGATTGGTGCACCAACACCAACCTGTCAGACCAACTCAAGCTCACCAAAGCCAAAAAGAAACATACAAGTATCACTCCCCAACCCAACTTGCCCCAACAAGTTTGGTTCCCAGAATCCCAAATAACGGAAGAAATTATATTACAGAAATGCTGATCAAAACATTAATAACTTCACAAATAAATAAGATCAAGAGTTTAGAAAGCTCATTTGTGAAGATCTCTCTGGTTGTCGTCTTTCAGCACATCAGTAGCTTCGCAACGCTTCTTACGGAATGATGATCGGATGTCTGTAGAAGAAGTAGTCGCTGTCCCCGTGGAAGTAGTCGGTAGAAGTTCCTCACTCAAAGTGATCTCATTTTCTGCACAGGAGAAACTAGCTGCTCAACTTGCTGTCACTGCGTCGGGGATGAAGTCACGGTCGCAACGCTTCTTACGGAACTCAATTTGGATCTCTAGAACTCCACTTATTGATGAAAATGTGAAGAGATGTACATTGGTATATATAGGATTGAGTTAACGGGTCTGTGCACTGTGCGAAGGGATCCGATAAAGCGACGGCTTAGCGGGTTTAAAGCGCTGGGACCCGCACCCGCAAAACACGCGTTGTCGGCAACCGTTCGATCGCAGATCAACGGTCGAGATTGAGCCACGTCGACGCGGATCCGCTGCGTTCAGCGCCCGCCTCAGCTGACCCGGACCCACGAGCCGCCCGCCAGCGCTGACTCGAAGTCGGCAGCGTTTGGACCGCTGGATGGCGATCCGACGGCGGTGATTGTGCCACGTCGCCACGTGGCTGACTCAGCGGCGCCTGCCATCTGCGAATCGTGGGCGTGGTTGGTGGCCGTTGGATCGAGATCGGGCGGTGGACAAGCGGCCACGTCGCCCCGCTTCGATCGACCGTCAGATGCAAAATGAACGGCCAGGATTGCGCCACGTCGACCGTATGGGCTGCGAAGAAGCTGTATCTTTGAACAGTGCCGTATCTCTAATTTCCAGTGTATTTCAGACGTATTCTTGAGTATTTTGGCACAAAATAAATCCCAAAAATTCTGAAAAAATTCTCAAAAATCCCAGAGCCCCATATATTCATGTTAGAATTGTTTCACCTCATTTCTCCACTTGTAGAAAAAGTTTCTTCTTTGTATACTCTGTATTTTCTCGTATTTCCCCGTATTTTGACTTCAAACAATCTCCATAAATCCTGAGAAAATTTCCATGATGTTTATAGCCTATGTTTAACTCTAGGGTAGAGTTTCATAGCTATAATCTCTTGTTTGAGCAGCTTGTGTAATTCCAAATGAAGTTTCAGCTCCGTATTTCAACGTACTTGAATACGTACATGTGTAAGCTGAGTAATCATGACCATCTCACTGTATAGGGACCTGTGACACATTTAACAAACATATTAGAATAGTTCAGTAGGGTTTGTTATCATCAAACATAGGCTAGGATGCTGTTTCCAACAATCTCCCCCTTTTGATGAGAACAAACCAGACATTAAGATTATATCAAAAATGTGTGAAGTGTGTGAGTGTGTGAAGCATGAATATGAGCATGAATGGCAAAATGATATGCTCCCCCAATTGACATGCTCCCCCTATTGACATGCTCCCCCTATCTCTGTGCTCCCCCAATCTCTGACATGCTTAATCTTCTCTCCCCCTTTGTTTTCATCAAAAAAGTATGAAATAGCATATGATGAATGGAAAATTGAACATTATAAAGCAAAACAGAAGACAATACATCGATGACCACAAGGAATAAATAAGCAATAATCACCAAATCATAACTAGCAGAATTCATCTCCGTGCTCAAGTGTGATGATCAAATGTTTAGTACATATGGAGAGGTAATAAGGAATACAACCTGTCATAACCATCTTTTCCACTGAATATATGAACATCAAAGATTGAGTTTCCCCTTCTCATGTAATATGAGTTCAAGTTACCAATTCCAAACATGACCGAGGAGGATTTTTAAATGTGAAATGGCAGTGCTTGACGGACTTAACACCAACGCTAAAAAAATGTCATTTATAGCATAAGTTGGATGTCCAAGGGTAGTATCAAGGACATGAATCGTATCCATTTTTCATACGAAGCTCTGTGTATATGTTTGGAAGACACTCGTCTTGCTATTTTTTTATACACATTTATTTTGAAGAGAGCTTTTCTTTTTACCCATGCCTTGAAACATCATATCCCATTAAAACATAAATTAGTCCACCAACAACCACTTTTCTTATTCAAGATTACAATTCCATAGCAAAACATTTTGATCTGTGTAAGTGTGATTGGATGATGAAAAACGTTAGTTACTCATTAATGAATATGACCTAATTAAACATGTAGTCTTTGAATGCAAGCATTGTTAAGAATATAATATTCAAAATCCATAAGACATATGTTTTGCATTTAAAGCTGTTTCTGATGAAAAAAAATGCAAAAGGAGGAGATAGACAATTCACTTTCCCTTTCTGTTTATATTTTTCTTTTTCATTTTTTTTTATTTTTCTTTTTCATTTTTTTTTATTTTTCTTTTTGTAGCACACCACACAAAAACAATAAAAGCACACCAAATAATATTTTCACTCTAAATATAATCAATAATGCCTAGTTCTAGACGTAGACGACAAAAACGATCTTCTAGCAAAGGTTTTGTAAAGATATCTGCCAACTGAGAATCAGTAGAAATATATTCAATGGATACATCCTCTTTTGCCAAATGATCTCTAAGAAAATGATGTCTTACATCTATGAGTTTTGTCCGAGAGTGATGAACAGGATTGTTAGAAAGATCTATAGCACTCTTACTATCACATCGTAATGGAACTTTTCTAAGATCCAAGCCGTAGTCAGACAGGGTTTGCATCATCCAAAGTACTTGGGCACAGCAACTGCCAAGGGCAATATACTCAGCTTCAGTAGTGGACAAAGCAACACTGTTCTGCTTACGACTAGACCAAGAAACCAATGAATGTCCTAGCATAAAACATGTTCCACTAGTGCTCTTTCTATCAATCATACTACCAGCATAATCAGCATCAGCATAGCCAACCAAATTAAGATTACCACAAGAGGGATACCATAGTCCAAGTGTAGGAGTGTGAATAAGATATCGAAAAATCCTCTTAATGGCTATCAAATGTGATTCTTTTGGACATGCTTGAAATCGTGCACACAAACAAACAGAAAACATGATGTCTGGTCTAGATGCAGTTAAATAGAGTAAGGACCCAATCATACCTCGATAAAGCTTTTGGTCCACATTTATACCTTTGTCATCCTTTTCAAGCTTCGTCGTCGGACTCATTGGAGTTCGCATTGGCTTTGCATTTTCCATCCCAAATTTCTTCAACAGTTCTTTTATGTACTTGGTTTGTGAAACATATATGCCATCTCCAGTTTGTCTTACTTGAAAGCCCAAAAAGTATTTCAACTCTCCGACCAGACTCATCTCAAATTGATCCTGCATAACCTTTTCAAACTTTTGGCATAAAAGATCATTAGTAGCACCGTAAATAATATCGTCCACATAAATCTGAACAATAAGAAAATGATCATGTTCATGCAAGATAAACAAAGTGTTGTCTGCACTACCCTTTTTAAAGTTATTTTCCAAAAGATATGAACTGAGACGGTCGTACCAAGCTCTGGGAGCTTGCTTCAGACCATACAAAGCCTTTTGCAACTTGTAAACGTGATTTGGAAAACTATGACTTTCAAAACCAGGGGGTTGTTCAACAAAAACATCTTCTTTCAAATAACCATTTAAAAATGCACTTTTCACATCCATTTGCTTCAATTTAAAACCTTTAAAACTTGCAAAAGCCAGCAATATTCTAATGGCTTCTAATCTAGCAACGGGTGCAAAAGTTTCATCACAATCAATTCCCTCAATCTGGTTATATCCTTTGGCCACTAATCTTGCCTTATTTCTGATTACATTTCCAGATTCATCAAGTTTGTTTTTGAAAATCCATTTAGTGCCAACAATTGGGTAATTATCAGGTCGGTGCACTAATGTCCAAACATTATTTCTATCAAACTGATTAATCTCATCATGCATGGCCATAACCCAACTTTCATCAGTTAAAGCAATTTCAACGTTCTTAGGTTCAATTTCAGAAATGAGGTCACCATGAATGCATAAGGCACACAAGTTATTGAAAGTGGATCGAGTGCGTATACCTTCCGTAGGAGTCCCCATGATCAGCTCAGGTGGATGATGTGGATTGAACCTAAACTCTCCTCTTTCCAGTCTATTTCCTTGTGGTACTTCTGGTTCAGCTTCCTTTTGGCCTTCAGATGGTTCAGCTATGTTTTCAGACTCTGTAGTTTCCCTATCTGCATCTCCAGCTTCAGTTTCCCTGCAATTTAAAGGATCTATTTCAGCTTCATCAAATTTCACATTAATTGACTCAACAACAGTTAAGGTTCGTTTATTGTAGATCCTGTATGCTTTGCTCCTTGATGAATATCCTACGAACACTCCTTCGTCTGATTTGGATTCAAATGTTCCCAGCTGATCTCCTGTGTTTAAAATGAAACACCTGCATCCAAATACTCTGAAATATGAAATGTTAGGAGTCTTGCCATGCCACAGTTCATAGGATGTTTTGTTCATTAAAGGTCTAAGCATAACCCTGTTGCAAACATAGCAGGCTGTATTCACTGATTCGGCCCAAAAATACATAGGAAGAGAATAATCATTAAGCATGCTTCTTGCCATCTCTTTTAAAGTTCGATTCTTTCTTTCGACCACTCCGTTTTGTTGAGGTGTTCTAGGAGAAGAAAATTCATGTAAAATCCCCTTTTCCAAACAGAAGTTTTCAAAAACAGAGTTTTCAAATTCACCACCGTGATCACTTCTAATTTTCATAATCGAAAGATTTTTCTCATTTGAAACTTGATTACAAAAATTTTGGAAATTTTCAAAGGAATCCGATTTCTTGGCTAAGAAGTAAACCCATGTATATCTAGAAAAATCATCGATCAAAACAAAACAAAATCTCTTTCCATTGAGGCTAGCAACATCGGTAGGCCCAAACAAATCCATATGAATCAATTCTAGGACTCGTGAAGTGGTAACTTCCCGAATTCCCGTAAAAGTGGATCTAGTTTGCTTACCTTTTGTGCATGCAACACACAACTTACCATTCTCGTACTGTTGATGTGGCAAGCCTCGGACCAGGTTTTTATTCTCCAGCTTATGTAGCAACTTCATGCTGGCATGTGATAGTCTCCGGTGCCATAGTATAGCCTCCTCCTCCTTGCCAATCAAACATTTAGCAATTGTCATTTCTTCAATTATTATTGTATAAACATTATTTTTCCTATTGGCTATGAAGAGGGTATTACCTGTGACCGAGTCATAAATTTTACAAATTTTCTCATCAAAAAGTACTTTCGTACCTTTGTCACAGAGTTGGCTTATGGAGATGAGGTTGTGTTTGAGATTTTCAACCCAGAGGACGTCAGAAATTTTAAAAGTATTGTTGCCAACAATACCTTTACCCATTACCTTGCACTTGCCGTTGTCCCCTAATGTAACACTTCCTCCTTCTTGCTTTACGAGGCTCAGGAACTTGTCGATGTTCCCTGTCATGTGTCTTGAGCAGCCTGAATCCAAATACCACTCACACAGTTGTTCCTTAGCCACGCTGAGTCCCTACACATAAGAAGAACAAGGTATGTGTGACCTGGGTAGCCAAATAGGTCCACAATGGTTAGTCATAGTACCTTTCGGAACCCATACTTGTTTGAACTTCATGTTTTGGTTCTTATAACGACAATTTCTATATAAATGCTCAAAAGAACCACATGTATAACATTTGGCGTTCCGTTTCTTTTTCTTGATGTAATGATTTTTCTTTATCATGTTTTCATTATAAACATTTCCAAATCCTAGTCCTTGTTTATCGTTTTTGATTGACTGGTATCCAAGAATGATGTCTAGTGATTTCCTTCCTACACCAAATTTTCTGATACTCAGTTCTAAATCAGAGACTTTGGATTTCAAAAAGATGTTTTCATTTACTAGCATGACACTTTTATTTATAAAACTCTTTCTAACATTATCTTCATTTTTAGCGAGAGTTTCTATTCTTTTATTTAGGCCAACAATCTTTTCATTACCATTCTTAATTTCTAGCTTTAATGAAGCACAAGTCTGACAAGGTATAGCTTCAGTAATACTAGATTTTCCTTTGAGTTTTTCAATGGTAATTTTGAGCGATGCAATTTCATTTTTCAATTTTATTTCATTTTGCAAAACATTATAATTTTCTTGCTGTAGTTGGAAATTCATTTCTTTATAATTTTCTATAGAGGATTCAAGAGAAGTAATTTCTGAATTCATGTTTTCACAAATGTTCATTAATTCTGGTAAAGAAAATTCATCTCTTACCTTGTTCGTGTCGCTTTCACCTATTAGGCAAAGTGATGATTGCGCTACTTCGTCTTGTGGTTCGTCTTCATCGTCATCATCCCATGTTACCGCAAATGATTTCCCTTTGGCTTCGGATGACGCGTTCTTTGTTGGACAGTTTTTCATGAAATGTCCAAATTTCTTGCAGTTGAAACATTGAACACTTTTAGTAGTATTCTGTTCAGACGAGGAATTCAAAGGATTAAACTTATTAAAACGATTGAACCTTTTTGCCATTTCAGATTTTCCGGCAGGAGTTCTGATGAAGCGTCGGAATCCTCTGACCATCAGTGCATGTTCCTCGTCGAGATCTTCTTTGTCACTTTCTTCGGCTTTGAGAGCGATGGTCTTTAAAGGTTTAGCCTCACCTTTTTCTCTTGTCTCGACGGTTTTGAGTTCCAGCTCATGGGATAATAGATTCCCAATCAGATCATCCAGCTTCAGCTTAGTGAGATCTCTAGCTTCTTGGATGGCCGTCACTTTAGGTCGGAAGGAACTAGGAAGCGCTCTTAGGATTTTCCGAATGAGGTCGATGCTGTCGTAAGACTTTCCCAAGGCTTTTGAGTTGTATACGATGTCGGTGAAGCGAGTGTACATGTCCTTGATGGATTGTCCTGGTAGCATGTGGAAACCATCGTACTCTGAGCTCAGCAGCGCTAATCTGGACTCCTTCACCTGAGAGGTTCCTTCGTGAGTGACTTCGAGAGTGTTCCAGATTTCCTGCGCAGTAAGACAATGAGATATACGGTTAAACTCAGTTCTGTCAAGTGCACAGATAATTGCATTCATAGCTTTACCATTTAGAGCATAACGTTTGTTATCGTTATCATCCCATTTATCTTCTGGTTTTGGTACTTCAATATCTTCAATTTTGATTGTAGGTGGGTGATAGCCTTTAGCAACAATTTTCCAAATTTCAAGATCTGAAGAGACTAGGAAAATTTTCATCCTAGCTTTCCAGTAAGCAAAATCAGTCCCAGTAAATTTGGGTGGTCTAACTGTAGACTGTCCTTCAGCAAATGCTGAATCATATGTATTCATTATGAACTAGACTCAAATGGCCAGGCCTGGAGCTCTGATACCACTTGTAGGATCTAAATAAGGCCTAGAGGGGGGGTGAATAGGCCTTTGACCAAATTATCGCAAGATAAAAATTAAGCCTAGTTTACAGCATGCAGTTTAGGAATCAGACAATCAAAGCATTCACAGAAGACACAGAATTTAACGTGGTTCGGTCCCCATGACCTACGTCCACCCCAATGAGCAATCACTTATACTGTTTCTTTAAGAAGTTACAATCTCCCTTAGATTGGTGCACCAACACCAACCTGTCAGACCAACTCAAGCTCACCAAAGCCAAAAAGAAACATACAAGTATCACTCCCCAACCCAACTTGCCCCAACAAGTTTGGTTCCCAGAATCCCAAATAACGGAAGAAATTATATTACAGAAATGCTGATCAAAACATTAATAACTTCACAAATAAATAAGATCAAGAGTTTAGAAAGCTCATTTGTGAAGATCTCTCTGGTTGTCGTCTTTCAGCACATCAGTAGCTTCGCAACGCTTCTTACGGAATGATGATCGGATGTCTGTAGAAGAAGTAGTCGCTGTCCCCGTGGAAGTAGTCGGTAGAAGTTCCTCACTCAAAGTGATCTCATTTTCTGTACAGGAGAAACTAGCTACTCAACTTGCTGTCACTGCGTTGGGGATGAAGTCACGGTCGCAACGCTTCAGACGGAACTCAATTTGGATCTCTAGAACTCCACTTATTGATGAAAATGTGAAGAGATGTACATTGGTATATATAGGATTGAGTTAACGGGTCTGTGCACTGTGCGAAGGGATCCGATTTAGCGACGGCTTAGCGGGTTTAAAGCGCTGGGACCCGCACCCGCAAAACACGCGTTGTCGGCAACCGTTCGATCGCAGATCAACGGTCGAGATTGAGCCACGTCGACGCGGATCCGCTGCGTTCAGCGCCCGCCTCAGCTGACCCGGACCCACGAGCCGCCCGCCAGCGCTGACTCGAAGTCGGCAGCGTTTGGACCGCTGGATGGCGATCCGACGGCGGTGATTGTGCCACGTCGCCACGTGGCTGACTCAGCGGCGCCCGCCATCTGCGAATCGTGGGCGTGGTTGGTGGCCGTTGGATCGAGATCGGGCGGTGGACAAGCGGCCACGTCGCCCCGCTTCGATCGACCGTCAGATGCAAAATGAACGGCCAGGATTGCGCCACGTCGATCGTATGGGCTGCGAAGAAGCTGTATCTTTGAACAGTGCCGTATCTCTAATTTCCAGTGTATTTCAGACGTATTCTTGAGTATTTTGGCACCAAATAAATCCCAAAAATTCTGAAAAATTTCTCAAAAATCCCAGAGCCCCATATATTCATGTTAGAATTGTTTCACCTCATTTCTCCACTTGTAGAAAAAGTTTCTTCTTTGTATACTCTGTATTTTCTCGTATTTCCCCGTATTTTGACTTCAAACAATCTCCATAAATCCTGAGAAAATTTCCATGATGTTTATAGCCTATGTTTAACTCTAGGGTAGAGTTTCATAGCTATAATCTCTTGTTTGAGCAGCTTGTGTAATTCCAAATGAAGTTTCAGCTCCGTATTTCAACGTACTTGAATACGTACATGTGTAAGCTGAGTAATCATGACCATCTCACTGTATAGGGACCTGTGACACACTTAACAAACATATTAGAATAGTTCAGTAGGGTTTGTTATCATCAAACATAGGCTAGGATGCTGTTTCCAACACTCCCGGATCCCCCTCCGCTCCTGATTCTCCCTCAGGAGCCTTTCGCGCTCAGCGGTGAGGAAGCGTAGTTGTTAACAAATGGCTTCCTCGTTCAGACGATCGGGGGAGTGGCGCTGTCGGGGCGGACTCCACCCTCCCGGTGGGGATTTGGCCAACGGTGGGCCGCGCCCATCCAGGGGCCGCCGGCCCATCGCCGACACCTCCGAGATCTCCTGGTTGTATTCGTTCTCCCTCCGGAGCCTTTCGCGTTCCGCGATGATGAAGCGGAGCTGGTGCCGGGCGGTTTCTTAGTCCTGGTAGGCCCGCCGGGCGGTTTCAGCCGCTTCGTCCCCATGCCTCTGCGCGGCGGCCGCCTCCTCCCGACGCCTCCGCAGCTGCGTGACCTCCATTTCCTCCTCCAAGAGCTTCTGCTGGGCCACAATCTCCCTGGCGAGCCCCTGGTATCCCCCTCCTCCTCGAACTGAGGGCGAAGATTCCGTTTCACATTCGGGGGCTCCAAGGGGCCGGGAGGCGCCTCCGTTCCCATCGCCGCGCAGCCTCCCACCGCCTTAGTAAAGGCCTCGAAGCTCTTCTGGGTCGCGCGGGCCGAGGCCAGGACTGTCTCGGCCTCTATCCCCGGAGGGGGGTCAGTCGCCGGAGTGATTGGTAGAGAGAGTGGCTCCTGATCCACAAGATCCTTGCCGTGGTCAGGGTTCCGAGCAATCGACATGGAGTCTAACATGGGTGTGACCCTTCGTTCCCACAGACGACGCCAATTGTTGCGAGGTGGAACTCGCGTACAATGAATTTGTATTATGGGGAACCAAGGGCACGGTGGTTATATTGATAAGAGGATTTAGGTAGGCTTTTTGACAAGTGATTAGTGGGGTGAAGAGGCTAAACCTGCCGTCGGTGCAGACCACGGAGTCGAATCCCGCCGGACGCGGAGGAGGAGGATCGGATGGCAGGAGCCAAAGGCGAATATCGGCCGAGGGGAGAGCTACCCTGCACAACGAGCAACTCGTCAGAAAGGCCGGGTAGGGATCCAACCCTTAGCCCATCCGATGCCTAAGTCAGTAAATGGCCTTAAAGCGGGGGCTGGGCACGCAGGTCGGACTGAGGGTGTGTCGACCGTACGTGGCGAGCTATGAGTGGGAGAACAAAGATATGTACGACCTTTGCTCTCGTGTGTGAATAATGGGATTGAGAGGAAATTTGCCAACCCCCTTCACCGTAAGAAGTGAGGGGGTATTTATACCTGATGGGAGACGATTAGGTGGGGCTGACCTGGCATGCTGACTCGGCATGCTGAGTTGGCCCGGCTGTCATCTGAAGCTTCGGACGAGGATGTCAGGAACAGGAGTGTCAGACTCGCTTTTGTCAGATGGCGCAACGGCCAGGGGCGGTTTTGTCAGGGTGTCAGGGCCGAAAGCATTAAGTGTCAGGGGGCGCCGCGGCCAGGGGGTGCTTTGTCAGATGGTCGGGCGGTGCTAGTGTCAGTCGTGTCCTTATACTAGGTTGTTTGTCGTGCGTGATGAATCAAGGGTCCGGCGATGCTGTCCCCTGCGACGGGGTTCGCGTGGGACCGCCGGGTCGACCTGTTCGTGGGTTGTTCGGCCCGGACGCGCACCTTTTCGGTTGCGGATCATGGACCGCTGGCAGGGAGGGATATGCACGTGCCTTTGTCAGCATCCAAGGCTGCGCTGTCTTGGTGTTCCCCGAGCACACTGCCCCAGACGGGCCGAGCGAGAGCGGTTATACGCCTCGGCCGGGAGGGGGCGCTGTAAGGTGCGCCTATTCCCATGTAGCCTCAGACCTCCGAGCCGGCAGTCCGTTTGCAAAGGGGTGAGTCAGTGAGGTATATTAGTGGTTCTGGGCGGGAGTCGGACTCCTACGATCTTTAGGTCATAACAACAGTGTTTTACTTTCTAATGGTTTTCATATTAATGCTGCTTATAAGTGTATTTATTCAAAGTTAAATAAAAATGTTGATTTGATTATTTACTTCTATGTTGATGACATGCTCATTTAATATACCAATTTAGAAAGTATAAATGAAACAAAATTGTTTTTGTCTTCAAATTTTGATATGAAAGATATATGTGAAGCCAATGTGATCTTAGATATTAAATTAACTAGGACACCAAATGTATGCTCTCACAAGAACAGTACATTGAAAAGGTGCTTGAAAAATTTAGATATTATGATTTGCATATACCTACTCCATATGATGCTAATTTTGCATTGGTTAAAAAATGTTGATACTATTTCTCAAACCAAATATGCTCAAATCATTGGTATCTTGGTGTAATTACTGAATTGTACTCGTCCAGATATTGAATATGGTATTAGTTGATTGAGTCGTTAAACTCAAAGTCATAAAAATGATCATTTGAATGCTTTGTAAATAGCTATGAGATATTTAAAAGGAACTCTTGATTATGGATATTATGCCGTGGCTCTCCATTAGTATTTGTTACAATCCTACGAAGGATTGAGCGATGAACTCATCACCTGTAATGCAGCGGAATAGATACAAAACAAATTTCCATTGGGAACCCTGAACATCTGTAAATTGCAATTATCCACCAAGGCTAATTCAATTTACATATAACCCATTTAATAATACTATAATTACTATTTACCCCTTGGGTTAAACTCGTCATGGGCATACCCAATTCCAACAGTATTGGAAGGATTTATTAATGCAAATTGAATTTCTGATTCAGATGAGGTTTTAGATGAGCTAAAATCTACATTGGTTATGTTTTCATACTTGGTGGAGGTGCAAAGTCAACCACTTCATTAGAGAGCAAACTACATCGACAATATTCAAGTGCGACACATCTCCACCGAAGACAACCACTGCAGACATCTTTACCAAGAGACTCCCAACGGATCGTTTTGAACTTCTACAGGCCAAACTGTTCGTCATCTCTGTCGATCAGTTTGCGGGGGTGTATAAGGAAAGTAGACCAAATCCCCCCATACCCGGGATCACATCAAATGCATTCATTGCTGATTTTGTCCCGATACAACGTACCACATGTTGTAAAGAATATAAGAAAAGTGGACCAAATCCCTCCAAAGCCGGGATCACATCAAAGACATTTATTGCTGATTGTGTCCCGATACAACGTACCACATGTTGTAAAGAATATAAGGAAAGTGGACCAAATCCCCCCAGACCGGGATCACATCAATAGCATTCAATGCTGATTGTGTCCCGATACAACGAATCACATCTTGTAAAGATCCGCATTTATTAGTTACCAAACAACCAGGATTCATATCGTCATATAGATTACTATTATACCCCTGATGATTTGTATATTTAAACACATCAATAGAAATGAAAAGATTACTGGTTTCTTTTCTATCTTTTTCTCCAGTCATATAATTTCTTCACAATTCAAGGTAGTTTCATCAAGCATTGTTTAATTATTTTCCAACAAAAGATACACTGTTTATTTATTTCCATCCTGCGATTTTCGATCAATGTTAAGATTGATAGATTTGTAAATGAAGAGACTGTGGTTTTTAAATGAAGAGACTAGTATATCTGAGCCAAGCCATCACATACACATGCATGCACCGCAAAAAGAGTTCTATATTTCAGTGACTACATCTTGATCAGCAGGAGTCAAGAAATGCATCTTGTATCTACTTCCATGTTCCAACAAATAATTAAACAGAACTCTCTGTAAATATTATTTGAACTTGATGGCCAAATATTATGTTGATGGAGAAGGGGCACAGATGCTAGAACAACACAAAAGAATGGCCATATACCGAATAAATTGTACAAACAATCTGCATAACAAAAGCCTATTTCGACATCTTCCTTTTGTACAAAATGAATTTGACAATGGAGAAAAGAATCAATGAACAAGGTAAGTAACAAGAAGAGCCACAAGCATCATCACACAAGCTATCCCCTGATCGATCGCAGTGCCATCATTCGTCGCTGGAGAGGGCGCCATGGCTTGCCCGTGGGCGAGCTTCATGAGACCGGAGAAGAAGAAGGCAACAAAGAACAAGGAAAGCATTCTCATTGAACCCATCTTCGGATATCGACTGCAAATTAATTGACACAAAGGAGAGAACGTAAGTAGGAGAGAGATGGGAGTATGTTGAAGTATTAAAACTCGAGAGGGACGATATAAGAATGGCTTATGTTCGTGCCTTTATATACACAGGGCTGGAGGTTGAATGAAGACTTGTTCTTTTGATTTGAACAAAGTGAGAACAAGTCAGTCAACCTTGTCGAGCCTACAAGAAATGGACATGCATGGCGCGTTGTCTTCTTCAAAATTAACAACTTAGAATTGCTTTGAAAGAGAAAGCTTGATGAAGAGATCAGTGTGTTGGTAGAAAGAGCCGCTTGGCGTGTCGTTTACATATGAGTGCCTCAGACTACAGAGTTCAGATCAAACTTTACGACTGTTCTTGTTTTTTTTGTGGTCTTTTCCTTTTTTATTTGTCTTCTGTTAGAAAATGATATCATATTGCATTGGAGATATTATTATTATTATTATTGAAATTAGAAAGTCATCTCTTAATCGGATATTGCACTCCATTCATTTCGACCTTGATGTACCATGTACATATGAGAATAATGGGAAAGATACGAACTTTGTGTAATAATATGACATGGTTATTACTTTTGTTTTTGCTTTACCATACCACTACTTGTAGAATACAAGCACATTAGCCCATTAGCTTGATTATAGCCCCGTTGAGATAAAATCTTGTCTGATTTTCCTGTTAGAGATCTCTTTGATTCCCAACAGATTTTTGACCTTCCCAATAAGACCTTTTTTGGATTCCCGGCATACGTATCTTCGTGTTGGATCACTTGAGATTTGTGTTGGATCACTTGAGATGGCAAGTAGACACTAGAGGGGATAGGGGTGGGGGTGAATAGTGCTTATGAAATATTAAAAGCCCTCTAGAAAATCTACCTAACATTACAGTTAGTGTTATCTAATTTAATCTTAATCGACAGTAATTATATCATGCAGTAGAGTGTGCAGTGGGAATAAAACATGCAAGAGATCATATTTCACAACACAGAAAATTAGAGAATCGCAAACACAAAGATTGCCCTGGTTCAGTCACACCGTAACTTGCATCGAGCATCAAAGTCTCACTTGGCTAGTTTTACTATTTCGGCAAATAGTACAATTATCTCTTCTCAAAAGGACTTCTACAAACCACCTCAGAAATGAGGATTTCCAACTGATCACCACCTCACACTTGAGGATATTCCACTTACAAAGCTTTTAATACAATTACATATAGTCTTGACTTGAAGCTTTTGTGTAGTTGTGGAGCTATAAAAATAACTTGACCTTCAAACGATGGACTTGAGGCACTTGGAAATGAATAACTGTTGAGCACAAAAATTGTTTTTCTCTTTTGAAAATGATCTTAAATTCTTGCATTAAAAACTAAACAACCCTCATTTTATGGGGAAAAATTCGGGTCAATACAGATGACCAAAATACTCCTAAAACGGTCAAAACGGCTAGTAAAAATTTGACCGTTATAGGCCTGTGGTTGTTGGCTCAAATTAGCCCATGTGGGTTGCCCAACCCAAGGGGGTTGGTGGTGGGTTGGTGCACCAACCCAAGGGGGGTTGGTGCACCAACCCCTCCCCCTCCATTAATCCTATAAAAGGGATGGCATGTTTTGGTTATTAAGCATCGGAGAATTTGGAAATCCAATTGAGCTTCCATTGAAGCACAGAGGGTTTGTATGAGATCCTATTGGAAGTTCTATAGGATCATTGTGAGCGATCTTTGAGTGAGCCATTTGTGAGGATTTCTTTGTAGTGGTTGAGTGTTTTATTTGAAATTAAGAAAAGTGTTCCCTTGGTCGTTTAGGCGACCTAAATCTTTTGTTTGCTCTCTATTTGTTCTTCGTGCTAGATACTTTGACGATCCGACTGCTTCCGCTCGGTGCACAACAATTGGTATCAGAGCTTTGGCGACGAAGTTCTAGACGAAGAAGACGGGCAAAGACGGCGATGAAAATTCCTTCTACTCCAATGGCGCAATCTTCAACAACGCGAACTATCGTATCCAATACAAAGTTTGAAATTGAGATGTTCGATGGGCGTATCAACTTCGGCATGTGGAGATGTGAAGTACTTGATATCTTGAACCAATTTGGTCAAGATCAAGTACTAGATGAGAGGCCGACTACGATGTCGGATGCGGAGTGAAAGATGATGAACAGGACCGCTTGCGGCACGATCCGGCTCTACTTGACAAAGGAGAAGAAGTACCCTTTCATGGAGGAGACGAACGCGAAAGCGTTATGGGATGCTCTTGGTGAGAAGTATATGAAGAAGAATATCCAGAATCGCCTACACCTAAAGAAGAAACTCTTTGGCCTCAAGATGGAGGAAGGAGTTTCAGTTGAAGAACACCTTGACTACTACAACAAACTTCTCACAGATTTGAGAAATATCGACGTCAATGTAGAAGATGAGGACAAGGCGATGATTCTCCTCAACTCACTGCATAAAGACTATGAGCACATCGTTTCGATCTTAACCTATGGTAAAGAATCTATCACCTTCAATGAAGTTTCCAATGCTCTTACTAGCAATGAATTTAGAAAGAAGGATGATGAGATGATGAGGGGCCAAAGGTCCGAAGCGCTTACCGTGGTTAGAGGTCGGAGCAATGAATGAGTTGGAGGCCACAAAGGAAACCATATATTCGAGACGAGGGACAATAGTAGAGCTCCGCGCACAGACATCGAGAGGGATCAATGTGCCTTTTGCAAGGAAAGAGGACATTGGGCGAGGGAGTGCCCAAAGGCCAATAAGAAGAAGGATGCTACCGCCAACATCGTCAAAAGCGAGGAGGTGGATGAGTGGGTCCTAGTTGGTGCGACGGAATGGGTAATGAAGGGGGGGATGGGTGCTCGACTCAGGTTGCTCGTTTCATATGACACCCCACATAGAGTACTTTACTACTTTCCATGAAGGTTGTAAGCGTAAACTCATTCTTGGAGACGATATAGTATACACGACGGCGGGCGTTGGCACGGTCCGCATAAAGATGAGTGATGGTGTCATACGGGACATAAGCGATGTCCATTATGTGCCTGATGTGAAGTACAATTTGATATCACTTGGTTCACTTGAAGCCAAGGGTTGCAAAGTGATTATGGAGGACGGCGCTTTAAAGGTGACACGAGGAGCAATGATCCTGATGAAGGAAAAACGTGAAGGCAACCTCTATTACTTGGATGGTACGGTGATGATGAAGACGACGAGAGTTCCAGATGAGCGAGCTACCGACTCAAGCTCGCACGCAACAAAGACATCATTGAATGATCTCCGGAGAGGTGGTGCTAATAGAGATGATGGTTCAAGTCAGTATGGTGGAGATACCTTATCCCCACAACTTGCACAGCGGATGGATTCTACCAAAGTTTGGAGACCAAGGTATGCGAGATGCCAACCTACGAGAAGGGTCTCGTTTGCTTTCTTTGTCAGGTGTGATGAGTCTCCGACCTTATGCGATGAGGTGGAGCACAATGGCGACCTATGTGGACGAAGAAAAGATTGGTGTGATGAGATGGAATCAACGACGACGACTGATGAAGCCAAGGATCGGGTGGAGCTACTTGGCACTAGTGATTGTTCGACGGATGAGCTTATGAAGGTTGATATTGGAGTCAAGTTTGAGTATGGATCGGACTTGTATGTTGACGATATGAGATGACGTTGGTGACCCCTTCTAGGGCAACGAGGCTCTGCGAAGCCATATGAGCCTTTCGAGGCAAGATGACGGGAACACGAGATGATTCTCACCGAGGAGGAGCGTTGACGGTCGATTGTGTGACATAAACCTAATATCTCGCCAAGGTTGAGATTTGTGGTCGTTGGCTCAAATTAGCCCATGGGGGCTGCCCAACCCAAGGGGGTTGGTGGTGGGTTGGTGCACCAACCCAAGGGGGGTTGGTGCACCAACTCCCTCCCCCTCCATTCCTATAAAAGGGATGGCATGTTTTGGTTATTAAGCATCGGAGAATTTGGAAATCCAATTGAGCTTCCATTGAAGCACAGAGAGTTTGTATGAGATCCTATTGGAAGTTCTATAGGATCATTGTGAGCGATCTTTGAGTGAGCCATTTGTGAGGATTTCTTTGTAGTGATTGAGTGTTTTATTTGAAATTAAGAGAAGTGTTCCCTTGGTCGTTTAGGCGACCTAAATCTTTTGTTTGCTCTCTATTTGTTCTTCGTGCTAAATACTTCGATGATCCGACTGCTTCCGCTCGGCGCACAACAAGGCCAATGGCTAGTTACTAGTCAACTACAGTATAGTAACTGCTTGACTAGTCCATGACTAGTCGACTAGTATACGTACTCTAGTTGACTAGTTAAACATTTCACAAAAGCAGATTTTGCTCTCTGTAAAAACTGGTCGACCTAGTTCATGACCATAGTGCATTGACTAGTCGACTAGTTCATCTACATTGGTCGACTAGTTTCACATGTTTGCTAGCCTAAGTGTGCAGTGTCAGACCTAGTCGAATGGGGTGTCAGACTAGTCGATTAGTTGGCCTATAAAAGTGGTTTTTGAACTTTAATCACTTAGGAAATATTTGAAAATAATTTGTTATTATATATATTCATGTGTGTGTGCACGCGCGCACGCTTCAACTAAGGCTTTAATATGCTAAGACAAGAAAATAAAAATGAAATCAAATAAATATTACAATTGAATTCCTTTGATGTATCCATGACACTTTGAGTTCCTTGTCTAACTTTCTTTGATTCATGACCTTGTTGAACTCGCATTAGGTTTGAGTGCTTCTTTGATTTACTTGAAACTCATATATCTGTACTCACAACTAATTAAATGACATGATTATTCATCATCAAAACTATATGCGGTGACTTAATATCCTAACACTTTGGACATCCCAAGTTACATTTTGACCTTCCTAAAAAATAAACAATAGACAAAATCTAAAACAATTATTTTTCATCTCATTAAAAGAGAACAGTGTGAAATAGAGTCATCTAGCATGAGCATTATCATCCATCTACAATCTATTCTACTCTGTTCCATGTTCCTTTGCTTGTAAGATGGAATCAACACCGCAGTTCTTGGGAGTTCTGTATTTGCGAGTGTACGCTTATAGAACCAAATATTGTTATATACTATGTGGTAGCCTGTCGATCCTGCATTAGATTGATCTTTGTCTTCGAGGGATGGAAATCTACCTTTTTGGATAATGCCCAACATGCCTCAATCTTGATTGGCACCAAAAACATTGAAAGCAGCCATCTTTTATTCATGATAGAAGGTTGCTCTTGAGTGTGAAGCCAAACAATTCATCATACTCAGAAATCAGAATACAGATCTGTCATGTTAATGATAAGCCCCATGATTGCAAATTCTATCTTTGTTAATGAAGCCAAAGTTGATAGGGAACAACTAAGGGATAAGCATCTATCGGCCAACAAGGGTCCAACAAAGGCCCAAGGCACTCCACTATATCATGAGAGCTGATGAGCCAAAATCCCCTTGCTTAGCAACCAAGCAGTCTTAATCACTACATGATGAAAACTGCACAAGGTATTTAAAAAAGAGATAAAATGAGAAAAATATCATTGACCATACTGACAAAATCTCATCTCAAATTGAAAAGGATAGAATTTTTCTCACCCATTGATGTTCTTATACTTCTCTCATTTGGATTCCATCTTACAGAGGCTCACTGATGTATCAAATGAATCAGGGCAATGCCCATCTCCCATCATTTTGACTCGCTGATCCACTGCTTGTTTGTTGCGTGAGCTCAAAATCCTATTCACCTCTACCAACTCATTGCCTCATCAGATATGTTGTACTTATAACTTTTGCTTCAGCATGCGCTAAGTACATGAAGGATATTGCAAAGGTGACTGGATTTCTAAATGAAGAGACATGTATATATGAGCCTGAGTCATTACATATACACCCCGCAAAGGAGTTTAATATCCTAGTGACTATATTTTGATCAGCATGATTCAAGAACCGCATCTTGTATCTACTTACATGGTTAAATATTTAACAAATATTTAACAAATATTTAACCGCATCTTACATTGAGCATGAGGAACAGCTGATTTTTGAAAAATCCCAGACATCAAGGGCAGTTGCAGAGCGGCGAATTGTGATTGAAGAAGAGATAGAGTCTCTTTATAAGAATGGTACTTGGGAACTGGTAGAGTTGCCTACGGAGCGGAAGGGCATTTGATATAAGTGGGTGTATAAAGTCAAGGTAGGTTATGGTGGTGATGTGAGATACAAAGCCCGGCTGGTGGCCAAAGGATTTGCACGGAGGAAAGGAAAGACTATATTTTTACATGTGTTAAGACACACGTCGATACGTGTGCTATTGGCTTTGGTGGTAGTTCAGGATTTAGAGCCACTACTACAAAAAAACGCTTGCATAGCGCTTTTTTTACACTTGGATAGCGCTTTTAAGCGCTATCCAAGCTACCGCTATGGTAGCTTGGATAGCG
Source organism: Scilla litardierei (assembly GCA_030789695.1). Classification (NCBI taxonomy): domain Eukaryota; kingdom Viridiplantae; phylum Streptophyta; class Magnoliopsida; order Asparagales; family Asparagaceae; genus Scilla; species Scilla litardierei. Next base: position 317,533,995 of record CM061141.1, on the reverse strand, counting down.
CTTTTAAAAGCGCTATCTAAAGCGCTATCTAAGTGGTTTACTAAGATAGCGTTTATAAAAGCGCTATCCAAGCTACCGCTATGGTAGCTTGGATAGCGCTTTTTTAAGCGCTATCTAAGTGGTTAACTATGTTTTTTGATTTGCTATTTTTTAAAAAAAAATAAAACAGTAGCCACGGCCAGTCTGTGGCTAATACGCATTAGCCACGGACCGGCCGTGGCTAATACCCATTAGCCACAGGCCAGCCGTGGCTAATGTTTAGTTTTTTAAAAAAAAATAGAAAATCAAACAAATAAAATGGAATTCTGTTACAGCTCAATACTTGATGCATAAGCATAAGATCATTCTATTATTTTTGCACAAACAATTGCTAACTACAAATAGTTTCATCCCCAACTCAAAGTGGAGTATGATCACGCGTTCCAAGTTTCGGTGATCAACGCGGGGTAATTTGAAGGAATCTTGCCCCCACCACCAAATTAAGTTACAATACACTTGTACAGAAAATATTAACATCTTAATAAAATAAGTAATTGTACATAGACAGGGCCAAACATTTAGCTTGTTTTCATAAGGACGACATATTGGACTTAAAATATTTGCTAAATATGTCTGTCACGGAGACATCCGCTTAGCATCTGTATCTCAAGCATCATTGGCAATAGAACTTCAACCCTTCTTTGACCTCTGCACATAGGAGTAGTAGGGATCCATAGAGGACTTAAAGCTGTCCTCTTGATGCGCGTTCACAAACCTGAGGGGGCGTACAAGGGGGCGGTCGGAATGCAGGGATGATTGCTGATACGGTTAGAAGGATCATTCCCTGTATTTAAAATAATAGTAAACTAATTAAAAAATATTTTAATAAATATGATGGATGCTGTTAATCGAGGGCTTGTTGGGAATGAAAGAAAACACTAGTATCAGATCAATTAAATTTCTGGGTGTTTTGTATACCAGTTGGTAGATGAGGGAACCAATGGTTATGGTCCAGAAACGGCCGGCCAAAGAGTCGGCAACTAGAGCTCCAATAATGGTGGTTAGGCTGGAGGTGCCTCCAAGGTTGCTGAGGGTATTCGAAGCGGCAACAAGAGGCAAGTGCAGCTGGCTAGTCAAGTATGAGATCATGTTTGCATTGAACCCAGCCATGGCGAACTTGTCACATATTTCATTTCCTGCATGAAAGGGGGGCAAGCTGTAGTAAAAAAACTGTACATATTAATAATGATTACTGTTCCCAGGAGAACCGGGTTTAGGATTAACACTGGGATGGATTGAATCGCATGGTCGCAATTATCTTCTCTTTGAAAATTTCCAAACACTTCAGGTGACAAACAGACAAAAGTGACTCATACCTTTGCAAGCAAGATCACCCCCCAAGTTCCAGTTATCGTGTGTATAAACAAAACTCATAAAGCTATTTCACTAAACAAGAGAAAAACTAAAAAAATCCAGTACACAAAAAAATTATGGGTTCAATTATGATCCTAAGGGGATTAAATTGAAGTAACCGAATCTGAACTTCGATTTTTCTCTCCGTTTCTTGTTGGACTTGGGTTTTCATTTGAGTTGAATCAATCACACAAACAGGAACCAAGTAGTTATGAGAATTTCAATATCCTTGCGAGAATAATTAACTGCAGTAAGTTACAGTATTTATTTCATCTATCTCACCTAGAATAAATGGCATGGACCTGAGACCCCCAAGTTTCGTCTTCTTCTTCTCGCTTCTCAAGCATCATTGGCCTCTACACATAGGATTTGTTGGGCTCTTCAGTTTTGAGCTTCGGTGGCCTTGTTTCGCCTTTTTTGACCTGCATAACCAAAAGCAGGACATACTTGCCATTGATAGTTAATTGTCTAACCCTTTTTGTTGGTAAACTCCTTTTTAAAAAAGTGGAGAGCTTCGTTTTTCATCACCTTCTTCCCGCCTTTCCATAAAATCTCTCCAACTGGAAACCTGAACTCAAAACAAATTCAGGATATTTAGTAGCTAAGATATGTTAGTCTAAAATTTCATACGAAGATGAGGGACAACCAAAAAGGTTAAAAGCAAAAAATACTTGTTCGAGTATTTCATCATTCAAATTTGCTGGCAATGCTTTTGCGCTACTAAAGGTGTATGGTAACAACACATTATTTCAGATTAAGAAATCCAATACACATGTTTTTGATAGAAATGAATAATAGCAGGGACTCTACCAATCAGGTTGCAAACAGCGCATGAAGATGTTGAGTCCCTAGATCTAACGGGGAAATTCTCGAGGACCGGACTTTGAAGAGAAGAGCCTAAGATAAATAGCGCTGGAAACATTTCCCAAAATGATTCATGCACAAGAATTTGGACTTTTTTTGACATTGATAGCAACAATAAGCATGTTTAAGGATGACATGCGATTCTCTAGTTCAAATGTGTAGTAACAGCAAACAAGGAAGGTAGTTCGCCAAAAAAAATGTTTTGACATTGAGAGGCTGGGCTGTAATCGGAATTCGGAACTCGCGGCCGACCTTGATAAATATTGGTATCGAGCCGATATTGATATCGAGCCGAGCCCAATCCTGTTATGCTAGTTAAATATTTTGACATTAAAATTTTGTTAAAGCAAGGATGGTTAAGACATAATATTATAAACGGAGGTCTGCTGACACCAAGGACAAGACACACACATGCACACACAGTCCAAGATTCTGTTCTTTGTATAACGACATGCATACAATTTTTGCAATTTAAGTAGTGATGTGATCAAACTTTGGATTAAGGGGAGCTCATGAAGGCAGGGTTGGTATATTGCAGCTATAGGCAGCACTAAGCATATCTTTATATCATAGCATACCCATTAGAAACCACCAACAGTTCTTATTTAAAATCAGGTCTGTTTTCAAGCAAAAAATATATTAAAATTTCTAAGATATCAATTAATTGATGCCATGTCCAGTATGACAAGCATCAGACAAGTAGGATAACAACATTTTATTTTATTTCTTTTTATATGAAATTATGCTCAGCATTCATATATATGAGGGAGAAACTAAACATTTGAAAGAATTTAATAATACATGTTTTCTTCATAGTAAAGGTATTCACATGATAAAACCTAAAAGGTTAACTATTGTGATGTTGTAGTTTATCATAGTTATCAACTAGCTAGTGGTAGTTTCCCATTGTCATTAACTAGATAGCTGCTAAGGGGGTTTATGTAACAAAGTCTACTGTCATGCAGCCGTTGACAAATACTAGCATGATGCACATCAATAAGTTTCCTCACAAGATCACTAGATCCCTTAAATAAATAATAGGTAAACAATGGTGGATAGACCAAAAGGTAGCACCATGTATGGAACTAGCTAGACTGCACCATTGACTTAAAATGTCATGTGGTGAAGCATGCATTGAACATTATTTCAAAAGGCTTGGACTTTTTGACAAGTTTCACTTGTAGGATTGTATGGGAAAGTCATAATGCTGATATGGCAGGCACAGATATGCAACCAGTCAAAATAAGGTATGCCTTCCACGGACCTTAAAGAGCAGAAGGTCATTAACTACAAAATCTCACAGTCAATTCAAATGAAAGGAATCAACAGCACTACCAAATATCAAATGTGCTTTCTTTGGAATAGATTAATTAGCAACCTAAACATGAAATTTGTAAAGACATGCCAGCTTAGCAATATTAGCACATAACCTAATGACTAAGAACACAAAATTCAAAAAACTGGAGGTCCACAACAAATAAAAACTTATGATGACAGGACAGGATGAACTTGCACATACAACCATAAACAGCATGCCAGAAAAAACATTTAGACCTGCTGTTTTAACACTGATGTTTATTGAAAGATAGTTAAGATTCAATAGAAAGGCACAATCATGCATAGACCTAATGAAGAAACAAACCTTCTCGAAAGTGCTCATAAGGTCGTCAATATCAGATAAGGACCCTAAAATTTCACCCTGCAAATGTAACAAATTGGTTAATGTTAAAGGCTGTTCAGCTCCTTGGAGACTAATGTCTCTCACCTAATTAGACATTATTAAAGGAAGATAGGATAACTTTATACTAGAAAAGAAGACATCAACATAGGAACCGTCCACAAAAGAAGACACCGGCACTGCAATATACCGGTGTCTCATCAACTGCAATATATCAACTGCAATATACCTAAAGTTAGTTGATGAGACACCCTTATAGGTCCACACTAAAAGAGAACTTTGTATGATAAAGTGTGCTTAAAATGGTAGTTGGTAACTATTTGGTAAGGGTTAGATATGCTTTAAAACCCCATTATTTTGTTGTAATGTTGCTTGTCACCAAATTGATGCAGACATTATGAATCCACATCCAACATCAGAAGACTTTGGGAAGCAAACATGAACATGAGACTGCAACATCAATAAGACAAGTATCCACCAATAAGATTTCACAACAGCTGCTGATAACACGGGGATAGAAGAGAGTATAAAGCTACCATTTAACTCTTACTACTTTTGTCAAACTAAGCGTATCTTTTTTACTTACTCAAAACTAGCCAGGAAATTAAAATATGGAAATTGCATTCGCAAAATTTTGAATGATCTGAAAACATACCGGTAGTTTTCACAAAAGTGTCGCAAGCATTAGGATGCAAATTCAAGTCTATGCACAAAAACATCCATTTACACTACACTCTGAAGTTCCTTTTGCTCAGTACCAATTAACAGCTAGCTTCACATGTACACAGGAAGCTCACCTCATGATCCCCAAGGAAGTCGACATGAACAGAAGAAACTCGCCTGTCTTTTTATCACACGGTAACTTCGATTTGCCCCAAAAAAAGAATTGAGAATCTCGCGGTATTAACAGAACAAACCTCTGGATCAATCAAAGATGGAAGGATTTGTGAAGAATGTACTTTTCGACTGCATTATTGGCGCATGGTACTGTGGGTTACAGACTCTCTGTGGGTGATTATCTTCTTCTCGAGCTCAGGCTTGTTGGCACCCACAAGTTTATCCAGCTGCTGTCCATTTTTCAGGAAAAAGAAAGTTGGAGTGGCACGAATATCCCATGATGAACTAAGTTCCTGCAACACAACCAAATGCTCATACTGACCCTCCCATGAAAATGCCATTTTTAATTGGTGGATACTTATATGAAAATTAAAGTTCTCCAACCATTAAATTGTGGGAAAAGTTCCTAAAATACCATAAACTTTTGGAGTATCTCTAAACTACCAGAACTTTCAAAATTCCTCTTAAATAGCTTACCCCAAAAATTCTTTTGGAGTTATCGTCCATTCATACAAGATCGCTGGCTGATTGATCGGCAATGGGGGTCTGCCTCCTTGCACGGTCCTCGGGCTTCGCCAGCACCAACGCAGGGCATGGCCTTCGCTCGTCCTCATGGCCACATGGCACCGTCATCGCCATTTGTCGGTGGCCATAGAGGCCTCTATCCTTGAGCCTAGGGGATACAACCCCGATTCGATCGTCCGACGGAGGATCCGGCCCTCTGTGTGTCATTGACTCGTGTGAGGAGATTCACCACTCTGCCTGTGTTTGTCACCTGCCCTAGGGCATCGTTGGCCCCAGGGGCATCGCCCGATTTGTTCAGACCATGGAGCATCGCCGGTGATCAAGACTTCACTTGTCATGTGCTCGGCCGTGAGGGTTCATCCCTTTGCCCAGGGCTCTTGATCGTCGCCCCTCTGTCTCTCTTCGGGGCCTCCCTCCATTTGATCGGTCAAATGAGGCTCTGCTAATGATCAGATCTAGGGATTTGCCAAGTGATCAAATCGCCCGTCGCTCAGCTTTGCCAGGTGATCGGATCGCCAACCGCTTCGACTGCCAGGTGATCAGATGCTCCCGCTAAGCTGTTGTTGGATTTGGACGAAGGGGCGACGATTTGGAGAAAGAGGAGAATGGCGGCGGCAGCGATGCTCCCGCTGCTGTTGGATTTGGACGAAGGGGCGACGATTTGGAGAAAGATGAGAAGGGCGGCGGCAGCGATGCTCTCCACTGCTGTTGGATTTGGACGAAGGGGCGACTGCGGTTACGGTTTGGAGTAAAAGGGGGGAAACGAAAAAGCGGAAACATTTGGGAATTCCGCAAGCGCTATCCAATGTTTATAATAAATATATATATTTTAATAAAAATGCTTACGTGACGTTTACTACCATAGCGCTAACAAAAAGCGCTATGTAAGATATTACTTGGATAGCGCTTTACAAAAAAGTGCTATCTAAGTGATTTTTACTTTAGTTTTGATTTATTTTTATTTTCTATAAGTGCAAAAGCGCTATACAAGAGCTCACTTAGATAGCGCTTTTTAAAAGCGCTATCTAAGTGGAGTTACCCAAGCCCAAATCTGTAGTAGTGAGCGGAACAGCTGGATGTGAAAACAGCTTTCTTGCACGGAGAGCTTGAGGAGAAAATCTACATGCGCCAGCCAAAAGGATTCGTGATGCAGGTCAAAGAGTGGATGGTATGCAAGCTAAAGAAATCACTATTCGAATTGAAACAGAGTCCAATGCAATGGTATAATAGGTTTGATTACTTCATGCTGACTATTCGTTTCGAGAGAAGTATGAAGGATCAGTGTGTTTATGTTCGCACGCTTGATGATAGATCGAGGATCTACTTGCTCTTGTATGTGGATGATATGTTGATTGCGTCACGAAATATGGCAAAAATCAATAGACTGAAAAGGATACTTGCAGAGGAGTTTGATATGAAGGATCTGGGGTCTGCAAAAAATATCCTTGGAATGGAGATCAGTAGAGATAGAAAGAGAGTGGAACTGAAATTAAGCCAGAAGGGATACATTAAGAAGGTCATGGTATGATACGGAATGGGGATGGGAAAGCTTGTCACCACACCATTAGGGGGGGCCCACTTCCAACTTTCTGTGAAACAGTCACGGAGCACCAATGGTGAGATAAGCTACATGTCTAAAGTCTCATATATGAGTGATGTGGAAATTCTAATGTATGTGATGGTTTGCACACGCCTGGACTTGGCCCAGTCAGGTTGAGTCGTCAGTAGATATATGGCGAATTCTGGTAAAGAACACTGGACAGCTGTAACGTGGATACTGAGGTATCGGAAAGGAACAGTTGGAGTTGGATTGTGTTATGGCAAGGGTGACGGGTTGGTGATGTATGGATTCTGTGATTCAGATTATGTGGGTGACAGAGACAGGAGGATATCGACGACGGGATATGTATTTACGTTGGGCACTCCTACAGTGTCCTGGAGATCATGTCCTTCAATCTGTTGTAGCATTGTCAACCATTGAGGCAAAACTGATAGATGTAGTTGAGGCAAAGAAGAAAGGAAAATACATGCAAAGTATACTGAAGGACTTGGGTATTTAGCGAGAGGTGATGAAGGTCCACTGTGATAGTGAGAGCATAATCCACCTAGCGGAGCATTAGGCATATAATTTGAGGACCAAGTATATTAAGGAGAGATTTCTTCCTACAGGAAGAGAAGAAGGTCATAGCAGTTCGAAGGATCACAATCCTACAGATATGCTTACGAAGACTGTTGCTGCAATCAAGCTTAGACATTGCTTAAACTTTATATACACTTGGTAAGTGATTTGATTGATTTCTGTTGTCATTTGAAATTCTAGATCTAGGTCGAGATGTTTCAAATTTGGGTACAGTCATTGTGGAGAGTCTGGAGAGCCATGGTAATTGATGGAGCAGTGCTCGTATGATGAAGGAAGTTTGAAATAGGGTAGAGTGTTAAATTTTATGCTTCAAACTCATTCCCTGGGCATGACATGATCATCTCAACCATAGAGTTAGGTTGGCACGACCTTGCAGATATGGCAGAGATGTGTTGGGCCAGTGACACTATCATGCCAAAGTTACTTTATGGTTGGCACGATCATGTGATGTTGGCAGAGTCAATAGGTTTTAAGCAACACAGTTGACAGGATGTGACATATGTAACACGATCATGTCAAACGGGTTTTGTCCAAATGCGAGTTTTGTTTTGAGCCGTTGATCTAAAACTTAAGCAAATCGAATGGCCACGACTTAAAACAGCTTATATAATCCTAATGATGAATTTCTTTGATAGAGACACCAGAAAATACATGGTTTTTTGCATGGCAATAGATTCGATGACGGTTACAATCCTAGAGAGAATAGTCTTGTTTCTACGGTTTTGAAAGATTTTTTCATTGAGTGAGCATGAGATAGTTTGAGATCTAGAGTGCTAGACTCAAGTATCAAAATAGTTGCACTTTTGTTGAAGGAAATATAAAGGTGTCGGGTGTAATCAACTTGTAAACGATTCATCTCTGATCTATTAGATTCAAGTTGAAAACAGAAGGCTTGACGAAGGTCTCATCACATCAGTGAGACTAAACCAAGGTAAAGCGTTTGTGTCCTCTGTGTTTGATTGAATCTATATTTATTACTTGTGGGGTGCTTGGTTCTTAATCTTACTATTTATTATCCCTAGATCCATTGTGTTTGTTGGTGCTTCTACTGAAAGAATCACGCAAGTTAGTATTGGTTATCAATAAGGGTTTGTGAGAAATTTCCCAACAAGAAAACCCAAGGATCTCCACAATCAACGAGGCACAAATGTATGCAAGAAGAGGGAGTTTGAGATGTACAACAAGCTAGAATTAGAGAAAACAAAATAGAACACACACAAAAGAAAAAGACTACACAAGATTTATGTGGTTCTCCATATAAGCTACATCCATGGAGGAAGGCTGAAGAGCAATCGTCCAAGCTTTCACTATGAAGTCACCAAGGCACAATAAAGGGATTTATGCCCAAATCCTACAACCCCTTGATTCTCCTTCATACAAAGCACTCACCATTTAGCTCTCTTCCTCACCCCCTTTCTTTTGGGTTTTCTTCTCTCTCTATCTTGATGCCTCCAAAAGAAAAGGCCTGCTTACATGGTCTAATGGGTTACAACTTTAACTTTTCCAATACAATGACAAGTTTACCTCTCAATCAAGACTGTTAGGTTTTATTCATATCTGCATTATCATAAGTGGCACTATGATAATCGTTGGTTGCTCTTAACTATCTTGAAGAAGAAAGACGGTTTTCGTTGATGGTGTTGGAACTTTTGTTGAACATGATGTTGTATCCGAGCAACAGTATTCTGAAGGAGAGAAACGACTCAGCCTAGTGTGTTGGACGAATTGTTGAACATTATGTTGCACCATAATGTTCAACACGCTGTGACTGTATGCGGGTTTGATTGTTCGCGCTATTCCTGGATACGGATTTGGGAATCTCGTGATCTTAACTTTCTATCTTTAACAGTTCAGGTATTTATGGTTGATTAAATATTGTTAAAGATTTGATTGACAATTTATATCTCTCGGTTATTTTGTTGAAAGACGGTTGGTGAGATTTTTGCTCGCAATATCTTTGCAACGGGCTCTTAAGGATTTTCAGGGATCTCATGCTTGTTGAGTGTTGCGGATATTTTGGTTGCCTAGCTATATCCGATTTGATTGGATACTTGCTGATTGAACCGTGGATTGAGGGGGAGCGAGTACTATTAGGGTTCGGCAGCGTGACGGCTAGGCTACAACTTTTGTGAAGAAGTTCTGTGAAACTCCGGGAGGGAGGCCGACGGCTACGCACGTAGGATCAAGATAGTTGATCTAGTCGGTGGTGCAATGTGAGCTTGCTGGCAAGGAAAGCTTGCCGAGAATACTCCACGGGGTTGATTGCGATCACCCCTTACGGTTTGTATTAGGGGGAGAGTGTTCCTCCTAGTAGAAACGTGATTTTTAGAGTTTGTACTCTTTGATTATATTAGTGGAGTATTCTATTTTTCTGGGCATGGCCCCGCAGATGTAGGTATGCGCACTGAACTGTGTTACCAAGTCTTGTGTGTCTCTGATTGCCGTGTGTTGTTTTATTGGATCTTTGTTTCATTACTGCATACTGAAATTCAATTGGTATCAGAGCAGGTCATCCGCATATCTTTGCTCTGTCAAAGAGGGTGTGATCTTGTGTGTCAGTACGTGAATCATGAACACTAAAGAAGGCGCCTATGTTACTCGTCCTCCCTTACTCACCGGATCAAATTACACATCTTGGAAGTCTCGTATGCGAGCGTTTATCAAGTCCCTAGATGAAAAAGCATGGGTGGCTACGGTTGAAGGATGGAGCCCTCCGACTGAAGTTAACAAGGAGGGCAAGGGATACCTCAAACCTGTGAAAGACTGGGATCCAGAAGAAGAGCGTGCAGTATTAGGAAACTCAAAGGTGGTGAATGCCATCTTCACTATAGTCGATGAAGAACAGTTCAAGCTAATATCCACATGTGAACAAGCTAAAGAAGCGTGGGACATTCTTCAAAACGTTCATGAGGGAACCAGTACAGTTAAGGCATCCAAACTTCAAATGCTCGCATCTCAGTTTGAAAATCTTAGAATGAATGAAAACGAGACTGTGGCTGAATTTAATGGGAGATTAAGGGATATAGCCAATCAGGCATTTCAACTAGGGAAGAAATACTCTCAAAAGAAGTTGATAGAGAAGACGTTGAGGTCCCTGTCCGAAAAGTTTTCTGCTAAAATCGCGGCCATTGAAGAAGTGAGAAATACTACCACCATGAGACTGGATGAACTCATGGGTTCTCTGTAGACCTATGAGATGAACCTTAAGCAAAACAGAAGGGAAAAGGGGGTAGCATTAAAGTCAAAGGCAAGTGAAGCTTCCAAACCTGATAATGAGTCGGAGCTTGATGATGATATTGTGCTACTCACCAAAAACTTCAGCATGATGATGAGGAAGATTAGTAACCGAGGTCAGAATTTCAAACCTGCAAATAAGATGCTGCGTTCAGGTCCTCCCGCTGGTGAAAAGACTGCTAGCCGCCCTACTCAGAGGTATGATTCTAAAACCAAAGGAAAGGGAATTCAATGTCGAGAGTGTGAAGGATTTGGTCACATACAAGCGAAATGTGCCAATACTCTTAAGAAGCAAAAAGGGAAATCTCTAGCCAGCACCTGGAGCGATGAAGATTCTGAAGGAAGTGCAGAAGATGAAGACATAACCAGCAACTATGTTGCTTTCACTGCAACTCTGAAAAACAAGTCTGAGTATGATCATCCTAGAAATGTTGAACATAATGTTGCAACATCTGCTTCAACATCAAGTACTGGACAAGGAAATGTGATGCATGATGTTGAAACAAATGGTACAACATTTGAGACCGAGGTCGACTCTGAAGATAAAAGTGAGGAAGATGTTGGTGAAGAAGATATTCGTTCAGCATATCAGATTATGTTCAACAAATGGATGGATATCTGCAAAGTGAACAAGAAGTTGAAAAATGAATGCTCTAGACTGAGAAGTGAGAAGGATGAGACCAGGGGTAAACTGTTGAAGACTGATCCGAGTCTTCGAAACCTTGAGAGTTGTCTGAAGAGAACGCTGCTTAGAGCTGAGAAGGCGGAAAGCATTCTCAACAGATGGAACTCCGGGAAGTCGAAATTTGATGATATTCTCAACATGAGAAAGGTGTCTGGAGACAGAACATGAGTCGGATACAACAGAGGGAACCACCTACATGCATCCAAGACAAGGAGCGTTCGCATTACTAAGAAGCAGGAAAAACAGAGTCAGCTCAACGGAGATGAGTCAAATGGGAAGAAAAGAAAAGGCCCAACAAAAGGCTCAACATCGAGGCGTCCGGTATGTGATTACTGTAGGAAAGTTGGGCATACTGACTGGAGGTGCTACAGACGCATGAAGCATTGGAATGAAGGCAGAAGTGCTAGCCATCCCAACAAAAGAATTACTATGAAATGGATTAAGAAATGTGAGCTGGTAAGCATGGTGGCATACACTTCATTAGTTACATTTTCAGAAAGTCTGTGGTATTTTGACAGCGGGTGTTCTCGACACATGACTGGAAATAAGGGACTTCTCACTGAGTATTCTGCTGGCAACAAAGGTCATGTTACTTTTGGCGATGGTCAGAGAAGCAAGGTAGTTGGAAAAGGAAACCTGAATGTGACAAGGTCCTTAAAGCTGAAGGACGTGATGCATGTAGAGGACTTGAAGGCAAACCTCATCAGCATAAGTCAGTTGTGCGACCAAGGCTTATTTGTTCGATTTAACAAAGATGAATGTCTTGTATTCAATGAAGATGATGTTTGTATCCTTATGGAAAAAAGGTCAAACGATAACTGCTATCTTTTGCAAGTTCTCAACAAGTGCTTCAATATTATCACTGATGCTTCAGATCAGTGGCATCAAAAACTGGGCCATGTAAATTTTAAGACATTAATGAAGATCTCTCAAGCCGGGGCTGTTTGTGGAATGCCAACCCTAACCAAGAAGAAAGAAGGCGTTTGTGAATCATGCCAACTGGGAAAGCAGAAGAAGATGAGTCATAGGCAAATTCAGATGATCACTACCTCAAAAAATCTGGAGCTTCTATACATGGACCTGATCGGACCCACATCTGAAACTAGCGTGGGAAGTAAGAAATATATTTTTGTATGTGTTGATGATTTTTCTCGGTTTACTTGGGTAGATTTTCTCAAGGAGAAATCAGACACATTTGAAGCTTTCAAGAGATTGTGCACTCGTCTTCAAGTTGAAAAAGGAGACAGTATTAGCAAAGTCATCAGGATCCGGAGTGATCATGGGAAGGAGTTTGAGAATCACTCTTTCACTGAATATTGTGAAGCACATGATATAGGGCATGAATTTTCGGCTCCAAAGACTCCTCAACAAAACGGAGTGGTTGAAAAGAAGAATCGCACACTTCAAGAAATGGCACGTGTTATGTTGAATGCTCGAGGGGTCAATGTTAAGTGGTGGGCGGAAGCCATCAATACTGCTTGTTATACTATTAATAGGGTTTATCTTTGACCAAGAACCGAGAAAACCCCCTACGAGATCTGGAAAGGTAGGAAACCTGATGTATCCTACTTCCACATCTTTGGAAGCAAATGCTATATATTACAAGATCGTACTCCCAGACGGAAGTTCGATACCAAGAGCGACAAAGGAGTCTTTCTTGGGTATTCTACAAAGAGTCGTGCCTTCAGAGTTTTGAATCAACGCACAGATGTTATGATAGAATATATCAATGTAGTGGTAGATGACTTTGATCAGGGAGAGGCCATCCTAAGTGGAGAAAAGGTGGTGCAAGAAGACATCACTGATGAGGAGAGCCGTGTTAAAAATGATGTTGCAACAATCAAGACAAATCAGAACAATGTTGAACAAAATGTTGCAACACAGGATACAACCACAGTTGAGATAACACAAGATGAGGCTGAAGATGCTTAAGATGCTGAGGGAATCACGAAAGTTATACGCGATCATCTTCCTGAGCTGATCATTGGTGATGTACACGACAGCCGCCAAACAAGAGGAACTAGCCGTGTCAACTACAGAGATCTGGCCGAGTATGCTTGTTTTCTCTCTACTGTTGAACCCAAAAATGTGAAGGAAGCTATTGTTGATTAATTCTGAGTTTCGGCCATGCAAGAGGAGTTGAACCAATTTCAACGTAATGATGTCTGGAGCCTAGTGGAGAGACCTAAAGGAACAAATGTCATCGGAACAAAATGGATCTTCAAGAATAAAACTGATGAGAAGAGAAATGTGACTCACAACAAAGCCCGTCTAGTGGCTCAAGGATATACCCAAGTCGAAGGAATTGATTTTGATGAGACATTTGCTTCAGTCACTCGCTTGGAATCCATTAGATTACTGCTGGCAGTTGCGTGCAGTCTGAACTTCAAACTACACCAAATGGATGTGAAGAGTGCGTTCTTGAACGGGCTATTGAATGAAGAGGTATATGTCGAACAACCAAAAGGCTTTGCAGATCCTTTTCTTCCGAATCATGTCTACCATTTGAAGAAGGCGCTTTACGGATTGAAACAAGCACCGAGGGCCTGGTACGAGAGATTAACTACATATCTACTTAAAAAGGGATATGAACGAGGAGGAGCTGACAAAACCTTGTTTGTTCAACGGACAAGGTCAAGTGTTATGGTAGCCCAAATCTATGTCGATGATATAGTCTTTGGGTCAACATCACAACAGTTGGTACGAGAGTTTATCATCCTCCTACAGAAGGAGTTTGAAATGAGCATGGTTGGTGAGTTGAACGTATTCCTTGGGCTTCAAGTGAAACAGTGTACTGATGGCCTATTCATCTCACAAAGCAAATAAGCAAGAAACCTTGTTAAGAGATTCGGTCTGGAAAGTGCAAGACATGTCCGCACTCCCATGTCCACTACTGAAAAACAGTCCAAGGACGAAGGAGGAAAAGATGTTGAAGTTACCCTATACAGAAGCATGATAGGCAGTCTCCTGTACTTGACAGCCAGCAGACCGGATATCAGTTTCAGTGTCGGAGTTTGCGCCCGCTATCAAGCGTGTCCCAAAGAATCACATACCATAGATGTGGAGAGGATTATCAGGTATGTCAGTGGGACGACAGACTACTGTATATGGTACACCAAGGATACTAACACCCTAATTTCGGGATACAGTGATGCAGACTGGGCAGGAAATACTGATGATAGAAAGAGCACTACAGGAGGATGCTTTTATGTGGGCAACAACATAGTCTCCTGGTATAGTAAAAAACAGAACTCCATTTCGTTATCTACGGCAGAGGCTGAGTATATCGCAGCAGGGAGCTGTTGCACTCAGCTCTTATGGATGAAGCAAATGTTGATAGATTATGGGTTGAAAAAGGGATACTGACTATTCTATGTGATAATCAGAGTGCTATAAATATCTCCAAGAACCCAGTTCAGCACTCCAGAACCAAACACATCGACATCCGTCATCACTTCATTAGAGAGTTGGTCGAGAAGAAGTCTCTCGTCATGGAATATGTAGCTACTGCAAATCAACTAGCTGATATTTTCACGAAGCCCTTAAATTCTGCCAGGTTTGAAGACCTGCGACAAGCCCTAGGGCTGTGTCGTATCTGATGTTGAATATATTGTTGTGAAAAATGTTGCAACATCAGGTTGCAACATATAAGTGGAACAGAGCGGTCTTTTGTTTGCTGGCCCGGTTATATCTCAGATATTTTTAGTGTGGTCCACTTTTATTACTCTCCGGTTCTCACTCACTCTAATCAAGGCGCTCTTTCTCTCTAAAATCTGTTTTCAAGATTCCCAGTGCAGTTCTTCTAGGGTTCTTGCTCCTCGTGTGAATTTCTTCTTGTGGGCTGTAATGGCGAGAGATCGAAAGGAGAAATCTGACCTGCCACCTCAGCACTACTCTCGTCAAGCCTCCTCGACTCGGCAGAGTGCTTCTTCGTCTTCTCCTCCTCCTATGAAGCGGAAGGGGGTAGTTCCACGATCCTCGTGTGCATCTGCTATTGGTATTTCCCCTTCTTTTCAATCTCCTGCACCTTTCAAAGACATGCACTCTCCGATTGATTCGAATTTGGAAATTGTGAGTTTTTCCCCAATTCTGGAAATCCCTCTTTTACAAGAACCCTTGGTGCCCGATTTCTGTGAGGATGAAGTTTATCCTGCCCCTGTTACTGTTCAAGATTGGTTCTGGCACCTACGAAGAACTGGTCGGAGATTGGACCTCTCTTCGATTGATGTTTCTCATCTTCACTTTGATAAACTCATGCGTAAAAAGATTCTTGGTAAAGTAATGAGTGTGGAAGTTCCCCAAGACAAGAAGATTGTCATTCGTTCCTGGAATCCGAAAATTTTTGTGAAGATTTCTGAAATTGTTGAAATCTCGGATTCCGACTCATCTGTGTCTGCTGAGGAGACTAGGCCAGGGGGAGTTGATGAAGCTTCATCTTCTCACTTGCCTGCTGAGGATTCAGGTGTGCCCAATGCTGAGGAGTTGAATGTGGGTGTGGATCCTAAGGATGGGGTTAATGTTGAAGCCGCATCCGTTGACCCATCTCAGGAAAAGGAACATGTTATTTCAACACCTATGTGTGTGGATGAAAATGTTCAGAGTTTGCCTGAAGAAGTCAATGAATCCATAAGGGAACCTATTGTTGATGACAGTGGTCATAATGTTTGCTTTGAAGACATTTCCCTCATGAGTCAAGATGACCCCTTGTTGAATTTGCCTCGTGTTGATGTTCCTCCAGAGACTTTTCAATCGCATGATGGTGTAGAAGAGCATGTTCAGAGTATGGTTGATGTGGAAAATGTTGGGGGTACTCAGAGTTCTGTTGATGGGGAAAATGTTGAATGTGGTGCGAAGCCCAATGCTTCTTCTGAGCCAGGCATGGCTGATGTTGGTACCAATGTTGAAACTGTTGTTGAGTCTGACTCTTTACCGTCAGGAGATGAAGTCCGTAATTGTAACGTCTCGCTCCCCGGGATACCTGATAAGTACGAAACTGTATCAGGTGTTTCCAAAGTGGCAGGTGATACGAAAGAAAAAAACAAAATTTCAAAACTCATGCAGGTCCACTGCGCACTGCTGGGATAGTACCTGTAGCATTCCAGATATCACAGAAACACAAAAGAGAGCCACCAACTCAAAACGCCAATATAACATATATGTAAACTGTTCACTTACAACATCACTTACACAACTCATATACAATATACATGACCCAAACTTACCTAAGTACAATGACACACCCAAGCTCTCCCGCTTTCACCCCCACTCTCAAATCCCACCAACTGGGCTCCACAACACTTAAGAAAATAAGGAGAGGTAACATGATTGGCCTACAAACATATAATTGTGGGCTAGCAAAAGACTACATGAAACTAACATATGAAAAAGTAATGCAAGCGGGCATGTAGCATAATGAGAAGCACGATCTACCATAAATCAAATAACATATCACAACAACTTCGCCAATAGCAACAATAATATTGCCAACATCTCATGAATGAGGCTTCCAACATTCACAATTACTATAACTTCCAACATCCCAATATTTCATACAACTTCCAAGCACCTACGCATTCATGGCAACATTCATGCCCAAAAGGTAACAATCACACATATTTAACCATCAATCACACGTGATGCTCAATGAGGCCATGATGCGCATGAAACACAAACAAAGCGACACCATGCAATGCAATGCAATGGGGATCCCATGAATGAGCTGGCGTGCACGTGCAAGCGATTCTACTCCGTTATCAACGTGGAGCCACCTAATGGATCAAGAGGTGGCCAACGGCGTATTCACCCGCCTCCTACCGCGGCACTTTGTCCATGCCCGTGCACTCCACCTCGTGTCCTAATCACATCATATCACAACCCATGTGTATGAGTGCACATTACATTCTTTGCATTTTGCTTTCTTCAAAATTCTTTCTTTTTCTTTTTCCAACACCATCATAATTTCATTACCACATCAAAATGTTATAAGAGGCCCAAGGCCGAAATATCAAGAAAGGGTTTGCCACCACATATGAAGCTTTCCATATCAACACAAAAAAGAGCTAACTTGAGCATCATACCTTAATAAGAAAGACAAGCATGGCTTGCATATTTCATAAAAATGGGAGCACATGCATGAACTTGGGATACATATTATTCCTTACATGAAAAGCGAGTATCTTGCAAATATCGCAATAAAAATCACTCCTTGATTCAAAGATAGCCACTTCATTTAGACATGAGCAATTTAGCAAGTCAAGTACACAATCACATTCAAGGGAGGCAACAAGAGGCTATTAGCAAGTTAACGTCTTATTAGTGAAATGGTTAATTTCAAGGCATAGGAAGGTATGCATCCTCCTAATTTAAGTCAACTTCTTTAGCAACCTCCTACTAGTAACAACAAACTACTAAACCACAGCATAAAGAAGCACTTTTCTCTTTTAGTATCAACACAACCTAGGAATTCATTCGTAATTAGAACTTACAACACAAGTTCAACTTAATTAATTTAAAGTTCCCTACATGATATAAATTTCCATGTCACCGCCTAAATTCCACATAACTTCCTTAAGTCACCCAATTCATGCAAAAGAATTGGAAATAGATTTAAGTTTCCGACAATGATAACGACGGCAATTTGCTTAATTATTGAATCAAGGTGTTAAAGGCATCATCTCTCATCATTTCGAACTCCCTCTACCCCATAGCTAAATTAAGGCAAGCAATTCCATTTAATCAATGCAACGAAATAAAAGCCACTTCATTTAATCAAATGACTCCATATGTCAAAATGGGGACAATCTCAACCCATATGGGAGTAATATCACCTAACATAGCTCATTCTCATACAAGATAAATTTAATGATAAGTTTCGTGTTACATGAGAAATTTAAGAGAAATTCATGCAACACTTCTTCCCCCATTCCAAACCTTTCTACACCAAAATAAAATTAGAGCGACACATTACTCAATAGTTTACTTCTCATCTCTAATGGGGATTAAGCAACGTCTCATCTCAATTGATTTCCCACCTATGAAACTAAACAACCTCTCATCTTAAGAAAAATAAGCACTTCTCATACAAGGGAAAGTGGGAACTAAAGCTCCCAATATTCAACTTGCGTCAATTTCAACTCAACAAATTAATTGGGTCTTAAGCAAATTAACCCAACACTTCATACTCTATAGCATGAAACAAATGTACTACCCAAAATTAGAGACAACCTCATTAGCCCGATTGGTTAGACTTGGAATAACAAGCCATATGAAGATAGTTTCCCGCGTACCACATATATGTAAGTTCATACAAATGAACATCCCAACGATTGATAATGAACAATTTGACTAGTAATTTCCCAAAATCCCAACATTTAGAAGCATCTAGTAATTTTCATACCACATGTAAGAGCAACTTCCAACTATGAGTAATTTCTCCTAATTAGTGAACCAACACATATGAGGGCAACATGAATTGTAATTATAGCACCAAGTAAATTAACATAACATCCCAAATCAAGTTTGAATGCATCAATCCAACTATTGCTACATAACCCTAAAGATGCAAACTTGGAATTCAAACAAGATGAAATAAAGCATATGAATTGGGATTGGTATCCTACCATAAAAATGATGAACTTCACCAAGCAATCCTCCAAGATCCCGCCAAGCCCCAAGAATCCCGTATTTGAGCTTCATTACTCCAAAATTCATCAACCTAGGCCTTGAAATCACCTCCTTCTAGCTCCAAACTCTCCCACATACATCTAACTAACATTAGGGTTCAAAAGGAGCTTGAAACAAGGGAATTTGGGAGTGAAATTGAAGGAAAAAGGGCATGAAACAATTCGGCCAGAAATGGACAGCTTTGGGGCTAGGGCTTTGGCCATGGAACTTAGAGAAAGAGGAAGAAATTGAGGGAGATGGAAGGGGAGAAGGATTAGAGCTTCAAACTTCTCGTTTCCTCTTCATTTCTTCTTCTATTCTCATCCAATCCCCACCCCAACACAAAATTCGGCAGCAAGAGAGCATTTTCAGCCTGGCCTTGGGAAAATTCGACCTGGGCATTATTTTTGGGGGAAAAAGGGAGAAGGTTAGAAGAAAGTTAAGAAGAAGAAGGGGAGGAAGCTAACAATGAGATCCTTTCTCCTTTCCCCCTCATTTTCCTCCTCCATTACCCCCAAAATTCGGCAACTCCCCTCAAATTTCAGCAGCTAGGGCATGGGTTCGGCTGGTGCTTGAGGGAGAAGAAATGGGAAAAGGAAAAGAAGAAAGAATGAAGAGAAGGGATTTTGATATTTACAAGTTCGCCATTCCCAATTAAATCAAATCCTCTTCTCTCATCTAATAGTCTAGCCCAACTAGTAAAGCCCAATCAACATTAACTAACTAACCCAAGCCCAACTCTAACTACCAAAATTAACTAAGGCCTTAACAATAATAACGATAATGTTAATCAACATCATCAATAACAAAAATACCAATACCCAATAATAACAACAATGTCACCAAAATAACAACCAAACATCAATTATAATACTGTCATACATTAATAACTATCTCAGCTTCACCAATTATCATGCACATACCGTTTCACTAGACACACTTACCAACTAAAATTGCTAAGCACGCTAATGAACACCAACAGCCTGCTAACAATAATATCAATTTACTATCCAACCACACGCAATCACATATACATCCAAAGTATATCATAGTCATCTTAGCCATACCTGTAGAAATTTACTATGCACACAACAAAATTACTATACGCACACACGCAAATCGTATTTTCTACATACGGTCATTACAGTCTACCCACCTTAAAAATAAAGTTCGTCCTCGAACTTTCTAACTTAGGATATAGCTGAGGGTGAATAGAGATATATAGGGTAACTCTACCCCATCATATAGATAAAGCACATTCTTATACCTTCAAATACACACAGGCATAACATTTCAAATAGACCCGCATGCACTGCTATCCTGAGACATACAACCACCAGGTCACCAGGTACACATTAAAACATACACACACATGTCACACCTAAAGTCTTACACATCAACATCCATACACCCAGATATCACTATATCTACCCTAACACCGGTGTAAGCGCACCCGCTTACAACCAGACATGTAACCGTATGCATCTTACATATATACATATATCAAACACACTACTCTAATACACCTAAGGCATGCCCACCCATACCTGAGTGGAACACAAGGATCCATACAAACAATACACCATATCTATATACATATTTACCACTTTACACAAATACAAACATCACGCCGTAACCATAGACGGCCTGGAGATCAATCAATCACAGAATCCCACGATACATATTACTCATAGGCTACTATTCCTTAACACATAAACACATGCGCCTATATACCCAGACATACAAGCATATATTTCCCTTAATATCCATTCAACATTCGCAGGTGTATCAGCACACAAAATTCGCCATATCAATACCAATACATGTAGATAATCACATAGAACTATATCCATCCACATTCAAGCGTAAGCATACCAGCTCACCGCCACGCATGTATCATATACTCATCACATACACCCCCTCATAGAACTATGTCCATAGAGATGGTGTTGTCTATATGGATGCTTGTGTTTCACTCAGGTATGAGTGAGCATGTCCTAGGTGTGTTAGAGTTGTGTGTTTGATATATGTATATATGTAAGATGTATACGGTTGCATGTCTGGTTGTAAGCAGTTACGCTTACACCTTTGTTAGGATAGATATAGTGATATCTGGGTGTTTTGATGTTGATGAGTAAGACTTTAGGTATGACATGTGTGTGTATGTTTTAATTTGTACCTGGTGACATGGTGGTTGTATGTCTCAGGATATCAGTGCATGTGGGTGTGGGTATATTTGAACTGTTATACTCGTGTATACTTGAACTAGTGACATGTCAGTATATGAATGTGCTTTATCTATGTGTTGGGGGTAGAGCGACCCTATATGTCTCTATTCACCCCTAGCTACGTTCTAAGTTAGAAAGTTCAAGGACGAACTTTATTTTAAGGTGGGTAGATTGTAATGCCCGTACGAGTAAAATACTGTCAGCGTGTGCACGTATAGTAATTTTGTTGTGAGTATAGTAAATTCCTACATGTATGGCATGCTAACAGTGTTTATCGAAAATATTGTTAGCATGCTACAGTGTTTATTAGCGTGCTTGGCGTTTTTCGTTGGTGAGTGAGTAACGTAAAATGGTATGTTTAAGATAATTGGTGACACTGTGATAGTTATTGATGAATGATATTGAAATTAGTGATGTTTGGTTGTTAATCGTGATGATGTTGTTCTTAGAATTGGTATTAGTATTTTCAACCTGGGTGAGGTTGATTGATATTATTATTACTATTGGTAAGGCCTTAGTTAATTTGGTAGCTAGAGTTGGGTTTGGATTATTGTTAGTTACTGTTGATTGGGCTTCCATAGGTGGGCTAGACTATGAGATGAGAGAAGAGGGTTTGATTGTTGGTTTTATCCCATTGTCTTGATTGTTGGTTTCATCTATTTTGTGAAATTGCTCTCTTTTCGTATGTTGGAAGCTATCATTCATTCAACTTTCTTGTATATGGAAATGAGAATTATGCGAATGAATCTATAGGAAGTGTCGAATTTAATTGATGCTATGTTTTAGATTTATTTTGCCTCAAGTATCAACATGTTGACTTGATTAATTGTTAAGTAGAAGTTGCTTGCTTGCTACTTGGAGTTGCTGGGAATTTGGGCAGAAGTACATGCTTAAAGTGTTGATGATTTCTCCTAATTTATAATTACGAATGTCCTGGAAATTTTACGACATAAACTTAGGACTATTATCTCCAACTTTCATGTTGAACACTTTTCCAAATTCGGATTAAAAATTGGGATAGGAATTTCGTGAAATCAGCATGTCTGTTTTTCCTCAGCTTGACACATGTTACAGGAACGTCGATCAGTCCCTCAATTCTTAACGAAATGGTGTGTTCTTGGTCTCGTTGGAAAGTTAACTTCAAGCCCTACAACTTTGTAGCTTTTCATTTTTCCTGAATCTGTCCTCATTTAGGAGCAATCTGGTCCTCAAGACAGGACAGTTTCTGTTTTACTATCCAGCACAGTTTCAGCACATATACCCTTCGCCGTAAATTCTGTATTAAATTGAATACTTGGTGAAACATCATGAAAATTGATATGTGAATGAATAACACATATATCTACAACTCATAAGAGAAGTAAATCTTAAGTGTAGTTCAAAAATATTGAGTTAGCTGTCCCTGTTTGGGACTGTCCTGCAAATTCCAGAAATGAATGTGATTGAGAATGGCAAACTTGTAAATACCCATCTTCTTCACTTTTCTTAACTTTTTCTTTGTTTTCTCTTCCCTTTTTCCTTCTCCCTGTTTCTCCCTAACCCAGGCCAAAATAGGGCTTCTTGCTGCCGAATTTTGGGGGAAAGGGATGAGAAAAAGAAGATGGAAGGAAGAGGAAAGAAAGAGAATTGAAGCCCTAGCCTTTTCCCCTTCCATCTCTCTCAATTTCTTCCTCTCTCTAAACCTCCATGGCCGAAATTGGGGGAATCCATGGCCGAAATTGGGGGTAGCTGCTGAAATTGGGGGAAGATGGAGATTAGGTGTAAGAGATCCACCGGAGTTGCGGGAGCTGACCGTCGCCGTTCCCTCTTCAGCGTTCCCTTCGGGAGCTTTAGAGGAAGCCGCGAAGTTTGAAAGGAAGAAGCTAGCCGTTGGAGCCAGCGGAGCCGTCGATCCTAATATCCAAGAGATCCGAACAGTCGGTCTGGGAAATAATCGGGACCGTTGATGAAGTAAGTGGAGGAACGTCCTCCGTGGGATAACAGGACAAAAGGTGGGCCCCGGTTTGTTGAAATCCAACGGTATTAAGAGCTGGCTCTTTCCTCTCCTCCAGCTACCCATGGCGCCCATCGCAAAAGGAATCGATTAATCCCCAAGGCTTCTATTTCCCAATTCTGTTAGAAAAGTTTGTTAGAGCTTATGCAATTAGAAAGATATAAATAGCATCATTCGAAGAACTTGTAATTTTTCATCCCAGAAATGAAATCAAATCTCAATTGAGATTTCTCCATTTTTTTTTGATTCATTTTTCCTCGTTTAACATTCATTTTGTTCATTCTTTCTTCTTTAATTGCTTTAATCCTGTGTTCATAGGCAATGGGAAGGCCCAGAAGACGTCAAGAGGAGGAGGAGCCCTTGGATGAGGGTGCAGCCACCTCACAATTGGTATCAGAGCTTCCAGCAGCGAGCCAAGGGGGAGGAGACGACATTGATGACAACACCGAGTTTGAGGACTCATGGACGGAAAGATTCCAGAGGTTGGAGGCGGATCAAAAGGAAATTCAGATCCAGATGCAATGGCAATGGGAACGGTTTCAACAGGATCAAAAAGCAACACATCTCCGTATCGACGGGCAATGGAATCTAGTTCAGCAGCAGATTCAGCAGCAAATAACCATCAGCAATGCCCAGTTCCAAGATATTGTAAGTAAGCTCGACAACCTATCTAAAGGGGGTGGACCCTCATATACTGGTGGTGGCAATGATGGTAGGGAAAATCATAATCATCGAAGGGAGGAGAATGGTTGGTCCAGGGAGGGGAGTCCCAAGGGGTTGAAACCGGAGTTCCATGTGTTCAAGGGTGGCGAAGAGGTTATACCTTGGTTGAATCAAGTGGCTCAGCTGTTTGATTACTGCAAAATAGATAAAGATTCATGGGTAAAGTTGTGTGGATTTTATCTTAAGGAGGAGGCTCTTCTGATTGGGCCGGGATCAACGTAGAAGGATTCAGGAGGTGGGAGGTGTTTAAAAAGGAAATGTTGGCAAGTTTTGGCCCTCCTGAAATGGAGAAACCATTCAGGGATTTTTCCAAATTAAAGCAATAAGGGTCTGTCCATGATTACCTCAAGAAGCTCGAAAGAGTAATGGGATTTCTAGACAAATTACCGAAGGAGTATATACTGGATAAATTCATTGGTGGCCTCAAGGAAGAAATCATGTATGAAGTGGCAGCTGGGGAACCTCAGGACTTGAGGGAAGCTATCCGTCTCGCAAAGAATTATGAGGAGAAGCTTTCATTGACTAAGAAAACTGTCAGGCCTCTAAATGTTACATGATATCAAGCTAGGCCTCCTTATATACCTCCAGCAACTGTGAACGCAGGGAAGATGACTAACCCAGCTCCAGTTTCCCGGAAGTTAACACAAGAGGAAATCCAATATAAAAGGCGTAATCACATGTGCTTTGGGTGTGATGAAAAATGGAGTAGGGATCACAAGTGTAAGAAGTTGTTCATTATGGAAGGGTTCTGGGAGGATGAGTATTTAGATGAAGCTCTGGAGGGGGACCAAATTCATGGTGAGGAACCAGATCCAAGGAAGGAGATAGAGGAAGGTAAGGGTGAAGACTCTGCAGCCATATCTTTGCAAGCTATGAGTGGGGTGCCTGCTGCACACACATTGAGGCTAGAAGGAAGTATCAAGGGGCAATCTGTTCAGGTGTTGGTGGATTCAGGTTCTACACACAGTTTCATCCATACAAGACTGGCCAGAACCTTGGGGCTGAATGTTGAAGATTCAAAAAACTTCAGAGTGGTTGTGGCCAATGGAGATAAAATAGAGGGGGCAGGAATTTGTAGAGAAGTGAGACTCCACTGCCAAGGCATTACCGTACTCCTGGACCTTCTCCTATTACCTATGGGGGGAAACCAAATTGTTTTGGGAGCACAGTGGCTTGAAAAGTTGGATGACATTGTCATGAATTTCAAAAAGTTACAAATGAAGTTTCAATATCAGAACAAAGAGTGTATATGGCAGGGCCTCAAAGGAGATTCCCAGTTGACAACTGAAAAGCAAATGAATAAGGTATTAAGACAGGAGGGAGTGGGGTACCTGATTCAACTCAAATCCTTGTCATTAATAACGGAGCTGATACAATGTGCATCAATAGGGACCTCGGAGCAGCCTCAGGAAATACAACTGCTGATTAAGAAGTATGCTGCAATATTTGAAGAACCAAGAGGGCTACCCCCACAACGTTCATGTGATCACCACATTCCTTTAGAGGAGGGAGCCAAGCCTGTCTGCATAAGGCCGTATAGGCATGCCCACTTCCTAAAGAGGGAAATTGAAAAGCAAGTGTCCGAAATGTTGTACTCAGGAGTCATCCGACCCAGCAATAGCCCCTATGGGTCACCCGTTGTTATGGTGAAGAAATCAGACGACACATGGAGGATGTGCGTGGATTACAGGTCCCTCAACCGTCAGACAGTGAAGGACAAATTCCCCATTCCACTCATTGACGAACTCTTAGATGATCTCCATGGCGCAATGATCTTTTCCAAGCTGGATCTCCGATCAGGGTACCATCAAATAAGAGTAAAGGGAGAGGATATATACAAGACAGCATTTAGAACCCATGATGGGCACTACGAATTTGTGGTAATGCCCTTTGGTCTCACTAATGCACCATCAACATTTCAATCTCTGATGAACAACATCTTCAGGTCAGTACTTCGACAATTTGTCTTAGTATTCTTTGATGATATATTGATTTACAGTTCCAGCTATCACTCTCACCTGATCCATCTTGAGAGAGTCTTCCAAATTCTGAGGGAGAACCAGCTGTTTGTGAAATTGTCTAAATGTCAATTTGGCAAGAATTCAGTAGACTACTTAGGCCATGTGATCTCTGGGGAGGGAGTGGCTGCGGACCCAAAGAAGATTGAAGCAGTAGTTGCATGGGCTGAACCCAAGACCGTGAAAGCTTTGAGGGGTTTTTTGGGGCTAGCTGGCTATTACCGCAAATTTGTGAAAGGATTTGGAAGCATTGCTGCTCCCCTAACCAATATGCTGAGAAAGGGAGAGTTTTCCTGGAGTGTAGAAGCCCGGACAGCCTTTCAGAAGTTGAAGGAGGCTTTGGTGTCTTCTCCAGTCCTGACATTGCCCGACTTCAGCAAGAGCTTCATTCTGGAGTGTGATGCATTCGGCCAAGGAATTGGTGCTGTGTTAATGCAGGAGGGTCGTCCCTTGGCTTACCTGAGCTCCAAGTTGAAGGGCAGAAATCTTCTCCTCTCTACTTATGAAAAAGAGTTATTAGCCCTCATTGTAGCCACCAAGAAATGGAGCCACTACTTAATAGGAAGAAAGTTTATCATACGCACGGACCATAAAAGCCTTAGCCATTTGTTGGGACAGCGTTTACAACATGGAATTCAAAGCAAGTGGCTTGTGAAATTGCAACAGCTGGATTATAAGGTGGAATATAAGCCTGGAAGGGGAAATTTGGCAGCAGATGCCTTATCAAGGGAAATGGAAGGAGAAGAAGTGCTACAAGAGGATTATTATTCAACATATCAAATATCAGTTGTTCAAGCTGATTGGGTGCAAGGAATCAAAAACATGGTAAGTTCTGATGAATTTTTCCAAGAAATTGAGAAGAAGATGAAGGAAACTGAAGGGGAGAATCCTGACTTGAAGAAGCTGGATGGTGTGGTATTTTACAAGGGAAAAATACTAGTGAATCACCACAACCAGGAAGTAGTGAATATCTTACTGAAGGAGCACCATAGCTCACCACTGGGGGGGTATTCAGATACCATCAGGACACTCCACAGATTGAAGAGAGTATTTTTCTGGGAAGGGATGAAATCAGATGTAAGGAAATTTGTAGGGGAGTGTGATGTATGTCAACGTAATAAAGCTGAGAACATAGCTTCTCCTGGGCTATTACAACCCCTCCCTATCCCAAATCAGATATGGGAAGACATTGCTATGGACTTTATCATTGGGTTACCTCCATGTGTGGAGGTTAGTGCCATATATGTTGTGGTGGACAGATTGTCCAAGGGGGCTCATTTTTTTGGCCTGAAATACCCATTCACTGCAAAGCAGGTAGCTCAGGTTTTCTTCAATGGGGTTTTCAAGTTACATGGTCTTCCAAAATCCATAGTCAGTGATAGAGATCCTATATTCACCAGTTTATTTTGGAAGGAGCTTTTCACCCTACAAGGAACCACCTTGGCTATGAGCTCCTCCTACCACCCTCAAACTGATGGGTAATCTGAGAACACCAATAGACAATTGGAATGTTACCTCAGGTGCTTCTGCAGTCACAAGCCCAAAGAATGGCTGAAATGGCTACCCCTGGCTGAGTATTGGTTTAATACTACATGGAAGTCCCCAACACAAATGACTCCTTATGAAGCTATGTATGGCAGGCAACCTCCAGCTCTACTGAATTACATACCTCACACTGCCCAAGTACAATTGGTGGAAGAAGAATTGTTCTCCAGGGACGTAACCCTCCAGCTCCTCAAAGATAATCTGAAGAAGGCAAGGGATAGGATGAAGAGATATGCAGACTTAAGGAGATGAGAAAGAGAGTTCAAGGTAGGCGACTGGGTGTACCTACGCCTACAACCATACAGACAGATCACAGCTGCTATAAGAAAACCTCATAAGTTGTCTTCTAAGTATTATGGACCTTACAGGGTGTTGGAAAAAATAGGCCAAGTGGCATATAAGCTTGACATGCCTGCAGCTTCAAAAATACACTCAGTGTTTCACGTCTCCCAGTTGAAGGAGAAGTTGGGAGCTAAGGTGGTACTACAAAACAATCAGCCTAGCTATACGGAGGAATTGGTGGACGGGCCTAAGTCAATTCTGGATCACCGGACCATACGCCATCGAAATGTGCTAGTGTCCCAGGTATTAATCAAATGGAGACAGAGAGATTCGGAGGACACCACCTGGGAAAACTACTGGGATCTTGTCAAGAAATTTCCTTCTTTCGACCTTGAGGCAAGGTCGAAAAATGGGAGGGGTAATGTAAGAGATCCACCGGAGTTGCGGGAGCTGACCGTCGTTGTTTTCTCTTCAGCGTTCCCTCCGGGAGCTTCAGAGGAAGCCGTGAAGTTTGAAAGGAAGAAGCTAGCCGTTGGAGCCAGCGGAGCCGTCGATCCTAATATCCAAGAGATCCGAACCGTCGGTCTGGGAAATAATCAGGACCGTTGATGAAGTAAGTGGAGGAACGTCCTCCGTGGGATAACATGACAAAAGGTGGGCCCCGGTTTGTTGAAATCCAACGGTATTAAGAGCTGGCTCTTTCCTCTCCTCTAGCTACCCATGGCGCCCATTGCAAAAGGAATCGATTAATCCCCAAGGCTTCGATTTCCCAATTCTGTTAGAAAAGTTTGCTAGAGCTTATGCAATTAGAAAGATATAAATAGCATCATTCGAAGAACTTGTAATTTTTCATCCCAGAAATGAAATCAAATCTCAATTGAGATTTCTCCATTTTTTGATTCATTTTTCCTCGTTTAACATTCATTTTGTTCATTCTTTCTTCTTTAATTGCTTTAATCCTGTGTTCATAGGCAATGGGAAGGCCCAGAAGACGTCAAGAGGAGGAGGAGCCCTTGGATGAGGGTGCAACCACCTCACATTAGGGTTGGAGCTTGGAGATTTGAGGATTCTAGGGTTTTCATGAACTTGGAAAAGGATTTCATTCCAATTGGAGGAGGATTTTGGGGATTTCGCATTAGGGCTTGAGCTTGAGATCAATGTGGGATTTCAACTAATTGGATGAGGGCTTGAGTCTTCTATGAGGTAGGATTTCATCCTCAATTCACATGGTTCATTGTATTGCATGGTGAGAATAAAGTTTGCATCCTTGGGATTTTTGCGAATTTCTTTGTCGTGGTGCATGAATGATTGAATGGATAGGATGTGTTGGATTACTTGATGCCATGAGTAGATTTCATGTTGATCTTGGATGCTTGGTTTCATTCATTTTGTGAAATTGAAATTGTATGATGTGTTGGGTTAATGATTACTTTATACCGAAATTTCATGTTGTGTTGAAATTGTAGTATGTATTGAAATTAATGATGCTATGATTTAGTTGAATTAAGTAGAAATGTTCTTAAGTTCAATTTCCATTGATTAGTTGAAGTTGCCCTCAAGTTGAGTATTGGAAGTTTAATTTCCCCACTTTTCCTTGCATGAAAAGTGCTCATTTTCATTGAGAGGAGAAGTTGCTTTAATTTCCATTTGAGTTGAGAAGTGAGCTATTGAATAATATGTTGCTTTAATTTTATTTTGGTGTAGAAAGGTTTTGGAATGAGAAAGAAATGTTGCATGATTTCTCTTAAATTTCTCGTGTAACATGAAACTTATCATTAAATTTCTCTTGTATGAGAATGAGCTATGTTAGGTGATATTACTCTCATTTGGGGTGAGATTGTCCCCATTTTGACATATGGAGTCATTTGATTAAATGAATTGGCTTTCATTTCGTTGCATTGATTAAATGAAATTGCTTGCTTTAATTTAGCAATGGGATAGAGGGAGTGGAAATGTGCGAGATGATGCCTGTAACACCTTGATTCAATAATTAAGCAAATTGCACTCGTTAGCATTGTTGGAAACTTAAATCTATTTCTAATTCCTTTTGCATGAATTGGGTGACTTAAGTTATGTGGACTTTAGGCGGTGCCATGGAAATTTAAATCATGTAGGGAACGTTAAATTAATTAAGATGAACTTGTGTTGCAAGTTCTAATTAAGAATGAATTCCTATGTTGTGTTGATACTAAAAGAGAAAAGTGCTTCTTTATGTTGTGGTTTAGTAGTTTGTTGTTATTAGTAGGAGGTTGCCAAAGAAGTTGACTTAAATTAGGAGGATGCATACCTTCCTATACATTGAGATTAACCATTTTACCAATGAGACGTTATCTTGCTAAATTAAGAATAAGTTGACTTAATTCAGAATCAGACGTTATCTTGCTCCTAGCCTCTTGTGGCCTCCCTTGAATGTGATAGTGTACTTGATTTGCTAAATTGCTCATGTCTAAATGTAGTGGCTATATTCAAATCAAGGAGTGTTTTTTTATTGCGATATTTGCAGGATACTCGCTTTTCATGTAAGGAATAATATTTATCCCAAGTTCATGCATGTATTTCCATTTTCATGCAATATGCAAGCCATGCTTGTCTTTCTTATTAAGGTATGATGCTCAAGTTAGCTCTTTATTGTTTCAATATGGAAAGCTTCATATGTGGTGGCAAACCCTTTCTTGATATTTCGGCCTTGGGCCTCTTGTAATACCTTGATGTGGTGATGAAATTGTGATGGTGTTGGAAAAAGAAAAAAAAAGAAAGAAATTTGAAGAAAGCAAAATGCAAAGAATGTAATGTGCACCCATGCACATGGGTTGTGATATGATGTGATTAGGACACGAGGTGGAGTACACGGGCATGGACAAAGTGTCGCGGTAGGAGGCGAGTGAATACGCCGTTGGCCACCTCTTGATCCATTAGGTGGCTCCACGTTGATAACGGAGTAGGATCGCTTGCACGTGCACGCCGGCACATTCATGGGATCCCCATAGCATTGCATTACATGGTGTCGCATTGTTTGTGTTTCATGCGCATCATGGCATCATTGAGCATCACGTGTGATTGGTGGTTAAATATGTGTGATTGTTACCTTTTGGGCATGAATGTTGCCATGAATGCGTAGGTGCTTGGAAGTTGTGTGAAATATTGGGATGTTGGAAATTATGTTCATTTTGAATGTTGGAAGCCTCATTCATGGGATGTTGGCAATATTATTGTTGCTATTGGCGAAGTTATTTTGATATGGTATTTGGTTTATGGTAGATCATGATTCTCATTATGCTACATGCCCGTTTGCATTAATTTTTCTTATGTTAGTTTCATGAAGTCTTTTGCTAGCCCACAATTATATGCTTGTAGGCCAATCATGTTACCTATTCTTGTTTTCTTAATTGCTATGGAAATTGAATGTGTGCCTTAGTAGATGTTTCCATATGCTAAATCTATGATTCCATGACAAATCCATGCATGTATCACATTAATGTGTAAAATTTCCACGGCGTGCAATTTGTTAGAATTGTTCAAATGGAAACATGCAATATATTGGCCATGCCTTGAGGTGCATATGTGGATTGGTTTCTTGTGGCACTTTCTCTTATGATTCCTTGATTAAGGATATGTTGTTTTATAGTTAAACAAGTTTCTCTTGAAATATTACCTATGTTGTAATTGGGAAAATTGATAAATACAAGAGAAACTCTGCCGAAATTTTTGCTGCGTATTTCGAAAGCATTCCATAACATCTTCAGCATTAGAAGCATAGGTCAGGACTACACCAAAATGCCACTTGCTAACTCTCTTAAAAATCCCAGGTTTAAATGAAAACCCGTTTGAAAACTTAGGGTAAAAGAAAACTTAAAAGTGAATGAGGTGACTTGGGTTTCTTTTGGTATTTGCTAGTAGTGGTATTTGGAATGATGTTCTAATGCTAGGTCTAGTCCCTGTTACCGTACATCCCTCTATCTGTGGTAATCACTCTGTTTTGCAGGTTCTCCCTTGCGGCAGGTATGTGATCCGTTGGTTATGTCATTTGATTGCCCCTACTATGTTATGTTATGAGTAGATTGTAGACTATTGTATCGAGCATACCTCTCCTTTGCACCATGTGAGTTGGGTTTGGTATTCCTACTGGGTCACGCTGTGACGTGTCCCCGTTGATATTTTTCAGGTGATGGTTCGTAGAGTCAGAGGCCCGCGAGCCCAGTTGGTGGGATTTGAGAGTGGGGGTGAAAGCGGGAGAGATTGGGTGTGTCATTGTACTTAGGTAAGTTTGGGTCATGTATATTGTATATGAGATGTGTAAGTGATGTTGTAAGTGAACAGTTTACATATATGTTATATTGGCGTTTTGAGTTGGTGGCCCTCTTTTGTGTTTCTATGATATCTGGAATGCTACAGGTACTATTCCAGCAGTGCACAGTGGACCTGCATGAGTTTTGAAATTTTGTTTTTTTTCTTTCGTAGCACCTGCCACTTCGGAAACACCTGATACGGTTTCGTACTTATCAGGTATCCCGAGGAGCGTGGCGTTACAGTAATGTTGCACATAATGTTGCAATTGTTGGAAGCAACGATATAGGATCTTGATTTGATGATGACAAACGTGTCGGTGTGTCTAATGTGTGTGCTCAGTGTGTCTCAGGCTTGGCGAAATGGTGTACTTTTGATATTTGGCGGAATTGCTATTCGTATAGCACATTGGGAGAGATGGAGTGTGTGTGCACAAAGAAGTTTGACTTGGTCAACGGAGAGCAAAGTGGACTTAGTCAAGTCATGAGAAGAGATGTAGATCAAGTCAAATTGACTTAGGAGATTGGATTGATTCAAATCAATTTGATATTTGATCAAATCAATTTGATGGATTTGTGCCTACCCATTTCCTATTCAAACATCAAATAAGATCTATTCAAATCCTATATCTTTTCCTTTTCCAATCTCATCCAATTTGAATTGCTATCAAATCCCAATTTGATCAAAACAAATCTCCTATTTGAGGTGCAAAGTGATAGAACCAAATCTCTAATCTCCTATTCAAAATAGGATTCCCCGTAACCGCATCACCCTATCATCACCCTATAAAAACACATCCTCTAGGGTTGAAAAGAATCCCGGCTAAAACAATATTTTGAAAGAGCGGCCAAAAAGAGAGTAAACCTAGCTTTATAATCCCTCCTGCCGCAAGCATCTTCCCTAGTCCAAATATTGCATCTTGCGGTAAGCATTTTCCCATAAGCAATTTATCATTTTGCTGCAAAAAGTAAACCCAAGGCCAACTACTCAACTTTCACCTTGCTGCTAATCTCTCCAAGCCAACAATTCTCCATGCATCAAGTTCTCAAAAGTAATCTCCTAAAAGACAAGTAGCCTCAAGCCGCAACAAAATTCTCCAAGCAAATAATCAATTATCCGTGTTGCATACAGCCCAAGGCCAAAATATAAATCCCCTTGCCGCATCATCCCTTGCACAAGGGCAAGTCAACCTTGCTGCTGTTTGTTTGCGAGGATCAGTCAGCCGTGAGCCATCTTGCTGCCATCGTCGACTCTTTGCTCCCGTAGAAGACGAAGTCGACCCCCGGAGCTTCCTCGAGTATCGTGCTGTCGTCGACAAGTCGTCTGCCGCCGGGATTTGTCGCTCTCCGTCGCAAGGTGTTGCCGCCGTAGCCGAGGGAATCTGCTGAACGTCGTCGTATTATCACCGGAGACGAAGCTTGTTACCGCTGCCCCTAGATCGTCGCTGCCGCTGTTTCCGTTGAGTTGTCCAAGCCGTCGCCAAGGGAAAAGCGAAGAAGGCTGAGCGCTGCTGAGAGCTGAACGTCGGAGATCGCCGTGAAGAGGAGGAGAACGCCGCTGAAGCCGCTGCCGCTGAACGCTGCTCCGAGGCCGCCGTCGTCTCTGTACCATCCCGAGGAGAAGTCCGCCGGAGACGAAGCCCATCGAGTTCGCCGCCGTCGACGTCGAGACCCATTATTGAAGTTGCCGTCGAAGTCGGACGACGAAGCCATCCCGTCGTGGCGTGCCCTAAGTTGAGTCGGAGAAGAACTTGACGGCGATCGCGTGAAGGGGCCCCTGCGAAACAAAGATCAAAATGAGCTGTCAATTATTTGGGGTTACTCTGCGCACCGACATCTCTTAAACGGATTTGAACTGAGTTTCTATGCGAACCGACGGCCTATATTAAAGGGAGCTGCTTTGCGCACAGGCCGCTTAAATATAAGAATTGAACTCAACTTCTCTGCGCACCGACCGCAAGTTCAAACAGCATTGCTGAGCGCACAGACCAGAGTTTTATAAGGATTTGAACTGATTTTCTTTGTGCACAGACCAGTGCATAACTTGACATCCAGGAGTCGGATTGAGACACCGTTTGCGTCAGATTGGAGCTGACGACGTGCAGATTGACAGAGACGCCTACACGGACACGAACTGAGCATTTCTAAACCCTTAAACTCTTTTATTCGTGTTTTAGTGTAACGTTCTCTGTAGGGGAAACTTTACCTATTTTTGTGGACTATTTTGGGACTTGTCTAGTTGGGGCTAGACAAGTGGGACCCAGCTAGTTTGGGACTAGCTGGTAGAAAGCTTTGCTAGGATTGATAGTGAGAGGAAACACTGTGTGTGGGGTACTGAGAGTCTGGCGAGTGTAGAGGCGTAGAGAGTGCTCTGAGCGTGCTCTAACTTGTGACTTTGTACCTATTGCACTATTCAATCTAGTATTAGCTTTGGGGGCTGGAGTAGGTCGTTGGGACGACCGAACCAGGGTAAATCTGCTGTGTACTCTGTGTCTGCTCTGGTTGTGTTTTTAACTGCGTGTGATTTCTCGTGGGTTGCACGAGAATTTTTTATTAGCCTATTCACCCCCCCTCTAGGCTAGGATCCAGATCCAACAAGTGGTATCAGAGCCAGTTTAGTAGATCTAGCCTAGTTGACCATGGACCACATTGATAGTGCTTTTGCTGAGGGTCAGTCTATTTCCCGACCACCTAGATTTAATGGAGGAGATTATGCTTACTGGAAAAATCGTATGAAAATCTACCTTATTTCTATTGATTATAAAGCTTGGCAAATTGTTGAAAAAGGATATAAATCACCTGTTATCAAAATTGAAAATACTGAGTTGCCTAAACCTGATGATAAGTGGGATGATAATGATTGGAAGCTTTATTCTTTAAATGCTAAAGCTATGAATGCTCTTATTTGTGCATTAGATAAATCTGAATTCAATCGTATCTCACATTGTTTAACTGCGCAGGAAATATGGCATACTTTGGAGGTGACGCACGAGGGAACGTCACAGGTGAAGGAGTCTAGACTTGCACTTCTGAGCACGGAATACGAGGGATTTCGCATGCTACCATCAGAGACGATATCAGAAATGTTTGCGAGGTTCACCAACATTGTCTACAAGTCTAGTTCGCTCGGTAAGCCATATTCTAGCCTTAAGCAGGTGAGGAAGATATTAAGAGCTCTGCCAAGCTCTTTCAGGCCCAAAGTCACTGCCATCCAAGAAGCAAAAGATCTGTCACAGATGAAGGTGGAGGACTTAATAGGTAATTTAATGTCCCACGAGCTTGAACTGCAAAATATTAATGAAAGGGAGAAACCTGAAGAAAAAGAAAAAGCTACCAAGCCACTTGCTCTGAAAGTTGACGAAAGTGAAGATGACGATGATGACATAGCGCTAATGGTCAGAAATTTCAGAAAGTTTGTCCAGACCAAGCAAGGAAGAGCAGAAATGGCACCCAGGTTTAATCGCTCTAACTTTTTTCAGTCTTCTAAGCAAAATTATGATCAGAATACTACTAATAGAATGACTTGTTTTAAATGCAAGAAAAGAGGACATCGAATGAGGGATTGCCCACATGAGACAGCTCAGGTAGCTAAAGAAAAGGGAAAATCCAAGGTGCTTACTTGGGACATGGATAGCGAAGCTGAGAGCGAGGAGGAGGAACACGAAGCCCATTCATGCATGGCATTGATGGGAATACACAATGAGGTAACTTCTGGTAGTAAAACTGAACTCCTTACTCTTTGTAAAGAAATGCAAGATAAAATAGTAGAGCTTGAATCCACTATAGATGACTACCAAAATGAAAACTTTGAAATGCAACAATCTGAATATGAAATGTCTAAAGAGATTGAAAAACTCAAAATTGATATTGTTGCTCGTGACTCTACTATTGATAGTTTGAAAAAGGAAAAATCCAGTTTTAATGATGAAGCACCTTGTCTCTCTTGCCCTTCCTTAATGAATAATATTAGCATGCTTAAACTTGATTTGATTAAGCTCGAAACTGAAAAAGACTATGTTATTAGAGAGCTTAATGATAAATTCTGCACGTTGGATAATGATTTTAAAAGAAAAATGGTTGAATTTGAAAAGAAGGAAGAGGAAAACAAGAGAGCTTTTATAAGTAAATGCACATTGCTTGTGGAAGAAAATAAATTGTTGAAAACCAAAGTCTCTAATCTTGAATTGGCCATTAAGAAATTCTCTACGGGAAAACAATCGTTGGACACTATTTTAGAGAATCAATTATATGGCAATAATAGAAGAGGACTTGGTTTTGGTCTGAAAAACGTTGAAAAGCAAAAATTCAAGAAATTCCACAATGCACCGTCTATTGCGAAGAACTTATATGCAAAGTGCTTTACTTGTGATAGTGTAGGCCATACTTCATACTACTGTAAATTTAGGAACACTAAAATCAAGTTTAAACAAGTGTGGGTTCCTAAAACAATATTGGCTAACACTAGTGGACCTTGTTGGATTCCAAGGTCACACTTAACACCTTTCATGTAGGTGTGATGGAGTTTTGGCGAGGAGCGTTAAATTCAATGTCTCATTCTTTTCGCTCCTTCATCAAATAGCGACGAGAAGGTATAATTTCTATCCCTCTTTGCATTGCATTGCATACCTTCATAGATTTTTTGTGTGCTTGATTTATTTTGGTTTGTGTGCTTGCATGGATGATTTTTAATGTTTTTATTTCTGGAAAAAAAAATTTGAAAAATCAAAAATAAAAAAAATGTGCTTATTGAATCCTCTTTTGAATCTCTTGAGTGATATTGTATGAATGATCAATTCTATCCCTTGTAGAAGTCAATTCATTATTGTTGTAGCTACATGAACATGATGTTATTCTTTTTAGTAGCCATGACATGTCTCATAAGTTTCAAACTTGACTTCTACACCTACATTTGCACTTTCACGATATTTGACTTTTTAGTACTTTTGGAGATTCTTTTGAAGAATAATGGAAAGTGAATGTAGGAATGATTAATTTCTGAAATTTTTAAGGGATATGATGTGTTTAGCCATGAATTAAAATTGAGCACAAAAGAATTGAAAAAAAAAACGATATTTGCTCCGTATGAAAAATGGATACACTTCATGGCTAAAACACAACCCACGAGTATCCAACTTGTGCTACATGGGTAATCATTAGCGTTGGTGTATATAACTCGTCAAGCAATGCCACCCCACATTTAAAAGTCCTTTTAGGCTATGTTTCGGGGTTCGGTAACTTGAACTCATCTTTGATGAGGTGGGAAAAATCAATCCTAGTGATATTCATGAAAATTGGAAAATGTGGATTGATTTGGTTGGTTTTCTGAAATTGAATCTCCTCTAGTACTTTACTGTCTATATCATTACACTTACACAAAGGTGGAGAAGTCTTGGTATGAAATTCTATGAACTTGACTTGCCCATTATTTGGAATACTCATGCAAATTGCACGCTATTTCTAATAATGATTTATTTTTGCATGGTATTTTTGTGACTTCAGTAATCCACTTTTGGTGATTACAAAGGGGGAGAAAGAAAAGATTTGTCGACGATTTGTCGGTATTATTTGTTGAAGGTGTATTATTTGTTGAAGGGGGAGCATGAAAAATAATGTTGAATAATGTTGAAGGGGGAGCTTGAAAGAAGGGGGAGCTTGAGAGAAGGGGGAGCATGCTATTGTTGTATTTGTCATTCGTTTGTGCATGCCATGTTGTAGTGCTTGAGTATTCATTTCATGATTCATATTGCATTACACCCCTTCAACACACTTCACACACCCATTCTTATTGATCAAATCTTTTATGGGTTTGTCATCACCAAAAGGGGAAGATTGTTGGAAGCAACGATCTAGGATCTTGATTTGATGATGACAAACGTGTCGGTGTGTCTAATGTGTGTGCTCAGTGTGTCTCAGGCTTGGCGAAATGGTGTACTTTTGATATTTGGCGGAATTGCTATTCGTATAGCACATTGGGAGAGATGGAGTGTGTGTGCACAAAGAAGTTTGACTTGGTCAACGGAGAGCAAAGTGGACTTAGTCAAGTCATGAGAAGAGATGTAGATCAAGTCAAATTGACTTAGGAGATTGGATTGATTCAAATCAATTTGATATTTGATCAAATCAATTTGATGGATTTGTGCCTACCCATTTCCTATTCAAACATCAAATAAGATCTATTCAAATCCTATATCTTTTCCTTTTCCAATCTCATCCAATTTGAATTGCTATCAAATCCCAATTTGATCAAAACAAATCTCCTATTTGAGGTGCAAAGTGATAGAACCAAATCTCTAATCTCCTATTCAAAATAGGATTCCCCGTAACCGCATCACCCTATCATCACCCTATAAAAACACATCCTCTAGGGTTGAAAAGAATCCCGGCTAAAACAATATTTTGAAAGAGCGGCCAAAAAGAGAGTAAACCTAGCTCTATAATCCCTCCTGCCGCAAGCATCTTCCCTAGTCCAAATATTGCATCTTGCGGTAAGCATTTTCCCATAAGCAATTTATCATTTTGCTGCAAAAAGTAAACCCAAGGCCAACTACTCAACTTTCACCTTGCTGCTAATCTCTCCAAGCCAACAATTCTCCATGCATCAAGTTCTCAAAAGTAATCTCCTAAAAGACAAGTAGCCTCAAGCCGCAACAAAATTCTCCAAGCAAATAATCAATTATCCGTGTTGCATACAGCCCAAGGCCAAAATATAAATCCCCTTGCCGCATCATCCCTTGCACAAGGGCAAGTCAACCTTGCTGATGTTTGTTTGCGAGGATCAGGCTGCCGTGAGCCACCTTGCTGCCATCGTCGACTCTTTGCTCCCGTAGAAGACGAAGTCGACCCCCGGAGCTTCCTCGAGTATCGTGCTGTCGTCGACAAGTCGTCTGCCGCCGGGATTTGTCGCTCTCCGTCGCAAGGTGTTGCCGCCGTAGCCGAGGGAATCTGCTGAACGTCGCCGTATTATCACCGGAGACGAAGCTTGTTACCGCTGCCCCTAGATCGTCGCTGCCGCTGTTTCCGTTGAGTTGTCCAAGCCGTCGCCAAGGGAAAAGCGAAGAAGGCTGAGCGCTGCTGAGAGCTGAACGTCGGAGATCGCCGTGAAGAGGAGGAGAACGCCGCTGAAGCCGCTGCCGCTGAACGCTGCTCCGAGGCCGCCGTCGTCTCTGTACCATCCCGAGGAGAAGTCCGCCGGAGACGAAGCCCATCGAGTTCGCCGCCGTCGACGTCGAGACCCATTATTGAAGTTGCCGTCGAAGTCGGACGACGAAGCCATCCCGTCGTGGCGTGCCCTAAGTTGAGTCGGAGAAGAACTTGACGGCGATCGCGTGAAGGGGCCCCTGCGAAACAAAGATCAAAATGAGCTGTCAATTATTTGGGGTTACTCTGCGCACCGACATCTCTTAAACGGATTTGAACTGAGTTTCTATGCGAACCGACGGCCTATATTAAAGGGAGCTGCTTTGCGCACAGGCCGCTTAAATATAAGAATTGAACTCAACTTCTCTGCGCACCGACCGCAAGTTCAAACAGCATTGCTGAGCGCACAGACCAGAGTTTTATAAGGATTTGAACTGATTTGCTTTGTGCACAGACCAGTGCATAACTTGACATCCAGGAGTCGGATTGAGACACCGTTTGCGTCAGATTGGAGCTGACGACGTGCAGATTGACAGAGACGCCTACACGGACACGAACTGAGCATTTCTAAACCCTTAAACTCTTTTATTCGTGTTTTAGTGTAACGTTCTCTGTAGGGGAAACTTTACCTATTTTTGTGGACTATTTTGGGACTTGTCTAGTTGGGGCTAGACAAGTGGGACCCAGCTAGTTTGGGACTAGCTGGTAGAAAGCTTTGCTAGGATTGATAGTGAGAGGAAACACTGTGTGTGGGGTACTGAGAGTCTGGCGAGTGTAGAGGCGTAGAGAGTGCTCTGAGCGTGCTCTAACTTGTGACTTTGTACCTATTGCACTATTCAATCTAGTATTAGCTTTGGGGGCTGGAGTAGGTCGTTGGGACGACCGAACCAGGGTAAATCTGTTGTGTACTCTGTGTCTGCTCTGGTTGTGTTTTTAACTGCGTGTGATTTCTCGTGGGTTGCACGAGAATTTTTTATTAGCCTATTCACCCCCCCTCTAGGCTAGGATCCAGATCCAACAGCAACATTAGATGAAACTTGTGAGGCTGCTGCTCTAGATGACACTCTTTTGTCCTCCCATATGCGGAAGGCTCGATCTGCCCCTAGAAAGCGCCCTGCTCAATCTTGTTATGCAGCTGCATCCCCCTCTAAGAGGTCCAAAAGTTCTACCTCTGCAATAGGTTTTTCTCGCTCCCCATTGTTTACATCATCTGACGCTTTCAGTAAAGAGTTCTTCGATAAAGCATGTAAGACCAGGTGGGTTTCTTACTCCGAACGATCATTCCTCTCTGAAAAAGTTCTGAATGTGTCATCATTTGACAAGACTCAGATGGTGTCCATCCTGAAAGACCTAGGGTTGCTCCATGCTGCCTCTTGCTTCAGAGTCTATTATCCTGTCTTGGTGCGTGAATTTTATTGTAATCTGTCCAAATCTGCCAGTGATGCATCTTCACGATGGGGATTAAGGAGTTATGTGAGAGGAAAGATCTTCTCCTTTTCTCCTTCTGTGCTGAATAAAATTTTAGACTGGAAATGTCCTCCGTCATTGCCATCCTTCGGGGAGTCTGTGGGAGATGACTTTAATAAGTTCATACATGTTGTGACATCAGGAAAGCTCCAGTGCTAGCCCAAATCTTCTACTTTTCCCTCCTCTGCTCTTTCAACGAAACATTTTGTCCTGTACAGGATTGCCATAAGGAATTGGCTTCCAACATCTAATGTTTCTGTGGTCACCAAAGATATGTGCAAGCTTCTTTATTCAGCAGGGTCTAAGCTGTCTTTTAACCTGGGAAGAATCATCTTTAACTCAATCATGTCTCTATCTGAGTCATCCTCTCCTGCATCGTCTTTGCCCCATGCCTGTCTAATCTCCATGATGCTTTTGGCACAAAAAGTGTCTCTATCTGCATCTGATCTCCCTACCTCGTGCGACAATATATCGTACACTGCTAAGTCTGTTGTTGGAAAGGTTGATGATATCTCAAAGGTGATACCCTCTCTTCATGATGCTCCGACATCATCCTCATATCCTCAGGTTGCAGATCCTGCATCCTCTATGCATCATGAGACACCCTCTTCTCCTCATGTTCAGGCTGCTGCCAGTTCCTTTTCTTCAGTGTTGGAGGATATTCAGTTCTTAGAGAAGGCGATTCAGAATGTCGATGATCAATTGATGATGCTCCAAAGTCAGAAGGGTCTTCTTGATAGTCACAAAATTATGTTGGAGAGCAAACTATCTGTTCTGAAGAGTAAACTTGCTGAGGATCAGTGACTGTTCCATCTCTCTACTCTGGTGGCACTTTCTTTAGCAGGTCTGTCTCTTTCTTTAGTGGCTCAAAGGGGGAGATTATGATAACTGCTTGGTGATGAAAATGTTTTTGGAGTATGTCCTCTGTGTGAGTCTCCACTGTCTGTGTAGTTAAAGTTGTTCAGGAGGTGTGATTGGCGTTGGTTTGTTGTATATGTTATGATGTTATGATGTTTTGAGAACAGCGGTTCCCTATTTTCAAAATCTGTGTCTACCCCATCTTTCTTCAGTTTGCATCAGTCTCATATCATATCTTGTTGTGCCACTAAATGTCAAAAGGGGAGATTGTTAGGTTTTATTCATATCTGCATTGTCAGAAGTGGCACTATGATAATCGTTGGTTGCTCTTAACTATCTTGAAGAAGAAAGACGGTTTTCGTTGATGGTGTTGGAACTTTTGTTGAACATGATGTTGTATCCGAGCAACAGTATTCTGAAGGAGAGAAACGACTCAGCCTAGTGTGTTGGACGAATTGTTGAACATTATGTTACACCATAATGTTCAACACGCTATGACTGTATGTGGGTTTGATTGTTCGCGGTATTCTTGGATACGGATTTGGGAATCTCGTGATCTTAACTTTCTATCTTTAACCGTTC
Organism: Scilla litardierei; assembly: GCA_030789695.1. Lineage (NCBI taxonomy): Eukaryota > Viridiplantae > Streptophyta > Magnoliopsida > Asparagales > Asparagaceae > Scilla > Scilla litardierei. The sequence continues at coordinate 317,491,862 of CM061141.1, read as the reverse complement.
AGGTATTTATGGTTGATTAAATATTGTTAAAGATTTGATTGGCAATTTATATCTCTTGGTTATTTTGTTGAAAGACGATTGGAGAGATTTTTGCTCGCAATATCTTCGCAACGGGCTCTTGAGGATTTTCTGGGATCTCATGCTTGTTGAGTGTTGCGGATATTGTGGTTGCCTAGCTGTATCCGATTTGATTGGATACTTGCTGATTGAACCGTGGATTGAGGGGGAGCGAGTACTATTAGGGTTCGGCAGCGTGATGGCTAGGCTACAACTTTTGTGAAGAAGTTCTGTGAAACTCCTGGAGGGAGGCCGACGGCTACGCACGTAGGATCAAGGGAGTTGATCTAGTCGGTGGTGCAAGGGGAGCTTGCTGGCAAGAGGAGCTTGCCGAGAATACTCCACGGGGTTGATTGCGATCACCCCTCACGGTTTGTATTAACGGGGAGAGTGTTCCTCCTAGTAGAAACGTGATTTTTAGAGTTTGTACTCTTTGATTATATTAGTGAAGTATTCTATTTTTCTGGGCGTGGCCCGGCAGATGTAGGTGTGCGCACCGAACTGCGTTACCAAGTCTTGTGTGTCTTTGATTGTCGTGTATTGTTTTATTGGATCTTTGTTTCATTACTGCGTACTGAAATTCAAAGACACACAAAACAGTAAGAGTTTTGAAGCAACTCTAACACATCAAGCTGTTGTGGCCATGGAATGCATGATAAGATTTCGGCAACAATGGAGGGAAAAGACATGTACAGATACAAGAAGTGCAACACAGAAGCAAGAGTATGTTAAGTAATTAAATTTACAAAGAATCCGAGTAACAAAAGTGTATTAACATCAACAATCTCTCCGAATCGATAATCCACACAAAAAAAGAATCAGTGAACAAGATAAGTAACAAGAAGAGCAACAAGCATCATCACATAAGCTATCCCTTGATCAATCGCCGAGCCATCGCTCGTCGCCGGAGAAGGTGCCATCGCCTGACCACGGGCAAGCTGCACAAGCCCAGAGAGAAAGACGGCGATAGAGAACAAGGCGAGCTTTCTATCCAAACCCATCTTCCGATCGATCAACCACAGATTCTTGGATACAGAGAAGAGAAAACACAGATGGCAGCGAGAGAGGAGTTGTTCAAGCTGGAAGAATGCAATGATCAGAGGCCTCTTTTTTGTGCCTTTATGTAGAGCTGGAGTTTTTAACAATGAGAACAAGTCAAACAGCCGTGTCCAACTTGATTAGCTCGTTAATTACTTGGCATCTTCCTCTATTTGGACGTCTTCGGGTTCAAATTAGTATTACAAAATGTGCGTCGCTTTTGGCGTCTACTCCGTTGTATTGACGTTAGGGTACTTTGACTGAAAGATGTGGAGCCTCAGTCTTATTAGCCTAAACATATATGCCCCAACACATGTATTATTTTGTGCTGACAGAACAAAAACCCCACGTCACCTATATATATATGTATGTTAAAAAATTTGAGTTTGTTGTACACTTTCTAAAATAACAAACTTCCAAATATGGGTGAACTCTAGGAGGATTTATCGATCTACTAGTTAGAAAAAGTTCTACTTGCCTGAAACAGTTGCAACAGATCGATGGATTCATTTGATTTTTGGTCTATTGGTAATCCATGATATGATATATAGAACATATATGAAAATGGTTTTAAAAAATAAATATAAATGGTATATATGTGTGTCATCGGGAGAAAATTTTCCATTGCTAACACATATACATTATTTTGGTATATTTAATGTCTTACAGTACGAAAACAGTAAAAGACCTACAATGCAACCAGTGTTTTTCATTTAGAATGCTAGCAACACGCACATGCAATGCACATATGTTTCAAAAATAGTTTATATGAATATCATGTTAAGATATAATTATACTTGTTGAATTCTCTTACTACATCAAACCTTCAAAATTATGCTATTTTTATCATCTAACTCATGCCTTCACGAGTGTCTATTTACAGAGGAGAGGAGAAGTACAAAAAAAAATGCTCGGATGTTGGAGTCTAATAATATCTTTTTTTGTTCTGTGGTGGCTTAGGATATGGACATCGACTGGTTTTATGTTTCAGCACAGTTGGCATAGATTCATGTATTGCATGTGTTTCCTTAAAGATTTCATCATTGATCACGTAGTTATATTTTGATCTAAGATCTCCGAATCAAGTAGCATATGCTTGGAATGCTCACTGTAAATACACATACCTGTTAAATTGCAACACTCTGGCTTAAACATGCAAGAACCTACAGCATGTTGAATATAACAGATGCACACAGGCACATTCCAGATTGGACCATTTCCTTTCTGACTTCCATCAGAGCTCAGTCAATAATTGACCACTTCATGCAGTGCACAATGAATCCAGAATAAAAGACAGACACTCAATGCCTGCAAAATCATGAGAAAGGCAATCCATAAATAATATAGATTGCATATTACATGTAATCTCATCATAATATATTGAGATGCAAAAATTCTAAATTCTACAGTTATTTGTGGCAATATTTTCTCTGCCGCAGAAAACATGTATCAAAAGACCAAATCAATGGACCAGGTAAGTAACAAGGAGAGCAACGAGCATTAGCACATAAGCTATCCCCTGATCAATCGCCTTGCCATCGCTTGTCGGAGAGGGTGCCATGGCTTGGCCCTGGGCCAGCTGCATGAGCCCAAAGAAGAAGAAAGTGGTGAAGAGAAGAGCAGACATCCTCATGCAATTCATCTTTCAACTGATAAATTTGGACCTAGCTTCAAGAATATGGTTGTAAGTGTCTGAATGAGTTCTGGCACTTGATATTGGTTCGTAAAAGAAAGAAGGGCTTAATGTTCTGAGAGAGAGGAAGATATGTCATAAGAGTGAGCTGAATGGGGCTGTATCTTCGACTATTTATAGAGAGGAGTAAAGAAGAGGCCTTGGTCAAATGTCAGCAGTTTTCAGTGAATACTTTGAGTTAGGGGTGGCATTGACAGATAAATATTCTTCCTAGTTTGATTTCAGTTGTATTTTTTTATGATTCATTTCTAGTTTTTGCAATTGCCATTCAAAATTTGAGGCTGGACCAAGTCCATTAAAAGCACTTGCAAGCTGCAACATTCTACCAACAACAATAATTCGAATTGCAATTTGCATCTACATCTCAATATCCCCTAGAGCTCAGTCAACAATAGACCAGTTCATGATTAACATTATTTAGGCAAATTTTTGGACTGGGTCTGTTATTTTTCCGGGTTTAAACACCTTGGGCTTGGGCTCCACTTTGGTAAGATATTGTCCGCTCTGGGCCCGCACCGGCACCCGCACGTTTTTAAACACGGGGCTTTTCCCCAAAAGGCCTCTTACCAATGGAATTCCCCAGCCATACTTTTAAACCCCCCCGGATCCCCTCATGTGTCCGATGTGGGACTATTTCGAAATTCCAACAATCCTCCCCTCGAACTAGGATCACATCATGAGCCTCCCCTCGAACGATCATCCATCCGCCGCCCTTAACTGAGCTCCGACCAAGCGTACTTCATTTGGCTGCCTCCCAGTGGCTAGGAAGGTCCATCCCCTTGATGGCGTTGAGCCACTTCCACTTGCGCCGAGCTCCGCCTCCGAGCTATACTCGCGAGGCCCCGCCTCCGAGCTGAGAGCTCTCCTCTATCAGCCTCGACAGGCCGTGCCCGAACTCTCCTTCAGCTCGGTACATGAGTCCGCTCCGCACTGAGCATTGCAGACTCCTATACGCCGACATCCCACTATGGATCCGACTCGGGCTCGCCACGGTGGGCATCACGATGTTTGGCATTTGGAGCGCTCCGTCCTTCTGTTCGGAAAAGCCGAGCTCCGCACTGCTCGGAAACACGCCGACTCCCATACGCCGGCACCAGAGGATCAAACACTTCGGCACATCTGGGTCCGGCTCTGATACCATGTTATTTTTCCGGGTTTAAACACGTTGGGCTTGGTCTCCACTTTGGTAAGATATTGTCCGCTCTGGACCCGCACCGGCACCCGCACGTTTTTAAACACGTGGCTTTCCCCCAAAAGGCCTCTTACCAATGGAATTCCCAAGCCACACTTTTAAACCCCCCCGGATCCCCCCATGTGTCCGACGTGGGACTATTTCGAAATTGTTGGGATTTAAAATGATTTTTAAAATGATTTTCGAAATTGTTCGAAATTGTTGGGATTTAACTACTCTGAGAGTAATATTTTTAAATCTTAACAAACAATTATTTTTATACAGAAAGGGTATAGAACATCACAAAAGATTTGCCATATATCAATTAAATTTTACAAACAACAATGTCCATGTTTACAATAAAGAATCGGATCGAGAAAAGAATCAATGGACAAGATAAGTAACAAGAAGAGCCACAAGCATCAGCACATAAGCTATCCCTTGATCGATCGCAGCGCCATCGCTCGTCGCCGGAGAGGGCGCCATGGCTTGCCCGTGGGCAAGCTTCATGAGACCGGAGAAGAAGAAGGCAACAAAGAACAAGTAAACCATTCTCATTGAACTCATCTTCAGATGTCGAGTGCGAATTCTTAGACACAAAATAAGGAGAGAGAACTTTATTAAGTAGGAGTGAGAGGGGAGTATGTTGAAGTATTAGGACTTGAGAGGAGTGTGGTGATACAAAAAGGCTTCTGTTCGTGGCTGTATATATATACACAGGCCTGGAGGTTGAAGGGAGACTCGTTCTCTTGATTTGAACAATGTGAGAACAAGTCAGTAGTCAACCGTGCCGAGGCTTCAAGAAATGAGGACGGTGAGACGTCGGCCAACTTGGTATTTTGTTGCTTGGCATCTTCCTCTATTTAGAAAGTCTTCGTAAAATTAACAACTAGAATTGCTGTGAAAGAGAGAGCTTGAGGGAGAGGTCAGGGTGTTGGTAGAAAGAGCCTCTGCAATTATGCGTCGTTTTTGTTTCATATTTGAAAGTGATAGGTTGACGGGGATCAGCGATTTTGAATCCATCGACTCAGATGGTGTTCAAAGCTTGAACACTCTGGAATTAACAATAACACATGTGATTTGTTTAAGGAGACGTGTGAAAAAGCTAAGTCAATTCGGTGGATTATCATTGGGAGTGATCAACTGGAAATTACGAAGCATCCGCGTGGTTGTAGCCACGCGCTTCATGCTTGGCTCACGGTTTGGACGTCAAAATGACAGGTTGCCTTTTTTAAAAAGAAATTATTTGGTTTATACGTCACTAATGATATCATGTTGCATTTGTTGGGTCTCCGTGCACCTTCCCAACACTTAGGCTAGGTACACAACGCCACCTAGAATGCGCGGAAACGGTGGCCAAACAATCCCAAGTCTGAATTCCACCGAGATGTCACCTAGGCACAAAACCAAACACCTCACGGGCACAAAAGAAAGTTGTCACCAACAAACAACCCTCTTCTTGATCTTGCGACAGATATATGTACGCACACGAATATAATACGAAATTAAGAGCAACACAAATGAGACGATGATTTACACTGGTTCGGTTGCGAACAACCTACATCCAGCATCTAATGCACCCGGTTTCACTACTGATCAAGCAAGGCATACACCGACCCCATCGTCTTCTTCCTCCACAATGAGAGAATAGCTCCAAGCAACAAGACCTAACCCTAGATCTCTCACCAAGCTCACACACACTCTCAACCAAGTGGGAATCCTTGATAACACAGCCTCTACAACACGTAGAGCTCCTCAAGGGACCAATCTCACACCAATGCGATCACTCCTTGGTAATATAGCCCCAAACTAGGAAGCTACCCAAGGGACTCTAGATCTCAAACACGGAAGAAGAAACGAAGACACTCACCTTGGATCTCACTAGCAAAGCTCCTTGGCTTTCCAAAACCCTAGATTTGCTCTCCAATTCAGATCCAAGCTCTCCCAATTTTTCCCAAGAAAAATGGCAGCCGAGCACTTGCCTCTCTCTCGGCTTTCTGGAAAAAATGAGAGTGTCACTCTCTGGTTTTTGGCTCTGGAAAACCAAAAGGCAGCAAGCCTCTGGTTTCTTTCTGTCGTTTGCCAAAATGAATGAAAGAAGGCAGGTGGCCTTCAATTCCCACAACAAATCTCATAAATAGGTGCCCCCATGAGAGTTAAGTAAAGGGGTGATTTATTAGCAAAAAAACAACACTCTACCCTGCTGATAAATCCACACTCTCTTCAGCACTGCTCCAGCTCTAACACCAACATGTACCTGTCGTGTATGAACTCACCTTGCCTTGACCATCGGACATGTGAACATCTATCATGTGCATCGAAAATCGCGCCCTCTGGCGCCTTAATCCTCCGAGAGACATGCCAAGCTCAGAAGTCGTCTGAGCCTAGCCTCACGCATCTCCGCCTCGTTCATCGACATGTCTGCGATGAAGCCATCTGTCTCTGAGGATAACCATGCGAGCTCGGACTCCATGAATGAATCAAATGACACCGTGCCAATGTCCAATGAGCCCTCTGTCGATCCATGAACATCCCTATCATCACCCCACGGGTCTGCGAGCAACTCATGCTCACCATGGCCATCATCTTTGAGAAACACGCCGCCATCCCCGCTGCTCTGCAGACTGACCCCAGCTGGGTCACATCGATACGCTGTCTGTATCTGCTCTGTCTGCTGATGTCTGTCATCAAGACTCGCCGTCCATCGGCTCTACACCTCAATTGACTGTGCCGACGACTCAAGACACGAATGCGCACACACCTGCGCCAAACTGTCCGTTGCACCAACATCTAGCCTCTGATGATCGTCCTCACCTGCCATGCCCTGTGATGAACTTGCTGAAGGTGAGATATGAGCGCACACTGAAGGAGCTCCTCTCGGCTCTGCCTCCTCCCTATATCGAGCGAGAGCGCACTCGATATGTGGCCTCCTAACTCTCAGCTCCATGTCCCTAGTGGCAACTCCACCTGGGACCACCATCGCAATCTCCACACTGTCGTGGGAGTCTCCATGCTCCACCACGCTATCAGATTCCCTGCTCCTCTGCATCTCTACCGGTCTGGCCTCTGAAGTATCAGAAGATGCGCCTGATAAAGTATCCCTAGCAAAACGAGAGCCATATCGCCTGTGCCCGTGCTGTGAAGACTGCTCTACCATGCACAGCGATTGCTCTACTCTGATGTCAAGCTCCTCAGAAGACCTCCCTACCCTGAAGCTAAAGCTGCACACCTCAACACACTGGTCCTCCTCAAAAGCAACCAACTCATGCGTGCTAGAAACGTGAGAGACCTCCGTCTCCTCACCCACTGCAACCTCTGGCATCGGCGCGGAAACCAACTGCCCTACTCCACCGTAGATCGACGGCTCTACCTCGAAGCTAAAGCTGCACACCTCAGCAAGCTGGGTCTCCTCGAGAGCACCCATAACGTGCACGCTGGAACTATGAGAGACCTCTGTCTTCTCACACACTGCAACTGACTGCATCGATACGACGACCGACTGCAACGCCTCCTCGTAGACCGATGTCCTCTGCACCTCCAACTGAACTGAACCTGGAGCTACATCGTGAGATACCTGCTGATCACTGACACTGACCACATCGGATGAACTCTGCACCCTGTCCGTATGCACACGTGTCTGATCATCTGCCTGAGTCTGAATCTGAATCACCTCATCCTCTCTATGGACCGGGCTGTCCTCTGTTCTCTGCACACCGTCATGAGTCTGCTCCGCCCTAAGCATTGTAGACTCGTCAATCATGACGTGTCGTCTGACAATCATCTCGCAGGTACTAGGACACCATAACCTGTACCCTCTCGCACCTCCAACAGCGTACCCGACTAGGACACAATCATGCATGCACTGTCCTTCATCGTCATCGTCCCTCTCGTGCGGCCGCACCGGACATCCAAAGATACACAAGTGCGAAAAGTCAACGACTCTGCCCGTCCATAACTCCTCGGGAATAAAACTACATGCGGCTAGTGACAGTATTTGGTTGATGAGGTATGCCGCAGTAGCAAGGGTCTCTGGCCATAATTCCCTAGGAAGGCCAGATGGTCTCAATAGCCCCAGTGTCTTCTCTACCAACATCCTGATCATACTGTCTGCAAGGCCCCCGTGAGGGTCTCCATTAGGAATGGTGTGTCGGCACGCGATCCCCTCTGACTTGCAAACATCCTGTATCTCTACGTCGTTGGTACGAATCTCTCCTACGGGTCTACCCATCCGCCTCTCGACTATGCTCCTCCATAGCCGCACCTTCTCATGGATCTCCTCCCGAGATCCCATGAGAGTAACCATGACTCTCCTCGAGAAGTCATCTATGAAGGCCGCGAAGAACCTCGCGCCTTCCAGGGAAGGAACTGGACATGGACCCCATACGCCGACGTAGACACACTCTAGGGCCTCCCTACTGTGTCTGACAGCTGTCCCAAACTGTACTTGCCTCGGTCGCTCTACACCACAGTCACTGCAAGACTCAAGCCCACGATCACCTCCGAACACACTCCTCCTCTGAAGAATGTCAAGGCTCTGCTCATCAGCATGCCCCAATTTGAGATGCCACAGTCTCGCTAGATATCCACTCTCGGACTCCTGTGATCTGCCAGTCTGGCCCATTACTGTGTGCCCATTGAGTACATACAAGTTACCACGCTTCTTCCCCCTCATGACAACCAAGCATCCTCGGGAAATACGCAGTCGATCCTCCTCGATCACTGCCTTGTAGCCCATCCCGGTCAAAGCTCCTATCGATATCAAGCCGCTGCGAAGATCAGGAACATGTCTGACGTCATCAAACACACGGACGATGCCATCGTGCATCCTGACTCTGACCGTGCCACTCCCAACCTGCTCTCACTCCATACCGTTCCCCACGAGAATCTGCTCTCCAATGCATGGAATGTATGAGTCGAACGCACTCCGATCCGGAGTCATATGGAATGAACACCCTGAGTCCAATAGCCACGAACATTGCGCTTCTCACACGGAGTATGCCGCAAACACTGAGCAATCATCCTCGTCAGAAAACATCCTGTATCGTGCTCCAATATGAGTCAAACTCTGAGCAACCTCTTCCACAATGCCAATCGATGTCCTCGCTTTCAACCTCGGACAATCCCTCTTCCAATGCCCGCTTTCCTTACATAGAAAGCATTTGTTGTCACCGCGGCCCCTTGACTTAGACCGCTGCTGTCGCCGCCGATTCCGACTCTTGGAACGGCTCGTCTTGGATCTGGGAGTGGGGCTGCCATCTAGGCGACCCCGGATGACATTGGATGCCTCACAACCATCGGTGTCACCTAACACCAAACTTTGAAGATGCTCCGTATTCAATGCAAACTTCACCTCATCCAACGTGAGTGAGTCTCGGCCATTCAACATCGAGCCTACTAACTTGGAATACACCGAAGTAAGAGAACACAATAGTGCCATGGCATGTTGCTCGTCCTCTATCACACTCTCCAATTCCCGTAGGTCCATTACTATACGGTCCATCTCACCAACATGGTTCCACAACGAGGTCCCCCTTTTCATCCTGTGAGTATAGAAGCGTTGCCACAACTGCAACCTTCGTCCAATTGGTGTCTTGGTCGAGTACCGAGCTTCAAGCATCCTCCATAGGTCGCTCACGACCTCCACATCGACAAATTGCTGAAGGATCTCATCCTCCAAGGATTGAAATATCTCACCGAGGGCTTTAAGCTCCATCATTTGCTTATCATACACCGTTGCCTTACATGGCATGCCCGTATTACATACGGCACTGTAAACTCCATGATGCTTCAACAAAGCCACCATCTTTTGTCGCCACGGACCATAGTTGTCCAGGCCATTAAGCCTCTCTACTTCATATAAACACCCGGCCATCTCCTCACATGAGCAAGACGCCATCGCGGCACTACACTTCTTCGCAAACCGGAAGCTCCGATACCACTTGTTGGGTCCCCGTGCACCTTCCCAACACTTAGGCTAGGTACACAACGCCACCTAGAATGCGCAAAAACGGTGGCCAAACAATCCCAAGCCTGAATTCCACCGAGATGTCACCTAGGCACAAAACCAAACACCTCACGGGCACAAAAGAAAGTTGTCACCAACAAACAACCCTCTTCTTGATCTTGCGACAGATATATGTAGGCACACGAATATAATACAAAATTAAGAGCAACACAAATGAGACGGAGATTTACCCTGGTTCGGTTGCGAACAACCTACATCCAGCATCCAATGCACCCGGTTCCACTACTGATCAAGCAAGGCATACACCGACCCCATCGTGTTCTTCCTCCACAATGAGAGAATAGCTCCAAGCAACAAGACCTAACCCTAGATCTCTCACCAAGCTCACACACACTCTCAACCAAGTGGGAATCCTTGATAACAAAGCCTCTACAACACGTAGAGCTCCTCAAGGGACCAATCCCACACCAATGAGATCACTCCTTGGTAATATAGCCCCAAACTAGGAAGCTACCCAAGGGACTCTAGATCTCAAACACGGAAGAAGAAACGAAGACACTCACCTTGGATCTCACTAGCAAAGCTCCTTGGCTTTCTAAAACCCTAGCTTTGCTCTCCAATTCAGATCCAAGCTCTCCCAATTTTTCCCAAGAAAAATGGCAGCCGAGCACTTGCCTCTCTCTCGGCTTTCTGGAAAAAATGAGAGTGTCACTCTCTGGTTTTTGGCTCTGGAAAACCAAAAGGCAGCAAGCCTCTGGTTTCTTTCTGTCGTTTGCCAAAATGAATGAAAGAAGGCAGGTGGCCTTCAATTCCCACAACAAATCTCATAAATAGGGGCCCCCATGAGAGTTAAGCAGAGGGGGGATTTATTAGCAAAAAAACAACAGCATTGGACTTATCGTTATTATTATTGAAATTAGAAAGTCATCTCTTAATCGGATATTGCACCCCGTTCATTTCGTTCTTGATGCACTATATACATATGAGAATAGTGAGAATGATATCATCATTGTGTAATAATATTCCCTGGTTATTATTTCTGGCCTTCCATGCCCCTTTCACGTCATAAGAAGACATTCAAACAGGAAAAACCGTACCAGAAGCCTAATCTGAAATTTAAATAGATACATAACATCACTTTCAAGAAGAAGGGATTGTGCGTTGTATGCAAAACACCCAGACACGGTGTCACTCAACGCTGGCTTTAGAATGAGGCTCCAAAACCAAGTGTGAACTTGGTATACGCCGATACTATTACTGCGGTGGTCTCAGAAGTCAACATGGTTGCACTTGAAGATTTGTTGCTTGATTCCGGGACAACCTGACATATTTGTACTGATAAAGGAGCTTTTACCTCTTATGTTCCATCAGTAATGGTGAGAAGAATGTTATTTGAGGGACTCAAGATCCTCACTTGTTGTTAGAAAAGGAAAATTACTCCTCAAATTGACTTTAGGAAAGAACATGTCGCTTAGGTGAGGTGCTCCATGTTCCAAATATCTATTAGAATCTCTCTCTTCTTGGAAAAGTAATGGTTAGAGTGAATTTTTAAAATCAAACAAGTGTGTAATGATAAAAATGTCCATTTTTTGGGGAAACATTATTGTAACCATTGTCTCTTTATTTTGAATGTACTTGAAAGTATGAATGGAAATGATGCTTCCTCTTATGCTTATTTGATTGACTCTTTTGATATGTGGCATTATAGATTGGTACATGTGAACTTTTCTTACATTAAGAAAATAAAATAAAGCTATTTATTGTATGATGCTATTTTTCCATATCAATCTAAAGCCAGTAAGAAATCATATAAATTGGTTCAAAGTGAAAGTGAACTTCTTGCTTTCATTCATAACGATCTTGGTGACTTAAAAATACCGTAATTAGATGTAGTTAAAGATTTTATATCACCTTTGTTAATGGCTACACTAGATACACCATAGTTTATTTGTGTAAATCAAAAGATGAAGTGTTTGAAATGTTTGTGAAGTATGAAACAAAAGTGAAAATTCAAATAAATAAGAAAATAAAAAGACTTAGATTGAGCTTCAGTGCTCACCCTAGTGGTAGAATCACCCTGATAAATTGGTTAAGGTCTGGGTTCGAGTTCCACTAACCCATATCCCCTTTTAATTTTCTTTATTTTCCAGCTTTTAGGGCTCCGATGGATACATGGCTTCTCCATGTTCGGTGTTAAGCGACACGGCGGGTGTACCCCTGTTCCACGACCCATGTTTCCTGCTTTCCGATGGATAAAAAGACTTAGATTGGATAAATGATTCCTGCTTTCCGATGGATAAAAAAGACTTAGATTAGATAGAGGATGAGAGTTCACACCATTTAATGATTATTATGAAGAGCATGGAATAATTCATGAAACAATACCTCTTATTCTCTCAAATCTAATGGTATATTGAAAATAAAAAATTTAACTATCAAAGAGAGTATAAATAATATGCTAATTAGTTCAGGTCTTTTTTTTTGGGGGGGTCCTGCATGTCACATTCAAATTAGAATTCCATATAAGAAAACATGCAAGACACACTATAAACTTTGGACAGGTCACAAACCTTAATTACCGTAATGTGTGAGGGTGCCTAGGTAATATTTTATTGTCAAAACATAAAAATAGCAAGTTAGGTCCAAAATTATTTGATTGCATATTTATTGGTATTGCTAAAAATGAGCAAAACATCATGTAAACTAACACTATTGTTGAAACTAAAAATGTCGCTTTGTTTGAGCACATCTTTCCTATGAAATCGCATAATGATAAATTGATACATACCCCTCATTCATCTCACACTAGTAATACACAATCTCTTGACAATGTGTTAGGATCCAAGATAAAAAGACAATTTTTATAGAAAAGTAGTAGCCAAGAACAAGATAATTGAATACAAAAAGGTGTATTCTCCTCCCAAGACGCCGAAGAGGACGTCCGCACTCGTTTAATCTAAGAACTACTCCTAGGACGCTCAATAGAGAATATCTCAAATATCAAGCATAAAAATCGCAAATGACGGCTAGCCCTATAAATAGAAGAAACTAGGGTTTCTAGGCTAATGGGCGCGCGCGCACAATAGGAGGAGGAGGGGGCCGGCGGCTACAAGGGCCCGGCCCATGAGTGGGGCCGGTGAGTTAGACCCGCCAGGTCTAACAGTACTCCCCCCCGAAGAACCACCTTGTCCTCAAGGTGGTGTAAGTACCGGCGACGCTACTCCGAGTGGGAGTCATCCTTCCCACCGATTCCTTCGTCCTCCACGTCATCGTCTTCATCAGCTTCTGCTATCAACACTTGCAGCCTTCGATCCACACAGCGGTGTCCGGGAGTGAAGCGCTCGTCGCATCTGAAACATAGCCCCTTTTGCCTTTTCTCCCTCATCTCTGCATCGGTCATCCGTCGAAAGGGGCCACCGGCTGGTAGTGGGTTCTGCTCACCCGTCTTCTCAAGCCCTGTCTGAACTGTCTCAGTAGTGATCACCGCTCCGCCTGCCCCAGTCGTAGTGCCCTGCTGTATCTGCCCACTGTAGCTGCCCCGCCTCTCCTATCCTCAGCTCGGGAGTCCTCCACCATCTGTGCCATCTCGATGACCTCCGAAAGCCCTCGAGGCTTGTATGGCATCACCGTAGCTCGAAGGCAAGGTTGCAGCCCCTTCAAAAAGGTGCCCTCCAGTGACTCGTCCGACACCCCATGCACTCGCCCCGCCAGTGTCTCAAAATTTTCAATGTACTCCCGCACCGGCCCCTCCTGCCTGAGGGCAAATAGCTGCTCGTGTAGGTTCCCCAAGCGGGGGTCTCGAAACTTCTCCAGAACCATATCCTTCAGCTCCTCCCAGCTCCGGATTTGCTGCCTCCTCTTTTTCCACTAGAACCACCCCAAAGCACGCCCCTCCATGCATATGGCTGCCGCCTCCAGTTTCTGGGCCTCGGTCATGTGATGTGCCGCGAAGTATCGCTCTGCTGTAAACAACCAGGCGTGTGGATCATCCCCAGAAAATACCAGCATCTTTAGCTTCCTGACTCTGCAATCTCCTCCAAAGTGCCCCTGCTCGGGCCTTCCCTCCTCTCGGTGATGTGGACGGTAGTGCTACCTCCTCTCGTCCTGAGTCTCGTATCGCCTAGGTGGCACTCCTCCGCGGCCCCCATAGTCTCCGCGGTAATCCTCTCGACAGCCCCCGAAATCGTCCCAACCTGCGTCATCGCCGAACTCCGCCTCGTATCCACCCCCGCCGTCATAATAATGGCCTCTCCCGCCTCCGTCTTCATATAAGGGGTCCTCCACTACTGGGCGCGTCCCGAAGGGTCCAAGAACCCTCCCAAAAACTGTCCACGACCATCATCTACTGTTGTCCGCTGTCCGTGGGGCTCCGAAAACCCACTTGGAGGCTGTCCGTACGCGCCCTCCCCCCTGGCGGCTGCCAGGGGGGCTCCCGCCCCCGATATACCGCAGGCAGGGCCGGTCGGCCCTCTGACAGGGCCGACGGGCCATGCCGATCACCCAGCAGGGCCGGCGGGCCCAGCTGGCCCTCTGGCAGGGCCGGCGGGCCCTGCCGGAGGTCTGACAGGGTCGCCGGACCCGGGCGGGGGCCGGCAGGGCCTGGCCAGCCCTGCCAGATCCCTCGCTGGGCGGGGGGCCTCCCCTGCCTCCGTCGCATGGCGGCCGCCCCCGAAAGGGTTTTGAGGGGTCGGCCGCCCCTCCTCACAGTCGTGCGTTGTCCGAAAGGGGCGGCTAGGGCCGCCGCCCCCCCTTTGGTACTCCACCGCGTTGCGCCGCACCTCCTCGTGATAATCCACCTTCCATGGCTCTTCGTCTTCGTCCTCGTCCAATTCCTCCACCAAAAAGGGTTGATTTGGGTCAAAATCTCCTCTTTTTCCTTCTCTTTCTTCAAAGGTGCCGTCTTTGGTGTCGGATTAGGGTTCCCCTCCCCTTTATTGTTTGCCGCCAATTGATTTAGGGTTGCCATCATTTGGGCGAATTGTTCGTCGTGCTTCGCTTAATTTGTCGTCAATTGGTTCATGGAAGTTGTTAATTTTGCCATGGATTCGTCGTTGGCTGCCAATGATTTCTTGATCCCGTCGATTTCACTCGTGAATTTGGCCTCCAAAGCTTCAATTTTGTCGTGGGATCTTATCGTAGCCACCATGGATCGTCACGTGCTCTGATACCAAAATATTAGGATCCAAGATAAAAAGACAATTTTTATAGAAAAGTAGTAGCCAAGAACTAGATAATTGAATACAAAAAGGTGTATTCTCCTCCCAAGACGTCGAAGAGAACGTTCACACTCGTTTAATCTAAGAACTACTCCTAGGACGCTCAATAGAGAATATCTCAAATATCAAGCATAAAAATCGCAAATGACGGCTAGCCCTATAAATTGAAGAAACTAGGGTTTCTAGGCTAATGGGCGCGCGCGCGCAATAGGAGGAGGAGGGGGCCGGCGGCTACAAGGGCCCGGCCCATGAGTGGGGCCGGCAGGTTAGACCCGCCAGGTCTAACACAATGATAATGAGGTATAACTAAGAAAGAGTAAAAGAATTAGAAAGGAGACTAATTTTGGCAATAAATTTTGCACAGTTCCTGTTGATAATGAATCACAAACATCTAATGAGGTTATCACTTCATCAGATACTATATTTTGAAAATAAGTTATTAATAGTTAATTGAATCCATTTTAACTAATCACACTTGGAAACTTATTGATTTTCCACCCGGTGCAAAACTTACTGGTTGCAAGTGGATATGCAAAAAGGAACTAAAATTGAATGGTTCACTTGACAAGTTTAAGGCTTCACTAGTTACCAAAGTTATATTCTAAAAGAAAGAAATTGATTATTTTGTCACCTTTGCTCATGTCACTGGAATATCTCCTATTCATGTATTGGTTGTATTAGCATTTGTTAATGGTCTTATTATCCATCAAATGGATATTAAGACCGCTTTCCTTAATGGATCGAGAATTAGAAGAGAAAATTTATATGGAACAATCTGAAGGTTATACGTTGTATCGCACATGGAAATGAACAAAAGTTTGCAAACTTGTTAAATTTTACAGTGTTTTACTTTCTAATGGTTTTCATATTAATGCTGCTTATAAGTGTATTTAGTCAAAGTTAAATAAAAATGTTGATTTGATTATTTACTTCTATGTTGATGACATGCTCATTTAATATACCAATTTAGAAATTATAAATGAAACAAAATTGTTTTTGTCTTCTAATTTTGATATGAAAGATATATGTGAGGCCAATGTGATCTTAGATATTAAATTAACTAGGACACCAAATGTATGCTCTCACAAGAACAGTACACTGAAAAGGTGCTTGAAAAATTTAGATATTATGATTTGCATATACCTACTCCATATGATGCTAATTTTGCATTGGTTAAAAAATGTTGATACTATTTCTCAAACCAAATATGCTCAAATCATTGGTATCTTGGTGTAATTACTGAATTGTACTCGTCCAGATATTGCATATGGTATTAGTTGATTGAATCGTTACACTCAAAGTCATAAAAATGATCATTTGAATGCTTTATAAATAGCTATGAGATATTTAAAAGGAACTCTTGATTATGGATTATTATGCTGTGCCTCTCCATTAGTATTTGTTACAATCCTACGAAGGATTGAACGATGAACTCATCACCTGTAATGCAGCGGAATAGATACAAAATAAATTTCCATTGGGAACCCTAAACATCTGTAAATTGCAATTATCCACCAAGGCTAATTCAATTTACATATAACCCCTTTAATAATACTATAATTACTATTTACCCCTTGGGTTAAACCCGTCATGGGCATACCCAATTCCAACAGTATTGGAAGGATTTATTAATGCAAACTGAATTGCTGATTCAGATGATGTTTCAGATGAGCTAAAATCTACATTGGTTATGTTTTCATACTTGGTGGAGGTGCAAAGTCAACCACTTCATTAGAGAGCAAACTACATCGGGCAATATTCAAGTGCGACACATCTCCACCGAAGACAACCACTGTAGGCATCTTTACCAAGAGACTCCCAGCGGATCGTTTTGAACTTCTACATGCCAAACTGTTTGTCATCTCTGCCGATCAGTTTGCGGGGGTGTATAAGGAAAGTAGACCAAATCCCCCAAAACCCGGGATCACATCAAATGCATTCATTGCTGATTTTGTCCCGATACAACGTACCACATGTTGTAAAGAATATAAGAAAAGTGGACCAAATCCCTCCAAAGCCGGGATCACATCAAAGACATTTATTGCTGATTATGTCCCGATACATCGTACCACATGTTGTAAAGAATATAAGGAAAGTGGACCAAATCCCCCCAAGACCGGGATACATCAATAGCATTCAATGCTGATTGTGTCCCGATACAACGAACCACATCTTGTAAAGATCCGCATTTATTAATTACCAAACAACCAGGATTAATATCGTGATGTAGATTACTATTATACCCTTGATGATTTATATATTTAAACACATCAATAGAAATGAAAAGATTACTGGTTTCTTTACTATCTTTTTCTCTAGTCATATAATTTCTTCACAATTCACTGTAGTTTCATCAAGCATTGTTTAATTATTTTCCAACAAAAGATACACTGTTTATTTATTTCCATCATGCGATTTTCGATCAATGTTAAGATTGATAGATTTGTAAATGAAGAGACTGTGATTTTTAAATGAAGAGACTAGTATATCTGATCCAAGCCATCACATATACATGCATGCACCGTAAAAAGAGTTCTATATTTCAGTGACTACATTTTGGTCAACAGAAGTCAAGAAATGCATCTTGTATCTACTTCCATGTTCCAACAAATAATTAACCAGAACTCTCTGTAAATATTATTTGAACCTTGATGGCCAAATATTATGTTGATGGAGAAGGGGCACAGTTGCTAGAACAGCACAAAAGAATAGCCATACCCTGCATAACAAAAGCCTATTTCGACAACTTCCTTTTGTACAAAATGAATTTGACAATGGAGAAAAGAATCAATGAACAAGGTAAGTAACAAGAAGAGCCACAAGCATAAGCACATAAGATATCCCTTGATCGATCGCAGTGCCATCATTCGTCGCTGGAGAGGGCGCCATGGCTTGCCCTTGGGCGAGCTTCATGAGACCGGAGAAGTAGAAGGCAACAAAGAACAAGGAAAGCAGTCTCATTGAACTCATCGTCCGATGTCGAGTGCAAATTCTTAGACACAAAGGAGAGAGAACTTTATTAAGTAGGAGTGAGACTTCGCACGCTTCATTAACATTCTTTGGCTCAATCGAGGAGGCAAAGGCACAATGAGCGAAGTAGTTCACTTGCGATCTCGTCTTGACACTATCATGGATATTGCCAATGACTTGCTCATGAGGATGGTCACGAATGGTATGAAGCCGTTTGGGAATACCTTGATCACTAGGAACATTCCCAAAAACTTCATTAGTAGGGTTAGTCTCAATAGAATCAATAGAATTATTAGAATTAGAATTACCAATTGAATCACATAAGACATCCATAGAGTCATCATCATTAGTAATTCTAGTTGGAACAAATCCTTCATTAAATGAAACATGAAGTGATTCCTTGATCGTTGAAGTTCGTTTGTTGTATATCCAGTAGGCTTTGCTACGCGAAGAATATCCAACAAAAATCCCCTCATCGGATCTTGGATCGAATTTGTCCAAGCTACCATACGTGTTCTTAATAAAACATTTTGAACCAAAAACACGAAAATGTTTAACTTGAGGCAACCTACCAAACAACAATTCATAACAAGTTTGTTTAGTGCCGGGCCTCAAAAGTATTCTATTAAACACATAGCAAGCGGTATGTACCGCTTCCGCCCAAAATTGATGGCCAAGTTGGCTATCATCAAGCATAGTGCGAGCACACTCCACTAGCGTCCTATTCTTTCTCTCAACTACACCATTTTGAGGAGGTGCACGAGGGAAAGAGAAGGTGTGTGTAATACCAACTTCATCACAAAATGTCTCAAAAGACTCATTCTCAAATTCCCCTCCATGATCACTACGAATAGTGACAATGGTGGTTCCAATGAGATTTTGTATTTTCTTAACAAAAATTGTGAAGTTTTCAAAAGCTTCATTTTTATTACATAATGAAAATACCCAAGTAAACCTAGAAAAGTCATCAACGATGACAAGCCCATATCTAGCATTACCTAATGAAGCAACTCTAGTTGGCCCAAATAAATCTAGATGTAATAGCTCTATAGGCCGCTTAGAAGAAATGCTTTTCTTAGGTTTAAATAAAGATTTTGGAAGCTTGCCTCGTTGACACGAGTCACAAAAGCTTTTCTTTTGAAAGACAAGCTTAGGAAAGCCTCTAATAGAATTTAACTTGGAAAGCTTAAATAGTGTTCCAAAGTTCATATGACCAAAACGTCGATGACATAAGTGTTGTTCACTTGTATTGGCAATAAGACATTGTTCATGTGATCTTGGAAGATCTAGGATATATATATATCCTTATGGCGTGTGCCGGAAAACAATAATTCATTATTATATTTTCTTAAAATATGGCACATTCCTTTCGCAAAGTTAACTTTGTAACCTTTGTCACAAAGTTGACTTATTGAAATAAGATTGTGGTTTAATCCTTTAACAAGGTAAACATCACATATAAGGGGTTTAGAAGGATTACCCACTTTACCAACACCTATGATGGTTCCGCTCTCGTTGCCTCCAAAGACTACCCGGTTCCCATTTGCGATGGGCACCACTCCGGAGAGCAATTGAGCGTCACCCGTCATGTGTTTTGAACACCCGCTATCGAGTATCCAATTTCTCTTAGAGCTAAATTTAAATTTGTTGCTCCGTTCCTTTTTCTTGAGTACCTATAGATATGAAATGTCGTATCACGGTACCCAAGGTCATTGGGTCCTAAAGATTAGACCTTTGGAAGCCAAGTCCAATTGGACTTTGACTTCCCCACATAATTTCTACTATGCACAACATCCGAAAAATAAGCATTCATATAAACTTGTTTTTCATCCATGCTTGTGTCCTTTGGGCTCCAAATTGTGAAAATCTTGGGAGCCCTCATCCTATTGGGTGCATGCATGCGACGTTGATTTCTACGTGATGCATGTTGTGGATAGGCATAAGGAACATGATGAAATGGTGCACGACGATAATTATTCATATGATGAGGTGGGTGAACATATGCATGTGGGGGAACATGTACGTGAGGGTGTCTCACATGGTGTGCACGTGCCCGTGAACGTGTAGAATAGAAATCATCATATGTGTGACCGGTGGAGTAGGACGTGTGTTCCTACGTGGCATGGTATTGGTGTACATGTAGGCATGCCCCTTCTTTGGAGGTCCACCCAAAGTGGGTTTCTTTCCGAAAGAGGGTGTGGACGAGGTGAAAGCACCATTGGTAGATGAACTACCAATAGAGTGTTTGCTACCACTCTCGAAGCACCGGAAGTTGGCCTAACAAAAGTAGTGGCCGACATGGATGAATTTCCCAACTTATACCCCAAGCCAATGTGGTGTTTGGCCGGAAGTAAGTCATTTAGGATATTATCCAAATGGCCCTTACCCTTATTGAATTCATTGATTCGGCCTAATGTGTTCTCATATTTCTCGGTGAGAGAACGTAAAGAAGTATCCAAAGTGGATACTTGCGATGTGAGCACATAAACACGAGATTTAAGATTCTCATTCTCAATACTCAACGTCGAGTTTTGAGAAGTCAAATCCGCTATCTTATGTTTTTCCGGATCCTCAATGCTAACATGTTCAAGTTGAGTCTTGAGATTAACAATCTCATTCTTCAACTCTTCAACAACGGTGTCGTTGTTGGTGATGATAGTTTTAGGCGAGGTTTGGATGCTAGCTAAATCATCTTTTACTTTAGTATACCTATTTACTAATTTAGTATACTTAGACCACAATTGAGAATTAGCATTCCTAAGGTCATCCATTGTTACCTCATCGCCTTCGTTGTCGCTATCATCGGAAGAGGAAGATCCTTGATCATGCTCCTCTCTTGCCATGAAGCACATGTGTGCTTGCTCCACTTGCTCATCGTCCGACTCTCCGCTTGAGGAATCCTCGGAGTCGGTGAATGTTGCTCCGACAAGTCCCTTTTTGTACCCCTTTTTGTACTTCTTGGACTTATCGAATTTCGGTGCCTTCCACTTCTCCGTTTGCTTATTTAGAGGACACTCCGCTTTCATGTGTCCTGGCTTATTGCACTTGAAACACAAAGGAGAGGAGGAGGCGTTAGAAGAACCAAATTTAGCTTTTTTCTTATAGTTACCTTTTCGGAAGAAACGGTTGAACTTCTTGGCCATGAGTGCCATGGACTCCAAGTCCAACTCGTTTTCCGAGTCTTCATCATCGGTTGATGTGGAAGTTGATGGAGCGGCCTTGAAAGCAATAGCCTTCTTCTTTGGCTCGTCTTGCTTTAGATAGGACTTCATCTTGTCCTGCAACTTAATCTTGCTATCCTTGCGAACCTCGTATGACATTAAAGTACCCATTAGTTGAACAACGGTATAGGTTTTCATGTCATTACCTTCCTCGATGGAGAAGGTCCGTTTCTCCCAACTAGAAGGAAGTCCATCGATGATCTTCGAGACTTTCTCCTTTTGGGTGTAGGTTTTGCAGAGGGCCTCCAACTCGTTTGTGATGTCGACGAAGCGAGCATAGTACTCCTTCATCTTCTCACCCTGTATCATATGAAACAACTCGTAATCTCTATTAACTACCACGAGTTTAGAGTCTCTTACCCTACTAGTCCCTTCATGTAATATGAGGAGGGAATTCCATATTTGATATGCACTCTTACATGTGCATATCTTATTGAAATCCTCGGGTTCCAAGGCGCATTGCAAGGCGTTCATTGCCTTGGCATTGCTCACCTCCGCGGCGACCTCCTCGGGAGTCCACTTCTCGAAATCCTCTTCGGCGGGCTCGACGTATTCCTTCATCGTGGCCCTCCATAGTGAAGCACTCCGGAGGAACGTTTCCATCCGGCATTTCCAGTACCCGTAGTTGGTACCGTTGAAGAATGGAGGCCTCGGAATGTCCTTCCATTACCGAAGACGCTCCTTCACGGTTCCTGAAGGTGCTATAGTCGGAAGGTGGACGAACTGTCTTGTTGTCGTTGGCAGACATAGCTAAAGACTTGGCTCTGATACCAAATGTAATGCCCTGAAAGCTACTGCACAAGTACTAGAGGGGGGGTGAATAGTACTTTAAAATAACAAGGAGTATAATTCCTAATTATCGTGCAAACTACTACCAACAAGTGCGGAAGCTAAAATAGACAACAACAAATAATCAATGCAAACAATTGATATTACTGGGTTCGGATCCACCCAAGTCTCCCCGACTTGTTCCCGGTGATCCTACGTCGCAACTACCCGGATCCCCTCTGGATACTTAGGTTAGAAACCCTAACCCAAGATTTCCACTATGAATATCTTGTGAAAAACCTTCTCAAGATCAAATCATACAATCAATAGCAATAGTGAATCCCACAACCCGGGATCACAACATTCTCTCACAACCGAGAGAATCAATAGCAATAAAAGAGTTTATATCAAATAAACAACAACTTACCACAAACCCTATACCTTGAGTATTCTTACCGAATTAGGGCAAGGAGGGATTTGAGGAAGGAGAAGTCACCAAGACCTAGCACCACCAATATGAGTAGCAATGGGTGCCTAGTAATGAGAAGGAGACTTGATTCAAGCAATAGCTTGGAAGGCTCAACAAGAACAAAGTTCTCTCAAGATGGATTCTAGATCTCAAATGAGGGAGAGAATGATTTCTTGTGAGGAAGAGAGATTTGGAAATGAGTTTTAATCTCTAACTCTTTCAATCTGAATAAGTCTATTAATAGCAGCTCTCGCCTGAGAGAAATGACCAAGCATCGTATTTATAGGGTCCCATAAAAACGAGCTAGGTCAACTCCCAACGGATAGAAATCTGAAGCAATTAGTCGGTCAAAGAACAACCACTGACCGACTAGTTCATCAACTAGTCGGTCGGAGAAACAACATGAATCGACTAAGTGATGAACAGAGAACAGATGAAATTTCAGACCTAAAGAACTAGTCGGTCCAAGAAGACTTTCCGACCGACTAGTTTCTCAACTAGTCGGTCGGTCAGTTAACTTAGACCGACTAAGAGTCACAAACTATTAGTCTGAATACAAATTGATTTAGTCGGTCCAAGAACAAATGTTGACCGACTAGATCATCAACTAGTCGGTCACCAAACGTTCTTAGACCGACTAACGATAAACAGTAGCTCGGGCACAAATTTGCATGTACAGTAAAGCTCAACTAGTCGGTCAAAGAAGCATCACTGACCGACTAGTTCATAAACTAGTCGGTCGGTGAGTCAATGTAGACCGACTAACTGTAAACAGTACCGAGCAAGAAAAGACTGACTGAAACTAGTCGGTCCAAGAAGCTTTGTCGACCGACTAGATCACCACCTAGTCGGTCAGTTCTTCTTCTTGAACCAACTAACATGCACAAGAAGTCCGAATCGAAGCGCGATGCTTCGGGAAAGTTAGAATGGACTTCTACTAAGATCCTAGAGCTAAGATAGGAGCGATATGAAGATATAAATCGTAAGACCTACTCAAGGCTTAACATTCTACGATAGAAGTTTAAAGACTATAAATAAAACTTGAGGATACCGTCTTCAATAGCTTCAATCGAATCTTCATGAATTCTAAAAAGGTCAAAAAGCTTCAACGAAGCTTTAGGCATATGAATACGTGCTTTGAGAAGTCTTGAGACGTCGCTTTGGATGTTCACGTAAATTTGGCGACGATCTCCATAACTGCGCTCACAAAGTGTTAGTTCACGATTTATTTACGTTTGGTCATCATCCAAAACCAAATCCGGGGAGTCCAATACTCAACAGATTTCTGAAATTGTTGAAATCTCGGATTCTGACTCATCTGTGTCTGCTGAGGAGACTAGGACAGGGGGAGTTGATGAAGCTTCATCTTCTCACTTGCCTGCTGAGGATTCAGGTGTGCCAAATGCTGAGGAGTTGAATGTGGGTGTGGATCCTGAGGATGGGGTTAATGTTGAAGCCGCATCTGTTGACCCATCTTAGGAAAAGGAACCTGTTATTTCATCACCTATGTGTGTGGATGAAAATGTTCAGACTTTGCCTGAAGAAGTCAATGAATCCGTAAGGGAACCTATTGTTGATGACAGTGGTCATAATGTTTGCCTTGAAGACATTTTTCTCATGAGTCAAGATGAACCATTGTTGAATTTGCCTCATGTTGATGTTCCTCCAGAGACTTTTCAATTGCATGATGGTGTAGAAGAGCATGTTCAGAGTATGGTTGATGTGGAAAATGTTGGGGGTACTCAGAGTTCTGTTGATGGGGAAATGTTGAATGTGGTGCGAAGCCCAATGCTTCTTCTGAGCCAGGCATGGCTGATGTTGGTACCAATGTTGAAACTGTTGTTGAGTCTGACTTTACCGCCAGGAGATGAAGTCCGTAATGTTGCACATAATGTTGCAACATTAGATGAAACTTGTGAGGTGCTGCTCCAGATGACACTCTTTTGTCCTCCCATATGCGGAAGGCTCGATCTGCCCCTAGAAAGCGCCCTGCTCAATCTTGGCATGCAGCTGCATCCCCCTCTAAGAGGTTCAAAAGTTCTACCTCTGCAACAGGTTTTTCTCGCTCCCCATTGTTTACATCATTTGACGCTTTCAGTAAAGCATTCTTCGCTAAAGCATGTAAGAACAGGTGGGTTTCTTACTCCGAACGATCATTCCTCTCTGAAAAAGTTCTGAATGTGTCATCATTTGACAAGACTCAAATGGTGTCCATCCTGAAAGACCTAGGGTTGCTCCATGATGCCTCTTGCTTCAGAGTCTATTATCCTGTCTTGATGCGTGAATTTTATTGTAATCTGTCCAAATCTGCCAGTGATGCATCTTCACGATGGGGATTAAGGAGTTATGTGAGAGGAAAGATCTTCTCTTTTTTTCCTTCTGTGCTGAATAAAATTTTAGACTGGAAATGTCCTCCGTCATTGCCATCCTTCGGGGAGTCTGTGGGAGATGACTTTAATAAGTTCATACATGTTGTGACAGCAGGAAAGCTCCAGTGCTGGCCCAAATCTTCCACGTTTCTCTCCTCTGCTCTTTCAGCAAAACATTTTGTCCTGTACAGGATTGCCATAAGGAATTGGCTTCCCACATCTAATGTTTCTGGGGTCACCAAAGATAAGTGCAAGCTTCTTTATTCAGCATGGTCTAAGCTATCTTTTAACCTTGGAAGAGTCATCTTTAACTCAATCATGTCTCTATCTGAGTCATCCTCTCCTGCATCGTATTTGCCCCATGCCTGTCTAATCTCCATGATGCTTTTGGCACAAAAAGTGTCTCTATCTGCATCTGATCTCCCTACCTCGTGCGACAGTATATCGTACATTGCTAAGTCCGTTGTTGGAAAGGTTGATGATATCTCAAAGGTGATACCCTCTCTTCATCATGCTCCGACATCATCCTCCTATCCTCAGGTTGCAGATCCCGCATCCTCTATGCATCATGAGACACCCTCTTCTCCTCCTGTTCAGGCTGCTGCCAGTTCCTCTTCTTCAGTGTTGGAGGATATTCAGTTCTTAGAGAAGGCGATTCAGAATGTCGATGATCAATTGCTGATGCTCCAAAGTCAGAAGGGTCTTCTTGATAGTCATAAAGTTATGTTGGAGAGAAAACTATCTGTTCTGAAGAGTAAACTTGCTGAGGATCAATGACTGTTCCATCTCTCTACTCTGGTGGCACTTTCTTTAGCAGGTCTGTCTCTTTCTTTAGTGGCTCAAAGGGTGAGATTATGATAACTGCTTGGTGATGAAAATGTTTTTGGAGTATGTCCTCTATGGGAATCTCCACTGTCTGTGTAGTTAAAGTTGTTCAGGAGGTGTGATTGGCGTTGGTTTGTTGTATATGTGATGATGTTATGATGTTTTGAGAACAGCGGTTCCCTATTTTCAAAATCTGTGTCTACCCCATCTTTCTTCAGTTTGCATCAGTCTCATATCATATCTTGTTGTGCCACTAAATGTCAAAAGGGGAGATTGTTAGGTTTTATTCATATCTGCATTGTCATAAGTGGCACTATGATAATCGTTGGTTGCTCTTAACTATCTTGAAGAAGAAAGACGGTTTTCGTTGATGGTGTTGGAACTTTTGTTGAACATGATGTTGTATCCGAGCAACAGTATTCTGAAGGAGAGAAACGACTCAGCCTAGTGTGTTGGACGAATTGTTGAACATTATGTTACACCATAATGTTCAACACGCTATGACTGTATGCGGGTTTGATTGTTCGCGGTATTCTTGGATACGGATTTGGGAATCTCGTGACCTTAACTTTCTATCTTTAACAGTTCAGGTATTTATGGTTGATTAAATATTGTTAAAGATTTGATTGGCAATTTATATCTCTTGGTTATTTTGTTGAAAGACGATTGGAGAGATTTTTGCTCGCAATATCTTCGCAACGGGCTCTTGAGGATTTTCTGGGATCTCATGCTTGTTGAGTGTTGCGGATATTGTGGTTGCCTAGCTGTATCCGATTTGATTGGATACTTGCTGATTGAACCGTGGATTGAGGGGGAGCGAGTACTATTAGGGTTCGGCAGCGTGATGGCTAGGCTACAACTTTTGTGAAGAAGTTCTGTGAAACTCCTGGAGGGAGGCCGACGGCTACGCACGTAGGATCAAGGGAGTTGATCTAGTCGGTGGTGCAAGGGGAGCTTGCTGGCAAGAGGAGCTTGCCGAGAATACTCCACGGGGTTGATTGCGATCACCCCTCACGGTTTGTATTAACGGGGAGAGTGTTCCTCCTAGTAGAAACGTGATTTTTAGAGTTTGTACTCTTTGATTATATTAGTGAAGTATTCTATTTTTCTGGGCGTGGCCCGGCAGATGTAGGTGTGCGCACCGAACTGCGTTACCAAGTCTTGTGTGTCTTTGATTGTCGTGTATTGTTTTATTGGATCTTTGTTTCATTACTGCGTACTGAAATTCAAAGACACACAAAACAGTAAGAGTTTTGAAGCAACTCTAACACATCAAGCTGTTGTGGCCATGGAATGCATGATAAGATTTCGGCAACAATGGAGGGAAAAGACATGTACAGATACAAGAAGTGCAACACAGAAGCAAGAGTATGTTAAGTAATTAAATTTACAAAGAATCCGAGTAACAAAAGTGTATTAACATCAACAATCTCTCCGAATCGATAATCCACACAAAAAAAGAATCAGTGAACAAGATAAGTAACAAGAAGAGCAACAAGCATCATCACATAAGCTATCCCTTGATCAATCGCCGAGCCATCGCTCGTCGCCGGAGAAGGTGCCATCGCCTGACCACGGGCAAGCTGCACAAGCCCAGAGAGAAAGACGGCGATAGAGAACAAGGCGAGCTTTCTATCCAAACCCATCTTCCGATCGATCAACCACAGATTCTTGGATACAGAGAAGAGAAAACACAGATGGCAGCGAGAGAGGAGTTGTTCAAGCTGGAAGAATGCAATGATCAGAGGCCTCTTTTTTGTGCCTTTATGTAGAGCTGGAGTTTTTAACAATGAGAACAAGTCAAACAGCCGTGTCCAACTTGATTAGCTCGTTAATTACTTGGCATCTTCCTCTATTTGGACGTCTTCGGGTTCAAATTAGTATTACAAAATGTGCGTCGCTTTTGGCGTCTACTCCGTTGTATTGACGTTAGGGTACTTTGACTGAAAGATGTGGAGCCTCAGTCTTATTAGCCTAAACATATATGCCCCAACACATGTATTATTTTGTGCTGACAGAACAAAAACCCCACGTCACCTATATATATATGTATGTTAAAAAATTTGAGTTTGTTGTACACTTTCTAAAATAACAAACTTCCAAATATGGGTGAACTCTAGGAGGATTTATCGATCTACTAGTTAGAAAAAGTTCTACTTGCCTGAAACAGTTGCAACAGATCGATGGATTCATTTGATTTTTGGTCTATTGGTAATCCATGATATGATATATAGAACATATATGAAAATGGTTTTAAAAAATAAATATAAATGGTATATATGTGTGTCATCGGGAGAAAATTTTCCATTGCTAACACATATACATTATTTTGGTATATTTAATGTCTTACAGTACGAAAACAGTAAAAGACCTACAATGCAACCAGTGTTTTTCATTTAGAATGCTAGCAACACGCACATGCAATGCACATATGTTTCAAAAATAGTTTATATGAATATCATGTTAAGATATAATTATACTTGTTGAATTCTCTTACTACATCAAACCTTCAAAATTATGCTATTTTTATCATCTAACTCATGCCTTCACGAGTGTCTATTTACAGAGGAGAGGAGAAGTACAAAAAAAAATGCTCGGATGTTGGAGTCTAATAATATCTTTTTTTGTTCTGTGGTGGCTTAGGATATGGACATTGACTGGTTTTATGTTTCAGCACAGTTGGCATAGATTCATGTATTGCATGTGTTTCCTTAAAGATTTCATCATTGATCACGTAGTTATATTTTGATCTAAGATCTCCGAATCAAGTAGCATATGCTTGGAATGCTCACTGTAAATACGCATACCTGTTAAATTGCAACACTCTGGCTTAAACATGCAAGAACCTACAGCATGTTGAATATAACAGATGCACACAGGCACATTCCAGATTGGACCATTTCCTTTCTGACTTCCATCAGAGCTCAGTCAATAATTGACCACTTCATGCAGTGCACAATTTATGCATCTACAAATGCATATGCAACCCCCCCCCCCCCCCCCCCCCCCCCACACACACACACACACACACACACACACACACACACACACACACACACCCACCCACACCCACACACACACACCCACACGCTTTCTCATCATCTTATACTACTACTATTATCAAAGCTTTTTGCTAATTAGGACAAGCTTTTTCTCAATCAAGTCCCTAAACGAGTCGCCTTTCACCTATTCGTTATGTGTTTCATATCGCTATCGGTGTGGAAAATGAGTTTTATGAGGATGGGTGCTTTGCTCATTGCGACATTCTTCTTGTCTGGTGCGAGGCAACTGGCTCATGGGCAAGTGACTACTTCCAGGACAATGGACAGCAAGGCGCTCGATCAAGGAATCGCTTATTTGCTCATGCTTGTAGCCCTATTGTCACTTATCTTCTTCATTGAAAATGCTAACAGATGTAACGTTATTCAGTCTTATTCGCGAGGACATTTAAAATGATTCTCCCCTACTTTCCTGTAAATTTTGGAAAGAAATTTTATTCATTCGTTAAATTTGTTTTTATAACTTAGCTCTGTTCAATTATATGTTTATTACAATTTTTTGTGTTTGTTATGCCTATCAAATTGATTTCCTAAAGCCCCACCTTTAAGTTAATAGCAATAAATTATGGAATAGTTATTCAAGCTGTAGTAAGTGACATATGCTAGTTATCAAGTTAATTTGTGACTTACATTGTGGAACACAAGTTCTTGCATTAATAACTAAGAATTTGAAATTTAATAACTAAGTATTTGCAGTAGTGGAAACGTAACACTGAGTATTTGAAATTTAATAACTATGTTGTCATTAGCATCTAGTGTTTTTTTTTTTGATTCATCCAAAAGAATCATTAGCAAGTTGAAATGATATTTTTCATAAAAGGACAATCATTGGTATTCATAGAATCATAATAAAGCATCAAAAAAGAGATACACCCATTCAAATTCATATAAAAATTATAAGATTTTTTGCTTACAATTTCCAAATAGCAACAAATTCGAGTTATAGGATCAATCCAGACAGTATCACACCTGTAAATTTGGGCATGCCTCATGACTAAAAACTATTACATACTTTCCTCCGGAAATTGGTGAAAATTAGTATTTTGTCCTGCAAGGTTTTCAGTAATGATGCCGTTTTTCTTTTCCTTTATTATATATGTGATCATGCCACTAGCCTTCTTTCTTTTCATCTTTATGAAAATAAAATTAAATCAGTAGTTACATAATTTCCCTTCCCAGAATCTGCAATGAGAAACCAGACGCGCAAGATTTTGAAAGCAAGCCGCAATTTTAAAGCTCTTTTTATGTGCAAACAGGCATGTGAGACTCAGGAGCTGAACATGCAATACAACAGTTTAGAGCTCTAACAACTGAAATTATTCGGACGACTTATCAAAAAAAACTTCAATTTGAGGCCAATATGATCATGAATCATTGTCAGCAGGTTTTGCAGATCACAGCATAGGATATTTGTTTGAGTTCTTTGTGCTGTTGATGAATGTACTTCACATTGTTTATTTTCTTTATCATCATTAAGTTATTTGTTACGGTTCAAAATGAATCCAGAATAAAAGACAGACACTCAATGCCTGCAAAATCATGAGAAAGGCAATCCATAAATAATAAAGATTGCATATTACATGTAATCTCATCATAATATATTGAGATGCAAAAAATTCCATTTCTACAGTCGTTTGTGGCAATATTTTTTCTGCCACAGAAAACATATATCCCCTGATCAATGGACCAGGTAAGTAACAAGGAGAGCAACGAGCATTAGCACATAAGCTATCCCCTGATCAATCGCATTGCCGTCGCTTGTCGGAGAGGGCGCCATGGCTTGGCCCTGGGCCAGCTGCATGAGCCCACAGAAGAAGAAAGTGGTGAAGAGAAGAGCAGACATCCTCATGCAATTCATCTTTCAACTGATACAATTGGACTATCTGGAATATGGTTGTAAGTGTCTGAATGAGTTCTGGCACTTGATATTGGCTCGGAAAAGAAAGAAGGGCTTGATGTTCTGAGAGAGAGGAAGATATGAGTGAGATGAATGGGGCTGAATCTTCAACTATTTGTAGAGAGGAGTAAAGAAGAGGTCCTGGTCAAATGTCAGCAGTTTTCAGTCAATATTTTGAGTTAAAGGGTTGGCTTTGACATATAAATATTCCTAGTTTGATTTGAGTTGTGTTTTTTTATGATTCATTTATAGTTTTTGCAATTGGCAGTCAGAATTCGAGGCTGGACCAAGTCAATTAAAAGCACTTGCAAACTGCAACATTCTACCAACCACAATAATTCGAATTGCAATTGGCATCTACATCTCAATATCCACTAGAGCTCAGTCAACAGTAGACCAGTTTATGATTAACATTATTTAGGCAAGTTTTTGAGACTGGGTCAAAAGAGGAAGCCTCTGTATATATACATCAATCCCTCAGCCTCTCTCTTCATGTATTTCAGCAACATAACTTCCTCTTCTTGGGTTTTATCTGATCCAAGCCATTCAAGAGTTTTATTGCACACATCCGGTCGGTGTTCTGTATAGCTTGTTGGAGAATGAATTCCATGAGGGTGTACGCTTTGCTCTTCATCACATTCTCCTTGTCAGGGCTGATGCAGATGGCTTATGGCCAACCGGCGACAACAAAGACTTCTCGGATGATGGACGGCAAGGCGATCGATCAAGGAATAGCGTATGTGCTCATGCTCGTGGCACTCCTTGTGACTTATCTTGCTCATTGATGGTTGTGGTTAGAGGAATACCTTTATATTGCAAAAAAAACAAAGGGGAAGGTTTCCTACATTCTTGTAAATTTAAGATTGATTAATCCACTGTAAATTTAATTGTTTTGATTTAAAAAGAATGAAGTCTGTTCAGATTGATGTGTTCTGCTTGTTCCGCGATTGTTATGTCAGCCAAATTGATTCGCAATACCTGATTATGTTGATAAAAATTACAATAATGCCCTTGACAGCTTCCCTCTAATAAATAATCTCAAGGAATCAATTTAGGAAGAAGATCAGTGAGATCTCGAATACATTTATGATGTTAAGGAATCTGATCATCATGTTAGTTGTGCATGGTCAGGTGTTAGCTAGTGAAATTGATTCTCCATGGTTCGAAAAGTATTTGCTTGGCTCACACACACATACTCAGACTTCATTGTGATTCATGGAAATCAAATTATAATATGTATAACGTACTGATATCCTAGGGATGAGCAGAGAGAATTCAACCATCAGTGGACGATTTGTAAAGCATTCACAATGATTGAATACACGCACTCATACTCTCACACAGATTGTTTATGCCTCTAGAGTAACAACTGTTGATAAAAGAACTTCACAAAAAGAAATAATTTGTTAAGCTGGTATTTGTTAAGTTGGTACCATACTGAGTCATTATGTGCATATTTCTCTGTTTGGTTGGGTGAATACTTGTCAAGTAGAAAATCACCTCGTAAAAAATCATGGATCATGTATCAACAATCAAAGCTAATGGTAATCTCTACGTACCCGCAACTATAAGCAATATAAGAAATAAATTCAAACCAAAAGAGATTCTCGCACCTAACATCAAGATTTATACGTGTTCCACCCAATTCTTAATGTACATCCAATTGAAGATATCATTAATGCTTCAATCAACTAGAATTACAATATATTGGACTTGGTTTCAAGGGAAACCCAAGCCCTTTAAGAGCTTTAGAAAATACATGTAAGTAGAAATTATGCACAAAGGCGGAAGCTTTAGATCGTCGAAAGATCTGGTAGTAGACAAACGAGCAAAACCCGAAATCACAATTGTACCGTGCAGATCTTTAGGCCGTCGACAGGCCAAGAAAACACTGTATAGCTTTGATTCAGAGAAAGAACAAAAAAATACAATTCTTCTTACATCAGTAGAGAAGAATCACTCAATATCTTCCTAAAGTATCTCAATACAATCTCTAAAATTAGCTCTCTCAAACGACTGATCAAAGCTCTCTGTTTCTCTGTGTTTCTCTCTACTCTAAAACCCTCCCCAAGCGTCTATTTTAAAGCCTCTAGGGCATGGGCACAAACCGAATTCAATTGGAAGAGCAACTCAAATTTCAAATAGAATTCTGCATCTTGCAAGCAACTCAAACTCGAACCAAATTTTGCATCCAACAGTTGGTGCCTCTGAGCTGTAGAGCTCGCTAGGACCCAAGCTGCTGAGTTGCCAAGAAGTCGGTGCCTATAAGAGTCAGCACAGCCCTAAATCCATGTATCTGGCCATGCAGGGCCAGATACGCAGGATCAAAGGCATAAGCGAGTTGGCCCTGCATGACCACTTCCTTGCACATCTCCAATGCTCCTGTAATGCCTTAAATGAGCCAATTTTCACAAATCTCCACTTTGGTGAGATTTTGGGCCTATGTCACACAATCAGCCATCAATGCTCCATCTCAACAAGAATCTTCTCATGTTCCCTTCAACTTGCACCAAAAGGCTCACCTGGCTATTCCGAGCCTTAACGCCCCTACTGGTGCCACCATCGACATCATCTCGAAACAATGTTGAGCAAACCCAAGCAATGCTTAAAACTGACTCCAGATACACCCTTTGTCAGCATGTCTACCGGGTGTCTTCTGTTTCAATCTTCAACAAGTTGATGTCGTCATGATGTCATCATCCTTTTTACCCACGTAGTCACGAATAAAGTGGTATTTCACATCGATATGATCGGTGCATGCATGAAATACTTGGTTCTATGCTAAGTGCACTGTACTTTGACTATCACACTGCAAGTCATACTTCTATTGATAAGCTCCAAACCAGACGTCTGGAATACATTTTCCAAACGTCTACGTCTGGATGATAAGCTCCAGATGCCTGACTTAGTCAGAAAATAATGCGCCCAAAGACAGAGAGTTGTGAGGAATTACCAGATCTGCTATTCAGACGTCTGGAGAAGAACTATCAGACGCCTACCTGCTTGTTAGATGTCTGACCTTGAAACTAATTTTGATGAATGTAGGTAGGATGATATGATCCGGATTTTCACAAAAGTGATGAATGACAGTTGTTTCTGTTAGCTTCACTTAATTTGATGAACGTACTACACGATGGCTACATAATTAATGAGTTTCCATTGTCACTAAATCATAATCATAATAATCAAGCCGATGATGATGACACAAAATATGAATGCAAATAACGGGAAGTTGTACAAAAAACAAATATAGAAAGTTCTGTAAGAAAAAAAGTAGTCAAATACAATATATGTATGTATGTAAGAAATAGAGTCTGCATTCTGTAATAACAAACTCTCTTTCTTGAGTTGCAAGTTCCTTGGTTTCACCAAAGGTTTATGTGACACATCCGGGGTTAATTTATTATTATTCTAAATAAATCCACAAGACAAGAAATATACCAACGACTGAAAATTTTCGAGGAAAATAATCAATTAATTAGCATACACATATATGTTACATTTAAGTCAGCATCTTTGAGACATACAAATTCTACAACTATAGTTGTTTTGTGCGAGATAATATGCATCACACAGATGGATCAATGAACCAGATATGTAACAAGCAGCGCAACGAGCATAAGCACATAAGCTATGCCCTGATCAATCGCATTGCCATCACTTGTCAGAGAAGGTGCCATGGCTTGGCCATGGGCCAGCTGCATAAGCCCACAGAAGAAGAAAGTGGTGAAAAGCAGAGCAAACATCCTCATGCAACTCATCTTTCAACTGATAAATTTGGACTTTCTGGATGGTTGTATGGCACTTGATATTTGTTCGGAAAAGAAAGAAGGGCTTAATGTTCTGAGAGAGAGAGGAAGTTATGAGTGAGATAAATGGGGTTGTATCTTCGACTATTTATAGAGAGGAGTCAAGAAGAGGTCATGGTCAAATGTCAGCAGTTTTCAGTGAATATTTTGAGTTAGAGGGGTGGCGTTGACAGATAAATATTCTTCCTAGTTTGAGTTAGGTTGTATTTTTTTTCTGGATTCATTACAAGTTTTTGCAATTGCCATTCAAATTTTGAGGCTGGACCAAGTCCATTAAAAGCACTTGCAAACTGCAACATTCTACCTACGACGATAATTTGAATTGCAATTTTCATGTAAAGATTTGGATAAATAGCCTGTTAGGAATAAACTCTCTTATATTATTCCAAGGGCAATAGCCCGATATATATAGAGTACAGGGAATGGTAAATAAGCACAAAAGACACTATACAAAGGGACATATACATCTAACACCCCCCTCAAAATCATGGTGGATCAACAACACTGAGTTTGGAAAGATAGAAATTGTGCTGTGCTCTGGTCTGGGCTTTTGTGAAGAAATCCGCGAGCTGATACTCAGAAGGCACATATTGTAGAGCAATAACCTCATCCCGTACCTGTGAACGCATAAAAGAGGCGTCCACACCAATGTGCTTGGTGAGCTCATGCTTCACCGGGTCACGAGCAATACTGATGGCACCTGTACTGTCAGACAACAAAGGAGTAGGTGTGGAAATGGGGACGCCAAAATCCTCAAGTAACCAACGTAGCCAAATAATCTCTGCTGTCAACAAGGCCATAGCACGCAACTCAGCCTCTGCACTCGATCGAGAAACCGCCTGCTGCTTCTTGGTCTTCCAAGTGATGAGAGAGCCACCTAGGAAGACACAATAGGCAGATAGAGACCGACGATCAGAAGGATCACTGGCCCAAGTCGCATCAGAGTAAGCATGGATCTGTAAAGGGCCAGAGCGTGGAAAGAATAATCGACGTTGGCTGGTCCCGCGCAGGTAACGCAGGACACGAAGAAGGTGGCTGTAGTGGAGCTGAGTAGGTGCAGAAACAAACTGGCTCAAGATGTGCACGGAATATGAAATATCCGGTCGAGTGATCCCAAGATAGACCAGACTGCCAACAAGATGGCGATAACGAGTGGGGTCCGGAAGAGGCTCACCGTCACTAGAGCAAAGGTGTACATTCAGCTCCATCGGTGTATCAGCGGTACGCTGATCAACAAGAGAAGCCCGATCAAGAAGATCCTGAATATACTTCTCCTGGGATAGATAGTAGCCATCAGGTGTGGAGGAAAACTCAATCCCCAGAAAGTAACGAAGAGGGCCAAGATCCGTCATAAGAAACTGCTCGCTCAGCCGTGCTTTCACAAAAGCAATAAACTGGGGATCATCTCCAGTGATAATCATATCATCCACATACAAAAGGAGAAGCGTCCGACCACGAGATGAAGTATGAACAAAGAGAGCAGGATCATGATCACTCGCAATAAAACCAGCAGCAGTGACGACAGAAGAGAACCGATGAAACCAAGCACGGGGAGCCTACCGAAGACCATATAGAGAGCGACAAAGGCGACAAACCATGCCCTCGGGGACAGAATAACCAGGTGGTGGTCGCATATAAACCTCCTCATCAAGAATGACATTGAGAAAAGCATTCTTGACATCAAGCTGGGAAATAGTTCAT
The DNA here is from genome assembly GCA_030789695.1 of Scilla litardierei. Taxonomy (NCBI): domain Eukaryota; kingdom Viridiplantae; phylum Streptophyta; class Magnoliopsida; order Asparagales; family Asparagaceae; genus Scilla; species Scilla litardierei. The sequence goes on along the minus strand of CM061141.1, from coordinate 317,455,634 downwards.
GAACGAACATCAGCAACAGCAATAAGACTGCGAACAGTAGTCATATGAGCAACAGGGGCAAATGTCTCCTCAAAATCTATCCCATGCTCCTGCTGAAAACCACGCGCTACAAGACGAGCCTTGTAGCGCTCTAGAGTATCATCAGATCTGGTCTTAACCTTGTAAACCCACTTGCACGTGATAGGACGAACACGGACAGGCAGGGGTACAAGATCACACGTACCAGTACGCTCAAGCACAGCAATCTCCTCTGCCATAGCATGCTGCCACTCCTGGTGAGCAGCGGCATCTCGATAAGAGGTCAGCTCGGCAAGAATAGCACCCAGAGAAGTAAACCGACCAGGAGGGCGTAGTGACTCACGATCACGAAGGTGGTAACGAGGAGGGTCACTGGAGGAAGAGGGCAACTCAGGAGGGTCACTGGTGATGGAGGGCATCTCATGAGAAGGTACTGAAGGAGGATCCTCGACTCGCTGACGACGAGTGTAGTGAAGAGGAAAGGGAGAAACATGTCCTGGGGTAGGTGCAGAGGTGACCGGAGGCACTGGTGGTGGAGGCGAGGGCACAGGTGATGGAGGTATGGGTGGTGGAATGGTGGATAGTGGACTATCAGAAAAAGTGAGAAACAAAAGAGGCTCAACAATAGAAGCCGGACTGGAAGATGAAGAAGGACGAGGGAAGAAGGGACGAGACTCATCAAAAGTCACATCACGAGAAATCCGCATCCGTCGAGCTACAGGATCCCAACACCGATATACCTTGTGCACAGCACTATATCCAAGAAAGACACACTCAGCAGATTGGGCTGTCAACTTGGTGCGCTCACGAGGGGCCAACAAGACATAGCAGACACAACCAAAAAGACGAAGCTCAGGATAGGACGGCAGATCTGGAGGTGGTGTAGGAAGGCGCTCAAGTGGAATCGCACCTGAAGAGGAGAAGATGGTTGCATGTTGTTGAGATATGTAGCAGTAGATACAGCCTCAGCCCAAAACTGAGGGGGAACAGAGGAAGCAATCATAAGGGCACGAGCAATCTCAAGTAAATGACGATGCTTGCGCTCAGCAACGCCATTCTGGGCATGAGCACCAGGACAGGAAAACTGTGAGAGAGTGCCCTGGGTATCAAGAAAGGCACGAAGGTGCCGAGATAAGTATTCTCCAGCAGAGTCAGCACGAAGAACTCGAATGGGAGTGCTATACTGTGTACGAATCATGGTAGCAAAAGATTTATAAATAGACAAAACCTCAGTACGAGAGGACATAAAGTATATCCAAGTGTAGCGAGAAAAATCATCTATAAATATAATATAGTAGCAATGACCCCCCTTTCGAAACGAAGGGGGCCGGACCCCATACATCTGAGTGAACAAGATCAAAAGGACTCTGAGAGACAGACTCACTGGTAGGATAAGGTAGCTGTAACTGTTTGCCAAGTTTACAGCCCATACAGTCTAAAGACATATCACCAGAGACAGACCCTAATAAACCTCTACGAACCAAAGAAGAAAGGTGCGAACCACAGAGATGTCCTAAGCGATGATGCCACTGGGCAAACGAACCGGTGGAGGATGCAGCAGAGGCGGAAGCAATAGTGGTGATGGGAGGACTGGCAGAGGCAGCGGAAGGAAGATGAAGCCAGTCAAGCTCCCAAAGACGCGGAGAATCACGCCTGCGGGGGCCAGAACCAACTAGACTGCCCGTGCGACGATCCTGGATAGTACAAGAGTCAGAATCAAGAATAACACGACAGCCATGATCAGTAAGTTGGCCTGCCGACATAAGCTGCATGGTGAGTTTTGGAACGAGGGACACAGCAGGGACATGAAAAGTGGGACTAGAAAGTGTGCCTAGCCCAGTAACTGAAAGTGGGGTGCCATCTGCAGTGAGAACTGTGACAGAGCGGGAGGGAGTACTAATGGAATGTAAAGTGGTAGGGTCAGGAGTCATATGAAATGAAGCACCAGAGTCAAGGATCCAAGGAGAGGTACCTGAGGTGGTGGAAGATGGTGTCGCAGTACCTGGAGGCTGATCGGCAGAAGAAGCAGAGCCTGATGCCCCAGAAGCAGACATTCGACGAAATAACATGAGAAGCTCCTGCTCAGTATCAGATGGGGTAGAGCTCCTCTGAAAGGTGAAACCCCCAGTGTCAGTCTCCTTCTTCTTCTTGGCAGCAGCCTGATCCCTCCGCTTCTTGTGACACTGCGCCTCCACATGTCTGTCTCGGTGGCAGTAGGTGCAGCGTCTGGTGTCACCTCGCACGGGTGCTGTAGCAGAAGGCAGATCTGGTGTGATAGGAGCAGAAGAAGCAGGAGCACGGGTCGCCAAAACAAAAGCAGAGGGTGCTAAAAGACCACTAGAACGAAGACGAGTCTCCTCAGTATGAATAGCAGCAAGAACCTCCAAGAACGTCACGCGTGGGTGACGGGCAAGCAGCTGGGCACGTATCTGCTCGAACTCTGGCCGAAGTCGGGTCAAAAAGTCATAGACCCGACGAAGCTGCAGGTGGGAGTGCTGATGCTGGCAACATTGGCAGATACGACAGATCGCTGGTCCCAAAGAGTCGAGCTGACGCCAGATAGAAGATATCTGTGCATAGAACTCATCGACCGTGGCATCACCCTGCTGAAGAGCCTGCTCCTGTCTGACGACAGCAAGGTAGAGGGAGTCACCGGTAGGCTCATAGTGAGAGCGAAGATGATCCCACATCAGCTGAGATGTCGCCAAACTCACAATGTCACCAGTCAGGGACACATCAATGCTAGCGATGAGGATGTTGGCGGCACGAGCATCGTCATCACACCACCGCTGATAGAGAACATCCTGAGAGGAATAAGCAGCAACAGCAGTCGCATACGCATCGGTTGCCGCCTTCTTGGCAGTGTCATCAACAATGGGGGGAGTGGTGTCTCGCTGGGAAGCACCGGTCGCGGTGGACAAGGACAATCGCCGATGAGAAGGTCCCAAAGGCGCTAACCGCGCATATGGAGACGAATGTGCGGTACCCACTCCTTATAATTAAGGCCATCAAAAATCAACGAACACCGAGGGATAGCAACATGATGATGATGGAGAGGTAGATCCGTAGGGACGCCATATGAAGAGGTAGATCCGTAGGAGGCGGAGGCTAGATTGCGGCAGGCGGCCGACGGATGTAAGGCAGCCGGAGATAGGCGGCTAGTCACAGGAGTAGAAGGTGGGCCAAAGACGCTGGCGAGTCGAAGAGACGTAGGCGAGTCGAAGGCGGCTGGAGACGCAGGCGATCTGGTCGACTCGGCTGAACGACGACGACGCAAGACGGACGATCGGAGGCGGGCTGATCGACGGCAATGCACGCAGCAGCACCGGCAGCGGCAGGCGGCGACGCACAGGCGCAGGCGCGGCGCGCAGGAGCCGGCTGATCAACGGCGGGCGATCGACGGAGGGCGGGAGCCGACTGATCGACGCGCGCAACAGCAGCAGGCGCTGGCGCGGGCGGCGCGCAGACGCAGGAGCCGGCTGATCGACGGCGTGTGGGAAACGCGGCGGCTGATCGACGACGGCTGATCGTCGATGGCTGATCGGCGCGGCTAGGGTTTAGTTTTTTTTTTTTTGGATTTTGCGGGAGAGAGTAAAAAGACGGCTAGGGTTTAGGTTAAACCTAGCTCTGATACCATGTTAGGAATAAACTCTCTTGTATTATTCCAAGGGCAATAGCCCGATATATATAGAGTACAGGGAATGGTAAATAAGCACAAAAGACCCTATACAAAGGGACATATACATCTAACACCACTCAATATCCACTGAGCTCAGTCAACAATAGACCAGTTCATGATTAACATTATTGAGACTAGTCTTTGAGACTGGGTCAAAAGGGGAAGCCTCTGTATACATACATCAATCCCTCAGCCTTTCTCTTCATGTATTTCAGCAACATAAGTTCCTCTTCTTGGGGTTTCATTGTAACATTCTGAAATAAGCTTTTATTTTTCAATCCAAGCCATTCAAGAGTTTTATTGCACACATCCGGTTGGTGTTTTGTATAGCTTGTTGGAGAATGAATTCCATGAGGATGTATGTTCTGCTCTTCATCACATTCTTCTTGTCAGGGCTGATGCAGATGGCTTATGGCCAACCGGCGGCAACAACTACTCGGATGATGGACGGCAAGGCGATTGATCAAGGAATAGCGTATGTGCTCATGCTCGTGGCACTTCTTGTAACTTATCTTTCTCATTGATGGTTGTGGTTAGAGGGAAAAACTGTATTTTGCAAAAAAACAGAGGGGAAGGTTCCCTACATTCTTGTAAATTTAAGATAGATTATTCATCTGTAAATTTAATTGTTTTAATTTTTTTAAAAAAATTTAAGATAGATTATTCATCTGTAAGTCTGTTCAGATTGATGTATTCTACGTGTTCCGCTATTGTTATGTCTGCCAAATTGATTCGCAAATGCCAGTTGTTAAAATTGCATGAATATACCTGATTATGTTGATAAAAATTTCAAGTAATGCTCTTGACAGTTTCCCTCTAATAAATAATCTCAAGGAATCAATTTATGAAGAAGATCAGTGAGATCTCGAATACATTTATGATGTTAAGGAATCTGATCATCATGTTAGTTGTGCATGGCAATGTGCACATATCCATAGTCAGGTGTTAGCTAGTGAAATTGATTCTCCATGTTAGAATGCTCAAAAAGCTTATACATAGCTTAGTTGGTTTTAATGTGTTTATTTATCTGCCATTTCCTCCCTTGTTAATCAAACAAATCTAAACCAGAATATTTGGCAGATTTTACCCTTAGAATTTGCTTTGAGAAGTAGATCGTTGTTAAAATGCTTGGCAAAGGAAAGTAGCATTACATTGTAACCTATGAATATCAGATTCAGAAGCTTAATAGAACCAAAGGAAAAGCAAAGTTTAGGTCCCAAAAATTGTCATTGCTTACACAAGTTCACAAATTGACATAATTTTACTGTTGATATGGCCCTTGTTGGGTAGGAAATTTGCGTGCGAAAAGCGTTGGCTTGGCTCACACACACATTCACATACTGTTGAATTTTATGCTTCAAAGCTTCAAACGGGACATGACACGATCGTGTCATGCAAAGCCAAGGAGGAACACGACCGTGCAGACATGGCAGAGATATATTAGGCAAGTGACACGATCATGTCAGGTATACTCTATGGTTGGCTTGATCGTGTGGTGTTGACATAGATTTCAGGTTTAGAGCAGCTCAGTTGACATGATCGTGACATATGTGACACGATCGTGTCAGACAAATTCCAACATGATACTGGTTTTGTTTTAAGCCGTTGATTTGATACTTGATCAAATCGAACGACCAAGCCATAAATAGCCTCTTTAATCCTAATGATGGATTCCTAAGGGATAGACAAATGAACACAATTGGATATTATCAAAGGATTGTGTGGCAAGAGATTTGGTGACGACCACGAGATTTGGAAGAGGAGATAGTCTGTGTTCTAGGGTTTTCTGTTAAGATCTATCCATTATTGAGTATTCATGAGACTATGTATTTGCGAGAGTGCTTGATTTGCATTGTCAAGAAGGTTCACTTATTGTTCAAGGAGATCTTGGTAATCCGTATAATCTCTTGTTCTATATCTCTGATCTAGTGGAAACTGTGACAACAGAAGACTGGACGTGACACCACAATGGACGAATTAGTATAAATCCAATAATTGATTGATCTGTAATTGTGATGATTTATATTTGTACTTTCTATGATTTCTTCACGATCCTACTATGTTTGTTAAAGTTGGTGGCATATAATCTATTATCCTGATACATGCACATCTCGTGTTCGATCGATATCCTCCAATAAGTAGTATCAGGGCATTAGTGAGTAGTTGAAAGTCAAGATGTTGTCCTCTACCACATCGTTCAAGTTGGATAAGTTCACCGAAAAGAATGACTTTAGTCTGTGGCAACTGAAGATGAAAGCATTTTTTATGAGAGACGGGTGTTATCAAATTGTCTTTGAGAAAGACAAGATTGATGAGGAGGTCACGGAAGCTCGGAAATTATAGATGGAGAGAAAGGCATTGAGTGTGTTGCATTTATCATTGTCTGATGAAGTACTCAAGAAGGTGTCTGAGAAAGGAACTTCAAACAAGTTTTGGAAGAAGCTGGAGGCACTTATGCAAAGAAGAATCTGAAGAGTCAGCTGTATTTGATGCAATAGCTGTATGTATTGAAGATTCGGGAGGGCACTTATGTCAACAATCACATTGATGCGTTCACAAAGATCACAAATTTACGGAATATGGGCATGAACATCAAGGAGGAACATTGTCGATGATATTGTTGTATTCTCTGATAGATCACTTCGACAGATTAGTCCGGTCCATAGTATATGGGCGGGACACACTATATTTAGAGGAAGTTGAATCTGCAGTACACTTCGAAGTTCGTGTGAAGGTAACTGGTCGAGACAATGATGATCAAGGAGATTCTCTATTCATCAGAGGATGTCAAGATTCGAAAAATAGCCATGGTTCAAGAAAGGACAGATGTCGGTCGAGATCAAAATCATGTGGGCGCAAGGACAGATGTCATTTGAGCAAAGAAACTGGACACTGAAAAAGAGACTGTCCCAAGTTGAAGAGAGATGGAAAGGGAAAGGATGAAGCTTGTGGTTCAGTTATTATTATCCTAGAGAAGGTAAAAACGTGCTGATGGGGAATAATATGGCTTGTAAAATTGTGTGAGTTGGAGAAGTGGGAATCAAAATGTACAATGAAGTTATCAGAACATTAATAGTAGTTCATCACGTGCCAGAATTGAAGAAAAGTTTGATTTCCAATTGAGCTCTAGCTGGATTGGGGTGTAGGACAGTCATTTAAGGTGACTTGTTGAAAGTGTCAAAGGGTCTTTGATTGTGATGAAAGGCAGAAGGGTACAGAACCTATATGCTCTGCAGGGGCACATCGTGGATAGTGAAGCCAGTATCTCTCAGGGCTCGACTAGTGAAGAGTTGGCCAAGTTGTTACATCTTTACCTTGGACATCCCGACAAGAAGTCACTTGATGTGCTTCGTAAGAGGAAGCTGATTGAAGCCAGGAATGAGAGACTGAAATTCTGTGAGAAATGCATAAAAGGCAAATTAACGAAGACACAATTTGGGACCCTAGAACATAGTAGTAAGGGGCCACTTGATTACGTGCATTCAGATGTATGGGGGCCAACATCTGCATCTACCGTTTGAGGGGTAAAGTATTTCGTGCCCTTCATCGATGACTACTCGAGGAAAGTCTGGTACTTGATGAAGTCAAAGGATCACGTCTTCGAGAAGTTTAAGGCTTGAAAAGCCTTTGTTGAGAAGAAGAGCCATCAAGATATCAAGGTCAAATAAGGGTGGGAAATATACATCGAGAGTATTCAAGGATTTCTACAGATCACAGTGTATTATGAGGCACTACATTACGCCTACTGATCTACAATCGAATGATGTAGCAGAAAGATTAAACTGGAAGCTGATGGAGAAGCACTGTTGCTTGAGGCTGACTTCTAGACTCCCAAAGGAATATTGGGGGTGAAGCTGTAACTACCATCGTGCTTCTCGTGAATAGACTACCATCTTCGACTACCGGCTTCAAGATTCTAGAAGAGGAGTGGACGAGGAAGAATGAAATTACTCCTACATGCAGGTATTTAAATGTCCTGCCAATGCACTACGAAAGGAGGACAAGCTTAATTCAATGGCCAGGAAGGCCCCCTATTTCTTGGATACCTTGAAGGAGTGAAGGGTTACATGTTAGATCATATGACCAAGAAGACATTTTTCAGCAGATATGTTACATTTGATGAATTGTCAATGGTCAGGCTGGACATGACTATGTCAAATGTTGGACATAGGTCTGAGGAGCCACACACCGAGGTCGAGCTATTTTACCGTAAAATTGAGAGATGGGATGCTAAGACAGGTCAAAATCTGATTACTACAGAGAATCAGATTATACATGCAGATCAGGTACAGACTCAAGATAAGGTTCCTACCTAGGGTCATGTGGAGGAGTAACAGGCAACGAGGGCAAGGAGAGCACCAGATAGACATGGAGAGTTGAAGCTTCAACGTTTACACTCAAGGATATGCAAGTGTATGCCCTGAACATTGAGCACGAAGAGCCGCTGACTTTTGAGGAAGCTCAGACATCGAGCACAGTTGTAGATTGGTGACTTGTGAGGGAAGAAGAGATTGAGTCTCTTTATAAGAATGGCACCTGGGAACCTGTAAAGTTGTTCAAGGATCGAAATGCCATTGGATGTAAGTGGATGTATAAAGTCAAGGAAGTCGAGGGTGGCGATGTGAGATACAAACCCTGGTTGGTGACCAAAGGATTCGCACAGAGGAAAGGGAAAGACTATAACGATGTCTTTTCACCTGTGGTGAGACACACCTGTGGTGAGGCATGATAAGTAAGTTGGTGAAAATTAGTCTTTTATCCTGTAAGGTTTTCAGTTATGATGCCGTTTTTCTTCTCCTTTATTATATAAATGATCATGCCACTAGCCTTCTTTCTTTTCATCTTTATGAAAATAAAATTAAATCAATATTTACAGAATTTCCATTCCCAGAATCTGCAATGAGAAACCAGAAGCGCACGTTTTTGAAAACACGCGGCAATTTTAAAGCTCTTTGTATGTGCAAACAGGCATGTGAGACTCAGGAGCTAAACATGCAATAGAACAGTTTAGAGCTCTAACAACTGAAATTATTCGGACAATTTATCAAAAAAAACTTCAATTTGAGGCCAATATGATCCTGAATCATTGTCAACGGGTTTTGCCTATCACAACATAAGATATTGTTTCAGTTCTTCGTGCTGTTGATGAATGTACTTCACATTGTTTATTTCTTTATCATCATTATCAAGTTATTCGTTACAGTTCCAAATGAACCCAGAATAAAATACAAACACTCAATGCCTGCAAAATCATGAGAAAGGCAATCCATAAATTATATAGATTGCATATTACATGTAATCTCATCATAATATATTGAGATGCAAAAAATTCTATATCTACAGTTATTTGTGGCAATATTTTCTCTGCCACAGAAAACATAAATCAAAAGACCAAATCAATGGACCAGGTAAGTAACAAGCAGCGCAACGAGCATTAGCACATAAGCTATCCCCTGATCAATCACATTGCCGTCGCTTGTCGGAGAGGGCGCCATGGCTTGGCCCTGGGCCAGCTGCATGAGCCCACAGAAGAAGAAAGTGGTGAAGAGAAGAGCAGACATCCTCATGCAATTCATCTTTCAACTGATACAATTGGACTATCTGGAATATGGTTGTAAGTGTCTGAATGAGTTCTGGCACTTGATATTGGCTCGGAAAAGAGAGAAGGGCTTAATGTTATGAGAGAGAGGAAGATATGAGTGAGATGAATGGGGCTGAATCTTCAACTATTTATAGAGAGGAGTAAAGAAGAGGTCCTGGTCAAATGTCAGCAGTTTTCAGTCAATATTTTGAGTTAAAGGGTTGGCTTTGACATATAAATATTCCTAGTTTGATTTGAGTTGTGTTTTTTTATGATTCATTTCTAGTTTTTGCAATTGGCATTCTGAATTCGAGGCTGGACCAAGTCAATTAAAAGCACTTGCAAACTGCAACATTCTACCAACCACAATAATTCGAATTGCAATTGGCATGTACATGTAAGCTTTGGACAAATTGGCCACTCAATATCCACTAGAGCTCAGTCAACAGTAGACCAGTTCAAGAGACTGGGTCAAAAGAGGAAGCCTCTGTATATATACATCAATCCCTCGGCCTTTCTCTTCAAGAATTTCAGCAACATAAGTTCCTCTTCTTGGGTTTTCATTGTAATATTCTGAAATAAGCATTTTTTGGATCCAAGCCATTCAAGAGTTTTCTTGCACACATCCCGTCGGTGTTCTGTATAGCTTGTTGGAGAATGAATTCCATAACGGTGTACGCTTTGCTCTTCATCACATTCTTCTTGTCAGGGCTGATGCAGATGGCTTATGGCCAACCGGCGGCAACAAAGACTTCTCGGATGATGGACGGCAAGGCGATCGATCAAGGAATAGCGTATGTGCTCATGCTCGTGGCACTCCTTGTGACTTATCTTGCTCATTGATGGTTGTGGTTAGAGGAATACCTTTATTTTGCAACAAAAAAAACAAAGGGGAAGGTTCCCTACATTCTTGTAAATTTAAGATTGATTAATCCACTGTAAATTTAATTGTTTTGATTCAAAAGAATGAAGTCTGTTCAGATTGATCTGTTCTGCTTGTTCCGCTATTGTTATGTCTGCCAAATTGATTCGCAATACCTGATTATGTTGATAAAAATTACAATTAATGCTCTTGACAGTTTCCCTCTAATAAATAATCTCAAGGAATCAATTTAGGAAGAAGATCAGTGAGATCTCGAATACATTTATGATGTCAAGGAATCTGATCATCATGTTAGTTGTGCATGTCAATGTGTACATATCCTTGGTCAGGTGTTAGCTAGTGAAATTGATTCTACATGGTTCGAGTGCTCAAAAAGCTTAAACATAGCTTAGTTGGTTTTAGTGTGTTTATTTATCTGACATTTCCACCCTTGTTAATCAAACAAATCTAAACCATAATATTTGGCAGATTTTACCCTTAGAATTTCCTTTGAGAAGTAGATCGTTGTTAAAATGCTTGGCAAAGGATAGTAGCATTACATTGTAACCCATGAATATCAGATTCAGAAGCTTAATAGAACCAAAGGAAAATCATAGTTCCGGTCCCAAAAATTGTCATTGCTTACACAAGTTCACACATTGACATAATTTTGCTGTTGATATGACCCTTGTTCTGTAGGAAATTAACGTGCGAAAAGCATTGGCTTGGCTCTCACACTCATACACACATACTGTTGAATTTTATGCTTCAAAGCTTAAAACATGTCATGACACGAGCGTGTCATGCAAAGCCAATGAGGAACACGACCGTGCAAACATGGCAGAGATGTGTTAGGCAAGTGACCCGATCATGTCAAGTATACTCTATGGTTGGCTTGATCGTGTGGTGTTGACATAGATTTCAGGTTTTGAGCAACACAGTTGACATGATCATGACATATGTGACACGATCGTGTCAGCCAAATTCCAGCATGATACTGGTTTTGTTTTAAGCCGTTGATTTTATACTTGATCAAATCGAACGGCCAAGCCATAAATAGCCTCTTTAATCCTAATGATGGATTCCTAAGGGATAGACAAATGGACATAATTGGATATTATCAAAGGATTTCATGACAAGAGATTTGGTGATGACCACGGGATTTGGAAGAGGAGATAGTCCGTGTTCTAGGGTTTTCTGTTAAGATCTATCCATTATTGAGTGTTCATGAGACTATGTATTTGCTAGAGTGCTTGATTTGCATTGTCAAGAAGGTTCACTTGTTGTTGAAGGAGAACTTGGTAATCAGTATAATCTCTTGTTTTACATCTCTGATCTAGTGGAAAATGTGACAACAGAAGACTGGATGTAGGCACCACATTGGGCGAACTAGTATAAATCCAATAATTGATTGATCTATAATTGTGATGATTTATCTTTGTACTTTCTATGATTTCTTCACGATCCTACTATGTTTGTTAAAGTTGGTGACATATAATCTATTATCCTAATACATGCACATCTCGTGTTCGATCGATATCCTCCAACAAGTAGTATCATGGCATTAGTGAGTAGAAAGTTGAAAGTCAAGATGTTGTCCTCTACCACATCGTTCAAGTTGAATAAGTTCACTGGAAAGAATGACTTCAGTTTGTGGCAACTGAAGATGAAAGCGTTTTTGATGAGAGACGGGTGTTATCAAATTGTCTTTGAGAAAGACAAGATTGACGAGGAGGTCACGGAAGCTCGGAAATCATAGATGGAGAGAAAGGCATTGAGTGCGTGCATTTTTCATTGTCTGATGAAGTACTCAAGAAGGTGTCTGAGGAAGGAACTTCAAACAAGTTTTGGAAGAAGCTGGAGGCACTTATGCAAAGAAGAATCTGAAGAGTCAGCTGTATTTGATGCAACAACTGTATGTATTGAAGATTCGGAAGGGCACTCTTGTCAAGAATCACATTGATGCGTTCACAAAGATCATAAATTTACGGAATATGGGCATGAACATCAAGGATGAACATTGGTGATGATACTATTGTATTCTCTGATAGACGACTTCGACAGATTAGTCCGATCCATGGTATATGGGCGGGACACACTATATTTAGAGGAAGTTGAATCTGCAGTACACTTCGAAGTTCGTGTGAAGGTAACTGGTCGAGACAATGATGATCAAGGAGATTCTATATTCATCAGAGGATGTCAAGATTCGAAAAATAGCCATGGTTCAAGAAAGGACAGATGTTGGTCGAGATCAAAATCATGTGGGCATAAGGATAGATGTCATTTGAGCAAAGAGACTGGACACTGAAAAAGAGACTATCCCAAGTTGAAGAGAAATGGAAAGGAAAAGGATGAAGCTTGCGGTTCAGTTATTATTATCCTAGAGAAGGTGAAAACGTGCTGATGGGAAATAATATGGCTTGTAAAATTGTGTGAGTTGGAGAAGTGAGAATCAAAATGTATAATGAAGTTATCAGAACATTAACAGTAGTTCATCACATGCCAGAATTGAAGAAAAGTTTGATTTCCAATTGAGCTCTAGCTGGATTGGGGTATATGACAGTCATTCAAGGTGACTTGCTGAAAGTGTCAAAGGGTCTTTGATCGTGATGAAAGGCAGAAAGGTACAGAACCTATATGCTCTGCAGGGGCACACCGTGGATAGTAAAGCCAGTATCTCTCATGGCTCGACTAGTGAAGAGTTGGCCAAGTTGTTACATCTTTGCCTTGGACATCCCGACAAGAAGTCGCTTGATGTGCTTCGTAAGAGGAAGCTGATTGAAGCCAGGAATGAGAGATTGAAATTCTGTGAGAAATGCATATAAGGCAAACTAACGAAGACACAATTTGGGACCCTAGAACATAGTAGTAAGGGGCCACTTGATTACATGCATTCAGATGTATGGAGGCCAACATCTGCATCTACCGTTTGAGGGGTAAAGTATTTCGTGCCCTTCATCGATGACTACTCGAGGAAAGGCTGGTATTTGATGAAGTCAAAGGAGCAAGTCTTCGAGAAGTTTAAGGCTTGAAAAGCCTTTGTTGAGAAGCAATCTGTAAGAGCCATCAAGATATTAAGGTCAAATAAGGGTGGGAAATACACATCGAGAGTATTTAAGGATTTCTACAGATCACAGTGTATTATAAGGCACTACATTACGCCTACTGATCTACAATCGAATGATGTAGCAGAAAGATTAAATCGGAAGCTGATGGAGAAGCACCATTGCTTGAGGCTGATTTCTAGACTCCCAAAGGAATATTGGGGGTGAAGCTGTAACTACCATCGTACATCTCGTGAATAGACTACTATCTTCGACGACCAGCTTCAAGATTCTAGAAGAGGAGTGGACGAGGAAGAATGAAATTACTCCTACATGCGGGTATTTAAATGTCCTGCCAATGCACTACAAAAGGAGGACAAGCTTGATTCAATGGCCAGGAAGGCCCCCTATTTCTTGGATACCTTGAAGGAGTGAAGGGTTACATGTTGTTAGATCATATGATCAAGAAGACATTTTTCGGCGGATATGTTACATTTGATGAATTGTCAATGGTCAGGCTGGACATGACTATGTCAAATGTTGGACATAGGTCTGAGGAGCCACACACCGAGGTGGAGCTATTTTCCCGTAATATTGAGAGATGGGATGCTAAGACAGGTCAGAATCTAATTACTACAGAGAATCAGATTATACATGCAGATCAGGTATAGACTTGAGATAAGGTTCCTACCTAGGGTCATGTGGAGGAATAAGGGGCAACGAGGGCAAGGAGAGCACCAGATAGACATGGAGAGTTGAAATACTCTGCTTCAACGTTTACACTCAAGGATATGCAAGTGTATGCCCTGAACATTGAGCACGAAGAGCCGCTGACTTTTGAGGAAGCTCAGACATCGAGCACAGTTGTAGATTGGTGACTTGTGAGGGAACAAGAGATTGAGGCTCTTTATAAGAATGGCACCTGGGAACCGGTAAAGTTGTTCAATGATCGGAAGGCCATTGGATGTAAGTGGATGTATAAAGTCAAGGAAGTCGAGGGTGGCAATGTGAGATACAAACCCTGGTTGGTGACCAAAGGATTCACACAAAGGAAAGGGGAAGACTATAACGACGTCTTTTCACCTGTGGTGAGACACACCTGTGGTGAGGCATGATAAGTAAGTTGGTGAAAATTAGTCTTTTATCCTGTAAGGTTTTCAGTAATGATGCCGTTTTTCTTCTCCTTTATTATATAAATGATCATGCCACTAGCCTTCTTTCTTATCATCTTTATGAAAATAAAATTAAATCAATATTTACAGAATTTCCCTTCCCAGAATCTGCAATGAGAAACCAGAAGCGCACGTTTTTGAAAACACACGGCAATTTTAAAGCTCTTTTTATGTGCAAACAGGCATGTGAGACTCAGGAGCTAAACATGCAATAGAACAGTTTAGAGCTCTAACAACTGAAATTATTCGGACAATTTAACAAAAAAAACTTCAATTTGAGGCCAATATGATCCTGAATCATTGTCAACAGGTTTTGCCTATCACATCATAAGATATTGTTTCAGTTCTTCGTGCTGTTGATGAATGTACTTCACATTGTTTATTTCTTTATCATCATTATCAAGTTATTCGTTACAGTTCCAAATGAACCCAGAATAAAATACAAACACTCAATGCCTGCAAAATCATGAGAAAGGCAATCCATAAATTATATAGATTGCATATTACATGTAATCTCATCATAATATATTGAGATGCAAATAATTCTATATCTACAGTTATTTGTGGCAATATTTTCTCTGCCACAGAAAACATAAATCAAAAGACCAAATCAATGGACCAGGTAAGTAACAAGCAGCGCAATGAGCATTAGCACATAAGCTATCCCCTGATCAATCACATTGCCGTCGCTTGTCGGAGAGGGCGCCATGGCTTGGCCCTGGGCCAGCTGCATGAGCCCACAGAAGAAGAAAGTGGTGAAGAGAAGAGCAGTCATCCTCGTGCAATTCATCTTTCAACTGATACAATTGGACTATCTGGAATATGGTTGTAAGTGTCTGAATGAGTTCTGGCACTTGATATTGGCTCGGAAAAGAAAGAAGGGCTTGATGTTATGAGAGAGAGGAAGATATGAGTGAGATGAATGGGGCTGAATCTTCAACTATTTATAGAGAGGAGTAAAGAAGAGGTCCTGGTCAAATGTCAGCAGTTTTCAGTCAATATTTTGAGTTAAAGGGTTGGCTTTGACATATAAATATTCCTAGTTTGATTTGAGTTGTGTTTTTTTATGATTCATTTCTAGTTTTTGCAATTGGCATTCAGAATTCGAGGCTGGACCAAGTCAATTAAAAGCACTTGCAAACTGCAACATTCTACCAACCACAATAATTCGAATTGCAATTGGCATGTACATGTAAGCTTTGGACAAATTGGCCACTCAATATCCACTAGAGCTCAGTCAACAGTAGACCAGTTCAAGAGACTGGGTCAAAAGAGGAAGCCTCTGTATATATACATCAATCCCTCGGCCTTTCTCTTCAAGAATTTCAGCAACATACGTTCCTCTTCTTGGGTTTTCATTGTAATATTCTGAAATAAGCATTTTTTGGATCCAAGCCATTCAAGAGTTTTCTTGCACACATCCCGTCGGTGTTCTGTATAGCTTGTTGGAGAATGAATTCCATAACGGTGTACGCTTTGCTCTTCATCACATTCTCCTTGTCAGTGCTGATGCAGATGGCTTATGGCCAACCGGCGGCAACAAAGACTTCTCGGATGATGGACGGCAAGGCGATCGATCAAGGAATAGCGTATGTGCTCATGCTCGTGGCACTCCTTGTGACTTATCTTGCTCATTGATGGTTGTGGTTAGAGGAATACCTTTATTTTGCAACAAAACAAAGGGGAAGGTTCCCTACATTCTTGTAAATTTAAGATTGATTAATCCACTGTAAATTTAATTGTTTTGATTTAAAAGAATGAAGTCTGTTCAGATTGATCTGTTCTGCTTGTTCCGCTATTGTTATGTCTGCCAAATTGATTCGCAATACCTGATTATGTCGATAAAAATTACAATTAATGCTCTTGACAGTTTCCCTCTAATAAATAATCTCAAGGAATAAATTTAGGAAGAAGATCAGTGAGATCTCGAATACATTTATGATGTTAAGGAATCTGATCATCATGTTAGTTGTGCATGGTCAGGTGTTAGCTAGTGAAATTGAGTCTCCATGGTTCGAAAAGTATTTGCTTGGCTCACACACTCATACTCAGACTTCATTGTGATTCATGGAAATCAAATTATAATATGTATAATGTACTGATATCCTAGGGATAAGCAGAGAGAATTCAACCATCAGTGGACGATTTGTAAAGCATTCACAATGATTGAATACACACACTCATACTCGCACACAGATTGTTTATGCCTCTAGAGTAACTAATGTTGATAAAAGAACTTCACAAAAAGAAATTATCTGTTAGTTGGTATTTGTTAAGTTGGTACCATACCGAGTCATTATGTGCATATTTCTCTGTTTGGTTGGGTGAGTACTTGTCAAGTAGACAATCACCTCGTAAAAAATCATGCATCATGTATCAACAATAAAGTAGATTGTCTATATGTACCCGCAACTATAAGCAATATATAAGAACTAAATTCAAACCAAAAGAGAATCTCGCACCTAACAGCAAAATTTATGTGTGTTCCACCCAATTCTTAATGTACGTCCAGTTGAAGATATCATTAATGCTTCAATCAACTAGAATTACACTATGTTGGACTTGGTTTCAAGGAAAACCCAAGCCCTTTAAGAGCTTTAGAAAATACATGTCAGTAGAAATTATGCGCAAAGGCGGAAGCATTAGATCGTCGAAAGATCTCGTGGTAGAAAACCGAGCAAAACCCAATAGCACAATTGTACAGTGCAGATCTTTAGGCTGTCAGCCGGCCAATAAAATACTCTATATCTTTTATTCAGAAGAGGAACAAAAAATACAATTATTCTTACATATGTAGAGAAGAAGCACTCAATATCTTCCTAAAATCTCTCAATACAATCTCTAAAATTGGCTCTCTCAAACGGCTGATCAAAGCTCTATGTTTCTCTATGTTTCTTTCTACTCTAAAACCCTCCCCAAGCGTCTATTTTATAGCCTCTAGGGCATGGGCACAAACCGAATTCAATTGAAAGAGCAACTCGAATTTCAAATAGAATTCTGCATCTTGCAAGCAACTCGAACTCAAACCGGATTTTGCATCCAACAGTTGGTGCCTCTGAGCAGTCGAGCTCGCTAGAACCCAAGCTGTGGAGTTGCTAAGAAGTTGGTACCTATAAGAGTCAGCACAGCCCTGAATCCATGTATCTGGCCATGCATGGCCAGGTACGCAGGATCCAATGCATAAGTGAGTTGGCCATGCATGACCACTTCTCTGCATATCTTCAATGCTCCTGTAATGCCTCAAATTGAGCCAATTTTTACAAATCTCTACATTGGTGAGATTTTGTGCATATGTCACACAATCAGCCCTCAATGCTCCATCTCGACAAGAATCTTCTCATGTTCCCTTCAACTTGCCCCAAAATGCTCACCTGGCTCTTCCGAGCCTCAACACCCCTAGTGGTGCCACAATCGACATCATCTCGAAACAATGTTGAGCAAACCCAAGAAATGCTTAAACTTGACTCCAGATACACCCTTTATTAGCATGTCTGCCGGGTTATCTTCTGTTTCAATATTGAACAAGTTGATGTCGTCATGATGTCGTCATCCTTTTTATCAACGTAGTCACGAACGAAGTGGTATCTCACATCGATATGATTGGTACATGCATGAAATAATTGGTTTCTATGCTAAGTGCACTGTACTTTGACTATCACAATACAAGTCATACTTCTCTTGATACATTCCCAAGTTGTCAATCAGGTCCATAAGCCATATCATCTCCTTTACTACTTCAGTCAAAGGCATATACGCTGCCTCTGTAGTAAACAAGTCCACCGTAGACTAAATAATACTCTGCAAACAAATAAGAGCTCCTGACGAGTTGAAGACATAACCAATCATATATCTCCTCCCATCCAAGTTGTCTGTGAAGTTGGAATCAACATATCCGACAACTAGCGGACTATCATCACATTTTGTATATTTATGATGTTAAGGAACTGGATCATCATGTTCGTTGTGTATCGCAATGTGTACATATCCATGGTCAGGTGTTAGCTAGTGAAATTGATTCTCTATTGTTCGAAAGCATTTGCTTGGCTCTCACACACATACACATATTTCATTGTGATTCATGGAAATCAAATTATAATATGTATAATGTACTGATATCCTAGGGATGAGCAGAGAGAATTCAACCATCAGAGAATGATTTGTAAAGCATTCACAAATGATTGAATACACTCACTCACACTCACACTCACATAGAGATTGTTTATGCCTCTAGAGTAACTACTGTTGAGAAAAGAATTTCACAAAAAGAAATCATTTAATGGACTATATGTATGTGTGAGTGTCAGTATATTGCATCTTCCTCCGTAGTAGACACGGCTTCTTTAATCTACTTGCAAGTCTATTTCCTCTCACGTTGCCATCGGGTTTTGTAAGGGCCTGTTTTTATCAAGACAACTATTTACGTAGTTAACCTATTTTCAAAAAAAATTTAAAACTATTTTGTAATAGTTTATCAGGGGTTTTACGGCTAAAGTCCCCTCCCATCTTATCTTTTGCTCTCCTTGGTTTTGCATCACTCGTCATAAAATTGTATTCTAACCCATTGAATTTTTGGGATGTGCCTCATCTTCGTACAGTGACAATGAGGGATGGACTCAGACAACTCCACATGACATACTCCTTTAGCCTTTATCTTTCATTCAATCCATAAAAAAAATACAGTAGCAATCATGGGTGGTGGGGTTCCATCTCATCAAGTCTCAGTTTAGGGATTCAAAAATGAACATCTGATGGTAAACAAAGTCCATTTTTTTCCCCTTCGGACTTCAATTAATCCATCTCCAAGTACTGGTTAGAGCTTTAGGGTCCCATTTTATTGCTTAGTTCTTGCAATGCTATCCTAAGTCCCCTCCTCCGAGCTCCAGGGTCGCCGTCACCGCCCTTCGAGCTCGCCTGCGTCGTCCGCCTTCCCACGCTCTCCCATCTGCCACTGAAACCACGCCGGAGCTCCACCCTCAACGCTGCAGGCTCCGCCGCCGTCGGTGCTCCGCCCCGACCGCCGCCGCCGCTAACCCCCTCCGCCGTCGACGTGAATGAGCGAGCCCCCCCTCTCGCTGCATGCGTGAACAAAGGTGAGATTCTTATTTAATACAACGTATTTTGGTATAATACGTGTATTTGCGTATTTTAGAAATTAAATGATATGGGTTTAATGGTGTAAAATTCATAATACATTATATAAGGATCGGAAAAATGTGAGACTAGCTCCAAAAAATCAAAAATGACACTCTGGACCCAATGACCCTAGTTTCATCTCAATCGAACGCTTAGTTTTTTCAAAATTAATTTTAAGCCTAAAAGTTAAATATGTTATTTTCGTTCAAAAATCCTTAACTTGATATTTTCACGTACACTAACATGTGAGAAAAATATATGTTATAGTATTCTTTGAGACGGTCATTTTGACAGCTCACTTGAACCATTTCAATGCAGATAGCATCCAGAATAAATGTTGGAATAAATACGTTACTAATTGAAAAATAGTTTTTAAATTATTTTTGAGCTTTTAAAAATTATAAAAATTACTATAAACTTCAGAAAAATATTTCCTCATGCAGTAAAATTATTTGCATTATATCTAGCCTATAGAAAAAATTTAGAACGTTTTTCGACACCGTTTCAATCAGTTTTAAAAATCGAAACGACCAAGTTATTAAAAAGAAAATGAGTGTATTCATTAACCAAGTGTTCTTGTGATTGCAGGTCCCAATTCTTGTGCACCAGCTTCTGTGGAAGCCCTAGATCTAATTTCGGTTTACTACGACAACCTTGAAATCTGTAAGTCACGACGAATTCTAAAATTAGAAAATTACTTAGTGTCCCCGTATGAACTTAGGAACACCACCTATAGCCTCAGAACGGCTACTTGACTTTAACCGAACTAGAAACCTAATCTAATAGAAAAAGTAATCAACTATAGATTACTTTGCCAACTTTCAACTTTGGTGGTTATAACACACAACCATCAACTTCGGTAAATTGTGTGCTGACGAAACTACCCCCCCATTAAACCAACAATTTTTGTATTCCATGTTTATTGGACTTGTCTTTATCCTCAAATTTCTTAGCATCCACTTTGCTTTACTTTCTGGTTTTAAAACCAGTGGTCCTGGTTAACTATCATCGTGAACAAGGAATTGATAACATCTTGAGAAACATGTTGTGAAATATCTTGTGGAATATCTAGAACATCTCATGGAACATCTTATGGAACATCCCGTATAAAACATGTACATAGAACACTTGGCACTTCACTGGGGTTTTTGGGGTAACTCATAGTTCGAGAGAGTGCGGGAGTGACTGGAGTTCAATCTTCCGGTCCTGTCGCCTGCGTTTTGGCATTCCGTCCTGCTGCCTGGGTTTTTGGCAAAATACATGTCCCGCTGCCTGTGTTTCGGCATTCGTCTGGGTCGCGCCCAGGAAAGAGATAAACTCGATGGTAACATATTGTACTCTCCAACTTGAGTCACGTAGTGTAGTTACTTTTGCACAGTCACTTTTACTTTATGCACTATAGTCACCTTTACTTTACACGCCACATACACTTTACCTACTACACCTGTGCAGTCACAGTACTTTACCTGTCATACTTTTAGCTAAAGCAGTAGTATGTTTCACATGCCTAGCCTGCTTTACACTTGCACTACCACAGTCAATGGTTCTCTCCTTTCAGTTCAATTTGCCTTTACTTTTCAGTTATGTGCAGTTGTTACTCAATACTTTACTTTTCACTCTGGTCTGCTTGTACATAGTTACTTTTATCATACTTGTGCACTGCTTCTTTTCTATATTTAAAATTATTGTGACTTACCTACGGTTCCATCTCCGTGGCACCGCAGACGACGTACATATGGAGGTAGATGCTTTTGAGCTAATAGCGCCAAAATTCGACCGCAGCTTTCAGAGCTATTTTCAGTTGTATACTTTTCTTCTTTCATGTATATTTATTGGGACATCTTGTACAGTATGGATTGTAATAATTGGACACTATTTGAGTATTTTTTACATCTCTGCATCGTGGCTATTTTGATTTCACTGGTAACCTGCAAGACCTGCGCAAATATCAAATAAGTAATTGGCCCCCGAAAGCGGTTCGTTACAGGTTTAGAAGTATAAATCTCTTCTTCTAGCTCCCCAGGTAAGACTGCAATTTGCAATCTAGTTGCACCAGCTCAAAATCGAGTTGTGCAACTAATAACAATAGGATCCGAATAGAACAATGCTTGACCACTAGAGAGAAAATCTCGTTATAATCAATACCTTCTCTCTGAGCATAACCTTTCACAACAAGTCTAGCCTTAAAGCGAACATCTCCATCTTCAGTTCCATCCTTCTTGATGTAGACCCACTTACACCCAATCGCTTTCTTTCCAGTAGGAAGCTCCACCAACTCCCATGTATCATTTTTTACAATAATTACATCTCCTCGTCCATTGCTTCCCTCTACCTCTCTGGGTCTTCAGAATGCTTTACTTCTCTATATGAAGTGGGTCTATCAATACAAACTACTGGAAAAGCAAATGAGACAATCTCTGTATATCTTGCAATTCACCATATCTCACGACTATGTCTTCAAACTGCAATGGAATCCATCTGATATGCTATCTGTAAAGAATGGATATCTCCACCATCTGAACCTAAACCATTAATGTCACCATCTGTCTGAAGTGTATCATCTGTAGTCTCTGGTAAACTCTGGCTAGAGTCATTAGTCGCCATATCAGGAACCTTCGACACATCTATATGAATTTGCTCCACATGTGTCTCTCTATGCTCCATTGTTGGTCCATGTCCCTTCAATAATGCTGACTCATCAAACTTCATATCTTTGTTCAAGATCACCTTCCTCAATCTTAGACACCACAACCTGTATCCTTTAACACAATCGCTAAGGTCCAAAAAGATGGCTTTTGGCTCTAAAATCAAGATTTTCCTCCTTCACCACATAGTAGGCCAGACATCCACATATGTGTAGAGAATCTTAGTCAGAAATTGGCTTTTTCGACCACACCTTCACAGGAGGTCTTCCATAGAAAGAAGCAGAAGGTATCACATTGATTGAATATGTAGTGTACGCCAAGGCCTCCGCCCAAAACTCCTTCCCTAGGCCAGCCATAGGTAAGATGCATCGAACCTTCTCCAGCAAGATCCGATTCATCTGCTCGGCTACTCCATTCTGCTGCGGTGTACCGCTAAAAATGAAGTGTTTTTAAATCACATCTCTCCTGCAATACTCCTGAAAGGGGTCTGGCATATACTATGCACCGTTGTCACTGTAGAGTCTCTTGACTTTCTTGCCAGTCTGAGTCTCTATCAGCAGTGGCGAAGCCACGTTAGGACAAGGGGGGCAGCTGCCCCCTCAAATTCCCTAAAAAATATCTGCCCATATGCTGCCTCCTCCTCAAACTGCAAAAAATATCTGCCCCCCTCCTCACGTGCAGAGCCACCAAAGTCCAAGGCAGCAACTAAGCAAAGCCCAGCCCGATTTCAACAGCCCGAATTACTTTGTGAATGTGTTTCCTCTCATCCGAAAAAAAACCATATCGAAGAACGTCGCCGCCTTCATTTTTTTCCGCCCGCTATTCGTTTTCTGCTCGGATCAAAGCACGCCATCTTCGTTTTTTGCTCGTCATTAAAGTATCATCCAGATTCCAGACTGTTCACACTTCACATGGGGCCCCACGATCAAAATCATGACAATGCCCATTTTCATTGACGTGCTTGAACCTTCCCTCTATCTATAAGAAGCAGCGGGAGGCACTGCCCCTTGTTTTCTCTCCTGCACTTTTGGATCCTGCGAGAGGTAAAGGCCCTTTTCTTGAATTGACAGTAAATTTTTTCATGGGTTTCGACTGTTACTGTTGTTGATATTTCGATTTTTGGGTTTGCAGTTCATCTGTGCCAGTGCATCTGTGAGGCTGTGACTGTTGTTTGTTGGATTGGGAGGTAGATTTTTTGTTTTGGTTTTGCCAATTGCAGCTTCAGTTGCTTTTATCTTTTTATTGTGTGTTTTTGGGTGTCAAATTAGTACGCTCGTCGCATCGCAGTCGCAGGCAGATCCAATTTGAGGAGGGGCAGAATAATTCTTCCTTCCGATAAATCAAAAACTCATATTGGACGGCAGCAAGTTGGTTCGGATCTGGAAGCATTTGCAATTGCAAGTTGCAACTCAAACTTTTGATTCTTCTTTAAGTTGGAAGGTATGAATCCCGAAACCATCTATTTTTTGTACCAATAGACATATTTCACTTGACTTCTATTGATACTCCTAGTGGGTTGGCAATCTAAGGCTAATCTTCACAGAATCATGTAGGGCATTTTCATGGAGTGGTTTGACTAGTTCTTTTAGAACTATGTTATTGCATTTATAATTTCAGTGACATATCAATTTTACTCTCTCCAAATGAAGTATCACGTCTACGAACACAATTCAGAGATACAATAATAATGCATTTAGGACATGTTATATTAAAACTGTTTCTTGTTTATTTTTAGTAAAAACTAATTATCGAATTGTCTAATGTCTTCCAGTAATGGATAAGTTTGTCACCAGACGAACGCTGCCAACCTTAGAATTAAACACTACTGACAAAGTACAACCCAGACCAAAGATAAGTCACATAGATGGCGTAGCTAATCTTGAATCAGATCCTGGACTCCGAGCTCAAATATTTGATTACCATCCGAATGATCAAGATATAGTTCGTAGGGCATATCTACAAAAGGGTCCTTTTCAACCAAGGAATTTCAAATTTCCACAACGAGAGTTCGGGAAAACATTGCGTTGTTTTAATGAGAGTTGGTTTACTAAGTATGGAAGTTGGTTGGAGTATAGCATAACAAAGGATGCTGCATTTTGCCTATATTGATATCTATTTAAATCTCATGTAAGAGGCGGTGACGATGCTTTTACAGTTTGAGGTTTTACAAATTGGAAGAAACTTGAAAATTTACAAGCACATGTTGGAGGGGTTAATAGTTCTCACAATCAAACTTATAGAAAGAGTGAAGCTTTGTTGAAGCAGGAGTGTCATATTCAATCATTTTTTGAAAGACATACCGAGCAGGAGAAAACAAAGTAAAGATTCGCTTAATCGCATCTATTGATTGTATACGCTTCCTTTTACGCCAGGGATTAGCTTTCCGCGGTCCTGATGAATCACAAGGGTCACACAATCAAGGAAACTTTTTTGAACTTTTGGAACACACTGTCAGGCAGAATGAATCTATTAAAAGTGTTGTTCTTCACAATGCTCCAAACAACCTCAAGTTAACTTCACCTGATATTCAAAAAGATATTGCTGAAGCAGCAGCTGCTGAGACCATAAATGTAATTCTTGAAGATATTGACGATGCATTATTTACCGTGTTGATTGATGAATCTCGTGATATCTCAATTAAAGAACAAATGGCAATTGTTTTGCGTTATGTGGATAAGAGAAGATGTGTGATTGAGAGATTTGTATGGGTAATACATGTACTTGAAACGACATCAATTTCATTGAAGATGGCACTTGAAGCATTATTCTCAAAGTTGGGATTATATATTATGAGGTTGAGAGGACAAGGATACGATGGGGCAAGCAATATGCAAGGTGCATCAAATGGACTGAAGACACTCATTTTGAAGGAGAATCCGTCTGCCTACTATATTCATTGCTTTGCACATCAACTTCAGTTAGCACTTGTTCATGTTGCTAAAAACCATAACCAAATTGCTTTACTTTTCAATATCGTTTCTAGTGTTGTCAATATTGTTGGGGCATCATGCAAACGTCGAGATGCACTTCGAATAAAGCAAATGTCTAGAATTGTTGAGCTCATAGAAATTTGTGAACTTTCAAGTGGTAAAGGATTAAATCAAGAGACTAGCATGAAACGACCATGTGACACACGTTGGGGATCACATTACGGGACAATTTTAAATTTGATTATCATGTTCCCATCTGTTATTGATGTGCTTGAACTTGTGGCAGTTGATGGTCAAAATCAAGAGGCAAAGGGAGAAGCATTTGCCTTACTAGGCTCGTTGCAAGATTTTGATTTTGTCTTGGGATTACATCTGATGAAGAATATATTGGGAAATACAAATGAATTGGCAAAAGCTTTGCAGCGAAAAGATCAAGATATAGTGAATGCAATCAACCTAGTCAAGATATCCAAGCAACGATTACAGACGATGAGAGAAACTGGATGGGAGCTACTTCTTCAAGAAGTTTCATTGTTTTGTACAAAATTCGATATTATTGTGCCTAAAATGGATATTGCATTTGTAGCTCGAGGACGAGCATGACGCAATGCAGAAGCAATGAAAAATCGTCATCACTATTGGAATGAGTTGTTTTACACGGTCATTGATCTACAACTTTCTGTGCTTAACGATCGATTTGATGAAGTAAACAGCGAGTTGCTTCTTTGCATGTCATGTTTAAACCCAAGCAACTCATTCACATCCTTCAAAAAAGAGAGTTTAGTTCGTCTTGCTCAATTTTATCCTGTTGATTTCTCAGAGTAGGATCGTATGATGCTCTCTGATCAGTTAGAGACTTACATTCTTGATATGCGTGGCAGTGATGACTTCTTGGAAATGAATGGTGTTGGCGATCTTGCAAAGAAAATGGTGGAGAAAAGAGAGATGTAGTATATCCGCTTGTTTATTTACTGATAACATTATCCTTAATCTTACCAGTTGCAACAGCTACAGTTGAGCGAGCATTTTCTGCTATGCATATAGTGAAGAATCGCTTACGAAACCGAATGGGAGATGAATGGATGAACAATTGCTTGATTACATACATTGAAAGTGACATTTTTGGCAGCATCAGCAATGACGTGATTATCAAGCGATTTCAAGGCATGAAAACACATCGTGGACAATGCTAGTGGAAGAAGCAGATAGATGAATTTTTTGGGATCATTTTTTTACACGCACAAACTACAAACACATATATTACTTAATGAAGATCAGTATTGAATGAAATTTCTATAGATCTTTTTGAAATTATTTATTTTATTATTTAATTTATGTGACGTTAAATACTTTGCCACCCTTTACTGAATTCCTGGCTCCGCCACTGTCTATCAATGGCTTTCACACTATAAATTTCCTCAGAACCTGATCTTTTGACTTTAAAGGGAACGCACATACCATGCATGAGAAATCATCAATAAAAGATACAAAATAGTGTTTTCCTCCCAATGAATACATCTTTGTTAGTCTCCACACATCTGTGTAGACATAGTCAAGCACTCCTTTTGTATTGTGAATGGCAGTCCGAAAAGATGCACATGTCATTTTGTTGAAAACACAATGCTCGCAGAAATCAATTCTTCTGCTCTTGGCTCCTTGTAGGCGATCTCTCTCAATATGCTTTTGTAGAGCCTTCTCTCCAACATGTCTTAGACGCATGTGACAAAGTAATGAATCATCTCTGTCCTCCATGCAGAAGACTGATGCAGTGCCAGTCGCCACTGAGCCGTCCAAATAATAGAGGTTGCCTTTACGCTTCTCCTTTATCAAGATCATCGCTCCCAGTCACCCTCAAAGCTCCATTCTCTATGGTCACTCTACACCCCTTGGCTTCAAGTGACCCAAGTGATATGAGGTTTTGCTTTAGGTCGAGAACATACCGTACCTCATCAAAGTTCCGTGAGAATCCATCACCTATCTTGATCCGAATTGTGCCAATGCCTGCCATCTGTTAGGAACCAACAAAAGATAGGATTTTTATTGAGAAAACAATAGCAAGAACTAGATAATTGAATACAAAAAGGTGTATTCTCCTCCCAAGACACCTAGAGGACGTCCGCACTCGTTTACTCTAGAACTACTCCTAGGACGCTCAATAGAGAATATCTCAAAATATCAAGCATGAAAAATATCAAATGACGGCTAGCCCTATTTATAAAATAAACTAGGGTTTCCCTAGGCTAATGGGTGCGCGCGCATAACCTTAGGGGGAGGGGCTGGCGGCTACATGAGGCCCGGCCCATGTGGGCCGGCGGGTTAGACCCGCAGGTCTAACAATACTCCCTCCCCAAAAGATCCACCTTGTCCTCAAGGTGGTGTAAGTCCCGGCGGATCTACTCCTAGTGGGAGTCGTCCTCCCCTCCGATGCCTTCGTCCTCCAGGTCATCATCCTCGTCTGCTTCCGCTATCAATACCTGCAGCTTCCGATCCACACAACGGTGTCCGGGAGAGAAGCGCTCGTCGCATCTGAAACAGAGCCCCTTTTACCGCTTCTCCCTCATCTCCGCATCGGTCATCCATCGAAATGGGCCTCCGAGCGGGGGCGGGTTCTGCTCACCCGTCTTCTCAAGCCCTGTCTGAACTGTCTCAGTATGGACCCCAGCTCCGCCTATCCCAGTCGTGGTGATCCGCTGCAGCTGCCCACTGTAGCCGCTCCCGCCTCGCCTATCCTCAGCTCGGGAGTCCTCCACCATCTGCGCCATCTTGATGACCTCTGAAAGCCCTCGAGGCTTGTATGGCCTCACCGCAGCTCGAAGACTAGGACGCAGCCCCTTCAAGAAGGTGCCCTCCAGTGACTCGTCGGACACCCCAAGAACTCGCCCCGCCAGTGTCTCAAATTTTTCAATGTACTCCCGCACCGGCCCCTCCTGCCTAAGGGCAAATAGCTGCTCGTGTAGGTTCCCCAGGCGGGGGTCGCGAAACTTCCCCAGCACCAAGTCCTTCAGCTCCGCCTAACTACGGATCTGCTGCCTCCTCTCCTTCCACTGGAACCACCCTAAAGCTCTCCCCTCCATGCAGATGGCCGCCGCCTCTAGCTTCTGCGCCTCGGTCATGTGATGCGCCGCGAAATACCTCTCCGCTGTGAACAACCAGGTGTGTGGATCGTCCCCAGAAAAGATCGGCATCTTCAGCTTCCGGACTCTGCAATGCCCTCCAAAGTGCCCCTGCTCGGGCCTCCCATCGTCTCTGTGACGCGGACGGTAGTGTTGTCGCCTCTCGTCCATGGTCTCGTAATGCCTGGGTGGCCCCCCTCCGCAAACCCCATAGTCCCCTCGGTCTCTGTGCCCCTCGTTACCTCCAACCTCGCCCTCTGGCCACTCCTGGTAGTCTCTGTACCTCCCTCCGGTGCCTGCTGTGCATCTCTCCTGGTGGTGGGGCGGTGGCTGCCACCCCCCGTCGTCAAAGCGGGTGTCGGGAGGGTCCCGATAGTAGTCATCGTGCTCCTGAAAATCCCCGGGTCCCAAATCCTCCTCGAAAACACGTGCCGGAGCCTCTCGCCGTGGCGGATCTTGCTTAAAACCCCCAAATTTGCCGCCAAATGCCTGTCGAGTTGCGCAGAGGCCTGGAAGCGTCCTGGGGGCCCCAGCGGCCCCCCCGGGGGTCGGCGGGGGTCGCCGGAACCCCAGGAGGGGTCGGCGCCCCCGGCAGAACCCAGGGGGGTTCGCCGGGCCCACCCGAGAATCCTGGGGGCCCCAGCGGCCCCCCCGGGGGTCGGCGAGGGTCGCCGACCCCTCCTGGGGGTTCGACGCCCCTGGCCGACCCCAGGGAGGGTTCGCCGGGCCCCCCCTGTGCTCCAGGGGGCCCCAGCGCCCCCCCCGGTGGTCGGGGGGTCGCCGGACCCCCTGGGGGGTCCGCCGCCCCTGGGCGATCCCAGGGGTGGCCGCCGTCCCCCCTGCGGCTCACCTGGGGGCCGATGACCCCCTGGGGCTGTTGTCGCGGCCCCCCGTTCTCCTTGCGTGCTTTCCCGCGGGGTTGATCGTAGTCACCGGTCCATCCTTGGGCTTCCGCGGCCTTTCGCCTAATCTCCTCTCGATAATCGATCCGCATCGGCTCCTCTTCATCATCATCGTCCAGATCTTCCGCCAAAAAATCACTTTTTGGGTCAAAACCTTCAACTTTCTCCTTTTCCTTCTTCAAAGGTGCCGCCTTTTCCCCCGATTTAGGGTTTTCCTCCCCTTTGTTGTTCGCCACCAATTGCTTTAGGGTTGCCATCATTTGTGTGAATTGGTCGTCGTGCTTCGTTTGATTTTCCGTCAATTGGTTGACGGCTTCCATCAATTTTGCCATGGATTCGTCGTTGGCCGCCAAAGATTTCTTGATCCCGTCGATTTCGCTCGTGAATTTTGCCTCAAAGCTTCAATTTTGTCGTGGGATCTTGTCGTAGCCGCCATGGATCGTCACGTGCTCTGATACCAAAATGTTATGAACCAACAAAAGATATGATTTTTATTGAGAAAACAATAGCAAGAACTAGATAATTGAATACAAAAAGGTGTATTCTCCTCCCAAGACGCCTAGAGGACGTCCGCACTCGTTTACTCTAGAACTACTTCTAGGACGCTCAATAGAGAATATCTCAAAATATCAAGCATGAAAAATATCAAATGACGGCTAGCCCTATTTAAATAATAAACTAGGGTTTTCCTAGGCTAATGGGTGCGCGCGCATAACCTTAGGGGGAGGGGCTGGCGGCTACATGAGGCCCGGCCCTTGTGGGCCGGCGGGTTAGACCCGCAGGTCTAACACCATCATGCAAGCACGACCATCCGAATCGTGCCAATTCACTTTTTCAATAATCATGCAAACATCATCACTGGTAGCTCTAAATGAATAACCATGTGTTTGACCTATAGATGAAAAAAATATGCCGATGAGTTGATATGAAGACGTGACATGTTTTAGGATGATATGATCATGACTCGCTATGTGGATATTTTCCCCTAGGAAGCACATCCTAGGATTCGTTTGCTAGACAGTTGTTTCTTTTAGCTGCACTTAATTTTGTTAAAGTCGGGCCTATTTTTAACAATTTTTAGCCGCCGCACTTCTCCCCCTTTTGTACCAGATCTTCGATATAGTGAATTTCTCTCCTCTGCCCGTGGTTTTTCCCCGTCTTGGGGTTTCCACGTAAATCTGTGTGTTTTTGCTTGTGTTTTTCATTGTCTGTTCTTGATCAAACTCGTAACAAGTGGTATCAGAGCAAGGTTCGATTTTTCGCTAATGGCAACAATGAAATACGACATTCCGCTTTTGGATCGCAACACCAGATTTTCGCTATGGCAGGTCAAGATGCGGGCTGTTCTCGCACAGATGGATTTGGATGATGCGCTGCTAGGGTTTGATAAGATGCCCTCGTCTTGGACGCTGGAGGAAAAACATCGTAAGGATCGAAAGGCCCTATCTCAGATTCACCTTCATCTGTCGAATCAGATTTTACAGGATGTTTTGAAGGAGAAAACCGCCGCTGCTTTGTGGTTGAAGTTGGAGCAGTTGTGCATGACGAAAAGTCTAACCAGCAAACTGCATCTGAAGCAACGATTATATTCTCACCGTATGTCTGAAGGTACGTCTTTGGATGAACACTTAACTATCTTTAAAGAGATTGTTTCTGATCTTGAGACATTGGAGGTTAAGTATGATGAAGAAGATTTAGGGTTGATTCTATTATGTTCGCTGCCTTCTTCATATATGACTTTCAGAGATACTATTTTATATAGTCGTGATACTCTAACAATAGATGAAGTTTATGATGCTCTATTCTCCAAGGAGAAGATGAAGCAGCTTGTGACAGGATCTGAAGGTCAGGGAGAGGGCCTTATTGTTCGAGGGAGGCCACAAGAGAGAAATTCAGGGGGTGATGTGAGAGGCAGATCGAAATCTAGCAACAGAGACAAGATCTGCAGGTACTGTAAGAAAAAGGGGCACATAAAGTCTGAATGTTATAAGTTGCAGAATAAAAATAAAAGAGCTGCTGGCAATCAGAAAGGAAAACAACAGGAAAATTCTGGTGAAGCTGGTGTTGCTGAAGATAATCACAGTGATGGAGAGCTCCTAGTTGCTTCTGATGGTGACTCCAAACCTTGCGAGGATTGGATTCTTGATTCAGGTTGTACATTTCATATGTGTCCTAACCGGGACTGGTTTTCAACATATGAAACTGTCTCTAAAGGTGCAGTGTTGATGGGAAATAATGCATCTTGCAAGGTAATTGGCATTGGGACTGTCAGAATTAAGATGTTTGATGGAATTGTCAGAACACTTGGTGAAGTGAGACACGTTCCAGATCTGAAGAGGAATCTTATATCCTTGAGTACTCTTGATTCTAAAGGGTACAAGTACACTGGTGAAGGTGGAGTTCTGAAGGTTAGCAAAGGTGCCCTTGTTGCAATGAAAGGACAGAGAAGATCTGCAAACTTATATGTCTTGCAGGGTTCTACAGTTACAGGTGATGCAGTAGTAACTACGTCTTGCTTGTCCGATGGTGAGGTTACTAGACTTTGGCATATGCGTCTTGGACATATGAGTGAGAATGGAATGGCTGAATTAAGCAGAAGAGGACTTCTTGATGGTCAGAGCATCAGTAAATTGAAGTTCTGCGAGCATTGCATTTTTGGGAAGTAGAAGAGAGTCAGATTCATGAAAGGCATCCACAATACAAAGGGTGTACTTGATTATATACATTCTGATCTTTGGGGACCGTCTAGGGTGCCTTCTAAGGGAGGCGCTAATTATATGCTCACCATCATTGATGACTTTTCCAGAAAAGTTTGGGCGTTCTTCTTGAAGCAAAAAAGTGATGTGTTAGCTACATTTAAAGAGTGGAAGATTATGACTGAGAAGCAAACAGGGAAGCAGATAAAATATCTCCGCACTGATAATGGCTTGGAGTTTTGTTCTGATGAGTTTAATGTTTTATGCAAATCAGAAGGAATCATGAGACATCGTACAGTTCGTCATACTCCGCAGCAAAATGGTGTGGCAGAGCGCATGAATAAGACATTGATGGAGAAAGTACGTTGTATGCTCTCTAATGCAGGTTTAGCTAAGTCTTTCTGGGCAGAAGCCGCTTCTTTAGCTTGCTTCCTTGTTAATCGCTCTCCTTCTACTGCTATCGCCTTCTACCTACTCAGCAGCTCATTTCAGACTTTCATCTACTTTATCTCCACAATCAGATGATGAGATTGATTATATGTCACGAGTTCCATATTCTAGTGCAGTGGGATCTCTCATGTATGCTATGGTCTGTTCACGTCCAGATTTATCATATGCTGTCAGTGCAGTTAGCAGGTACATGGCAAATCCTGGTAAAGAACATTGGAAAGCGGTCCAATGGATTTTCAGATACTTACGTGGCACTACTGACATTTGTTTGCATTTCGGGAGAAATAGAGATGGAGTCATCGGTTATGTAGATTCTGATTTTGCTGGAGACCTTGATAAAAGGAGATCACTTACAGGGTATGTTTTTATTGTTGGTGGCTGCGCTATCAGTTGGAAAGCTACTTTGCAGACTACAGTTGCACTGTCAACTACAGAGGCTGAGTACATGGCTATTACAGAGGCTTGTAAGGAAGCTATTTGGTTGAAAGGACTGTTTGGTGAACTTAGTGAAGATTTACAGATTACAACAGTCTTTTGTGACAGTCAGAGTGCTATTTTCCTTACAAAGGATCAGATGTTTCATGAGAGAACAAAGCACATCGATGTGCGGTATCATTTTGTGCGTGAGATTATTGCTCGTGGTGATATTGTAGTGAGCAAAGTTAGTACACACGACAATCCTGCTGATATGATGACCAAGTCACTCCCTATAGCCAAGTTTGAGCATTGCTTGGACTTGGTAGGTGTTCGTTGCTGAGTTAAGCCCTTTGGGGCTTTTGTGGAAGAGGTGGAGATCAGTTTCATCGAAGATTGTGCGTATTATTCCTTGCATTGGAATTCGTGTCAAGGTGGAGATTGTTAAAGTGTGTGACCCGAATCCGGTTTAGTGACCCGACCCGAAGAGCTCGCGGTGCGACATTTATTGGGAAATTTTCAGGGCTCTGTGGTGGTAGCGGAGGGATCGGGCCTATTTTTAACATATTCTGTTTTCCCCATACAAATTTGATGAATGTACTACACGAAGGCAACATAATTAATGAGTGTACATTGCCGCTAAATCATAATCATAATAATCAAGCGGATGATGGATGACACAAAATATGAATGCCAATAACTGGAAAATTTTCAAAAATAAACAAATATAGAAAGTTCTGTAAGAAAAAAATTAGTCAAATACATTATGTGTGTAAGTATGTATGACATAGAGTCTGCATTCTGTTATAACAAACTCTCTTTCTTGAGTTGCATGTTCCTTGGTTTCATCAAAGGTTTATGCAACACATTCTGGATGAATGTACTCCATATTGTTTATGTTGTTAACCAATACTTTCTTTACCGGGTTAATTCATTATTATTCTAAATAAATCCAGAAGAAAAGATAAAATTATAAACGACTGAAAATTTTCGAGGAAAGTAATCAAATTAATCATACACATATATGTTACATTGAGTCAACATCTTTTGAGACATACAAAATTCTACTTCTATATAGTTGTTTTCTGCGAGACAATATGCATCACACAGATGGATCAATGAACCAGATATGTAACACACAGTGCAACGAGCATAAGCACATAAGCTATGCCCTGATCAATAATCGCCTTGCCGTCGCTTGTCGGAGAAGGTGCCATGGCTTGGCCATGGGCCAGCTAAGCCCACCGAAGAAGAAAGTGGTGAAGAGAAGAGCACATATCCTCATGCAATTCATCTTTCAACTGATACAATTGGACTATCTGGAATATGGTTGTAAGTGTCTGAATGAGTTCTTGCACTTATTCGCTCGGAAAAGAAAGACGGGCTTAAAGTTCTGAGAGAGATGAAGATATGAGTGAGATGAATGGGGCTGAATCTTCGACTATTTATAGACAGGAGTAAAGAAGAGGTCACGGTCAAATGTCAGCAGTTTTCAGTGAATAATTTGAGTTAGAGGGGTGGCTTTGACAGATAAATATTCTTCCTAGTTTGATTTGGGTTGTATTTTTTTATGATTCATCTCTAG
Source organism: Scilla litardierei (assembly GCA_030789695.1). Classification (NCBI taxonomy): domain Eukaryota; kingdom Viridiplantae; phylum Streptophyta; class Magnoliopsida; order Asparagales; family Asparagaceae; genus Scilla; species Scilla litardierei. The sequence goes on along the minus strand of CM061141.1, from coordinate 317,421,407 downwards.
TTTTTGCAATTGGCATTCAGAATTTGAGGCTGGACCAAGTCAATTAAAAGCACTTGCAAACTGCAACATTCTACCAACCACAATAGTTCGAATTGCAATTTGCATGGGCATTTAAGCTTTGGACAAATTGGCCACTCAAATATCAACAATAGACCAGTTCATGAGACTGGGTCAAAAGAGGACGCCTCTGTATATATACATCAATCCCTCAGCCTTTCTCTTCAAGAATTTCAGCAACATAAGTTCCTATTCTTGGGTTTTCATTGTAATATTCTGAAATAAGCTTTTTTTTTCGATCCAAGCCGTTCAAGAGTTTTCTTGCACACATCCGGTCTGTGTTTTGTATAGCTTGTTCGAGAATGAATTCCATGAGGGTGTATGCTCTGCTCTTCATCACATTCTTCTTGTCAGGGCTGATGCAGATGGCTTATGGCCAACCGGCAGCAACAAAAACTTCTCGGATAATGGATGGCAAGGCTATCGATCAAGGAATAGCCTATGCGCTCATGCTCGTGGCACTCCTTGTGACTTATCTTGCTCATTGATGGTTGTTGTTAGAGGAATAACTTTATTTTTGCGAAAAAAAACAAAGGGGAAGGTTCCCTACATTCTTGTAAATTTAAGAGATATTATTCATCTGTAAATGTAATTGTTTTAATTTTAAAAAAACCTTAAGTCTGTTCAGATTGATGTATTCTACTTGTTCCGCTATTGTTATGTCTGCCAAATTGATTTGCAATACCTGATTATGTTGATAAAAATTATAATTAATGCTCTTGACAGTTTCCCTCTAATAAATAATCTCACAGCATCAATTTATGAAGAAGATGCGTGAGATCTCGAATACACTTATGATGTTAAGGAATCAGATCATCATGTTAGTTGTGCAGGGTCAGGTGTTAGCTAGTTAAATTGATTCTCCATGGTTCGAAAAGTATTTGCTTGGCTCAAACACACATACTCAGACTTCATTGTGATTCATGGAAATCAAATCATAATATGTTTAATGTACTGATATCCTAGGGATGAGCAGAGAGAATTCAACCATCCGTGGACGATTTGTAAAGCCTTCACAATGATTGAATACACACTCATACTCACACGCAGATTGTTTATGCCTCTAGAGTAACTAATGTTGATAAAAGAACTCCACAAAAAGAAATTATTTGTTAGTTGGTATTTGTTAAGTTGGTACCATACCGAGTCATTATGTGCATATTTCTCTGTTTGGTTGGGTGAGTACTTGTCAAGTAGACAATCACCTCGTAAAAAATCATGCATCATGTATCAACAATCAAAGCTAACGGTAATCTCTACGTATCCGCAACTATAAGCAATATAAGAAATAAATTCAAACCAAAAGAGAATCTCTCACCTAATATCAAGATTTATACGTGTTCCACCCAATTCTTAATGTACGTCCAGTTGAAGATATCATTAATGCTTCAATCAACTAGAATTACAATATGTTTGACTTGGTTTCAAGGGAAACACATGCCCTTTAAGAGCTTTAGACAATACATGTAAGTAGAAATTATGCGCAAGGCGGAAGCTTTAGATTGTCGAAAGATTTGGTAGTAGAAAAACGAGCAAAACCCGATAGCACAATTGTACAGTGCAGATCTTTAGGCCGTCGGCCGGCCAAGAAAACACTCTATAGCTTTTATTCAGAGGAAGAACAAAAAATACAATTCTTATTACATCTGTAGAGAAGAAGCATTCAATATCTTCCTAACATCTCTCAATAAAATCTCTAAAATTGGCTCTCTCAAATGGCTGAACAAAGCTCTCTGTTTCTCTGTGTTTTCTCTCTGCTCTAAAACCCTCCCCAGGCGTCTATTTTATAGCCTCTAGGGCATGTGCACAAACCGAATTCAATTGGAAGAGCAATTTCGAATAGAATTCTGCATCTTGCAAGCAACTCGAACTCGAAACAGATTTTGCATCCAACAGTAGGTGCCTCTGAGCTGTCGAGCTCGCTAGAACCCAAGATGCCTGGTTGCCAAGAAGTCTGAAAGTTCAGTACTTAAGCACGACAAATAAAACACAAAGATAAAACATAAACACCAAGGTGATACAAGAGACTTGGTAACACAGTTTGGTGCGCACACCTACATCTGTGGGGCCACGCCCAGAAAATCAGAATACTCCACTAAAATAATCAATGAGTACAATCACTAATTATCGCGATTCTATTAGGAGGAACAACATCCCCCTCAATACAAACCGTGATGGGTGGTCTCTACCAACCCATGGAGTATTCTCGGCAAGCTCCCATTGCCCGCAAGTTTCCCTTGCACAACCGACTAGATCAACTCCCTTGATCCTACGTGCGTAGGCGTCGGCCTCCTCCTGGAGTTCTTCAAAACTTTCGTCAAAAAGTCTCCCTAGCCGCAAAACCGCACACCCGTTCCATCCTTGCTCCCCCTCAATCACCGAGTATATAAGGAGGGATGCTCGCTAAAATCCCGTGCAGAATCGACAGCTTACAAATTAAGAAATCACTTCGGGCAAGTGGTTCCACAATATCTTCAACAAGATCTTCCAACCAATATTTGCGGGCGAAAATCTCTCTAACAAATTCAATAACAAATCCCGAGAGATAGCAACTTCCAATTATATCTCCAACCGATCTTCAATTGCAACAATAATTATTCTTTCCAACCGAGCGAGATTCTTTCCAACCAAATCAACAATAATAATGAGAGATAATAGCTTCCAAATATATCTCCAGCTCACCCACAATTAACTGAACCAAGATAGGAAATGATTCTTTCAAATCTTCTGGATATAGCAACAATAAAAGATCTGCAGCAATCAATCTTTCCAACCAACAAATCTGCGAGATATTCTCTTTCTATTTCAACCCAACATGACTTCAATTTAGCAACAGATTTAGGAAGGGCTTTCCAAAAATCTCTCAAGCAGATATTCCACAATCAATTTAGAATCCTTGTCATTTTAGGCAGCAAATCGGATCTGAAACCAAAGCAGCGTTTTTGCATACGAACCAGAAATCCAGATCCCGAATGTTGAACATTTTGTTGAACGACATTATGTTCAACAATATTGCTCAATCAGCTCAAAAACACTTCTGATTTCTCAAACAGAACTCTCCATTTATTGTGCCACTAATGCCAACAAATATTAGCAGCATTCAACCCTAACAAAGTCGATGCCTAAAAGAATCAGCACAGCCATGAATCCACGTATCTGGCCATACAAGGCCAGATACGCAGCATGGTCAGATACATAGGATCCAAGGCATAAGCAAGTTGGCCATGTATGACCACTTCTTTGCACATCTCCAATGCTCCTGTAATGCCTCAAATCGATCCAATATTCACAAATCTGCACAATAATGAGATTTTGGGCATATGTCACACAATCAGCCCTTAATGCTCCACCTCGACAAGAATCTTTTCATGGTCCCTTCAACTTGCCCCAAAAGGCTCACCTGGCCCTTCCAAGCCTCAACACCCCTACTGGTGCCACCATCGACATCATCTCGAAATAATGTTGAGGAAACCCAAACAATGCTTGAACTTGACTCCAGATACATCTTTTGTCAGCATGTCTGCCAGGTTGTCTTCTGTTTCATTCTTCAACAAGTTGATGTCATCATGATGTCATTATCCTTTTTACCCACGTAGTCACGAAGTATCTCACAGCGATATGATTGGTGCATGCATGAAATACTTGGTTCTATGCTAAGTGCACTGTACTTTGACTATCACAATGCAAGTCATACTTCTCTTGATACATTCCCTAGTCGTCCACCAGGCCCATAAGCCATATCGTCTCCTTTACTACTTCAGTCAAAGGCAAAGCCTCTGTAGTGACAAGGCCACCGTAGACTTAATAATACTCCGCAAAAAAATAAGAGCTCCTGACGAGATGAAGACATAACCCATCATATATCTCCTCCCATCCAAGTTGCCTATGAAGTTAGAATCGACATATCCGACAACTAGCGGACTATCATCACATTTTCTATATTTATGATATTAAGGAACCGGATCATTATGTTCGTTGTGTATGGCAATGTGTACATATCCATGGTCATGTGTTAGCTAGTGAAATTGATTCTCTATGGTTCGAAAGCATTTGCTTGACACACACACACACATACACATATTTCATTGTGATTCATGGAAATTAAATTATAATATGTATAATGTGATGATATCCCAAGGATGAACATATAGAATTCAACCATCAGAGAATGATTTGTAAAGCATTCACAATGATTGAATACACTCACTCACACTCACTTAGAGATTGTTTATGCCTCTAGAGTAACTACTGTTGATAAAAGTTCACAAAAAGAAATCATTTAATGGACTATATGTATGTGTGAGTGTGAGTGTATTGCCTCTCCCTCCGTAGTAAACAAGGTTTCTTTAATCTACATGCAAGTCTATTGCCTCTCTCGTTGCCCTCGGGTTGAGACATATAAATCTCTTCTTCTAGCTCCCCATGTAAAAATGCAATTTGCAATCTAGTTGCACCAGCTCAAAATCTAGTTGTGCAACAATACCAATAGGATCCGAATAGAACAATGCTTGACCACTAGAGAGAAAATCTCGTTATAATCAATACCTTCGGTATGAGCATAGCTTTTCACAACAAGTCTAGCCTTAAAGTGAACATCTCCATCTTCAGCTCCATCCTTCTTGATGTAGACCCACTTACACACAATTGCTTTCTTTCCAGTAGGAAGCTCCACCAACTTCCATGTACGTTTTTTACAATAATTCCACCTCCTCATCCATCGCTTCCATCTACCTCTCTGGGTCTTTAGAATGCTTTACATCTCTATATGAAGTGGGTCTATCAATACAAACTACTGGAAAAGCAAATGAGACCATCTCTGTATATCTTGCAAGTCGTCATATCTCACGCCTAGGTCTTTAAACCACAATGGAATCCATCTGCTATGCTATCTGTAGAGAATGGATTTTTCCACCATCTGAACCTAAACCATTATCGTCACCATCTGTCTGAAGTGTATCATCCATAGTCTCTGGTGAACTCTGGCAAGAGTCCTTAGTCGTCATATCAGGAACCTTCGACACATCTATATGAATTTGCTCCACGTGTGTCTCTGTATGCTCCACTGTCGGTCCATGTCCCTTCAATAATGTTGACTCATTGAACGTCATATCTTTGCTCAAGATCATCTTCCTCAATCTTAGACACCACAACCTGTATCTTTTGACAACATCGCTAAGATCCAAAAAGATGGCTTTCTTGGCTCTAGAATCAAGCTTGTCCTCCTTTACCACATAGTAGGCCAGACATCCCCATATATATAGAGAATCGTAGTCAGAAATTGGCTTTTCCGACGACCCATTCTTAGGAGGTCTTCCATCGAAAGCAACAGAAGGTGGTATGTTGATTGAATATTTAGTGTACGCCAAGGCCTCTGTCTAAAACTCCTTCCCGAGGCCATTTATAGCCTTCTCTAGCAAGATCCGATTCATTCTCTCGGCTACTCCGTTCTGCTGTGGCGTACAGCTAAAGATGAAGTGTTTTTGAATCCCATCTCTCCTGCAATACTCCTGAAAGGGGTCTGACCTATATTGTGCACCGTTGTCACTGCAGAGTCTCTTGACTTTTTTGCCAGTCTGAGTCTCTATCAATGTCTTTCACATTATAAATTTCCTCAAAACATGATATTTAGACTTCAAAGGAAACACACATACCATGCATGAGAATCATCAATAAAAGATACAAAATAGTGTTTTCCTCCCAATGAAGTCATCCTTGTTAGTCCCCACACATCGGTGTGTATATAGTCAAGCACTCCCTTTGTATTATGGATGGCGGTCCTAAAATACGCACATGTCTTTTTTTTTGAAAACACAATGCTCGCAAAAATTAATTCTTCTGCTCTTGGCTCCTTGTAGGCGATCTCTATCAATAAGCTTCTGTAGAGCCTTCTCTCCAACATGTCTTAGACGCATGTGACAAAGTGATGAATCATCTCTGTCCTCCATGCAGAAGACTGCTGCAGTGCCAGTCGCCACCGATTCATCCAAATAATAGAGGTTGCATTTACTCCTTTATCAAGATCATCGCTCCCGAGTCACCCTCAAAGCTCCATCCTCTATGGTCACCCTACACCCCTTGGCTTCGAGTGACCCAAGTGATATGAGGTTTCGCTTTAGGTCGGGAACATACCATACCTCATCAAAGTTCCGTGAGAATCCATCAACCATCTTGATCCGAATCATGCCAATGACTGCCATCATGCAAGCGCGACCATCCGAATCATGCCAATTCACTTTTTCAGTAATCATGCAAACATCATCACTAGTGGCTGTAAAAGAATAACCATGTGTTTGACCTATAAATGAAAAAATAAGCCGATGAGTTGATATGAAAACGTGACATGTTTTAGGATGATATGATCCTGACTCGCTATGTGCATATTTTCCCCTAGGAAGCACATCCTAGGATTCGTTTGCTTGACAGTTGTTTCTTTTAGCTTCACTTAAATTTATGAACGTACTGCACGAAGGCTACATAATTAATGAGTTTCCATTGCCTGTAAATCATAATCGTAATAATCAAGCTGATGATGATGACACAAAACATGAATGCCAATAACTGGAAGTTTTTTCAGAAAAAACAAATATAGAAAGTTATGTAAGAAAAAAATAGGTCAAATACAATATCTATGTATATATGTATGACAGAGAGTCTGCATTCTGTTATAACAAACTCTCTTTCTTGAGTTGCAAGTTCCTGGGTATCATCAAAGGTTTATGCAACACATTCTGGACGAATGTACTCCAAATTGTTTATGTTGTTAACCACGCCATTCTTTGCCGGGGTTAATTCATTATTACTCTAACTAAATCCAAAAGAAAAGATAATATACCAACGAATGAAAATTTTCGAGGAAAATAATCAATTAATCGTACATATATATGTTACATTTAAGTCAGCATCTTTGAGACATACAAATTCTACAACTATAGTTGTGTTGTGCGAGATAATATGGCATCACACGGATGGATCAATGAACCAGATACGTAACAAGCAGCGCAACGAGCATAAGCACATAAGCTATGCCCTGATCAATCGCATTGCCGTCGCTTGTCGGAGAGGGTGCCATGGCTTGGCCCTGGGCCAGCTGCATGAGCCCACAGAAGAAGAAAGTGGTGAAGAGCAGAGCAGACATCCTCATGCAATTCATCTTTCAACTGATACAATTGGACTAGCAGGAATATGGTTGTAAGTGTCTGAATGAGTTCTGGCACTTGATATTGGTTCGGAAAAGAAAGAAGGGCTTAATGTTCTGTGAGAGAGGAAGATATGAGTGAGCTGAATGGGGCTGTATCTTCGACTATTTATAAAAAGGAGTAAAGAAGAGGTCTTGGTCAAATGTCAGCAATTTTCAGTGAGTATTTTGAGTTAGAGGGGGTCACTGACAGATAAATATTCTTCCTAGTTTGATTTGAGTTGTATTTTTTTATGATTCATTTCTAGTTTTTGCAATTGCCATTCAAAATTTGAGGCTGGACCAAGTCCATTAAAAGCTCTTGCAAGCTGCAACATTCTTCCAATAACAATAATTCGAATTGCAATTTGCATGTACATCTCAATATCCACTAGAGCTCAGTCAACAGTAGACCAGTTCATGATTAACATTATTTAGGCAAGTCCATAAGACTGGGTCAAAAGAGGAAGCCTCTGTTTATAAACATCAATCCCTCAGCCTTCTTCTTCATGTATTTCAGCAACATAAGTTCCTCTTCTTGGGTTTTCATTGTAATATTCTGAAATAAGCTCTTTGTTTTTATCCAAGCCGTTCAAGAGTTTTCTTGCACACATCTTGTCTGTGTTTTGTATAGCTTGTTGGAGAATGAATTCCATGAGGGTGTATGTTCTGCTCTTCATCACATTCTTCTTGTCAGGGCTGATGCAGATGGCTTATGGCCAACCTGTGGCAACAACTGCTTCTCGGATGATGGACGGCAAGGCGATTGATCAAGGAATAGCGTATGTGCTCATGCTCGTGGCACTTCTTGTAACTTATCTTTCTCATTGATGGTTGTGGTTAGAGGAAAAAACTTTTTTTTGCAAAAAAAAAACAGAGCGGAAGGTTCCCTACATTCTTGTAAATTTTAGATAGATTATTCCGCTGTAAATTTAATTGTTTTTGTTGCTTTCAGTACGTGAGAATAATCAAAATAAACACAAAGAGAAAACACAAGAATCAAGCAACGACACACGAGACTTGGTTTCGCAGTTCGGTGCGCACACCTACATCTGCGGGGACACGCCCAGAAAAATAGAATACTCCACTATAATAATCAGAGAATACAAACTCTAATAATCACGCTTCTCTAAGGAAGAACACCCTCCCCCTTAATACAAACCATGAGGGGTGATCGCAATCAACCCCGTGAAGTATTCTTGGCAAGCTCCCCTTGCCAGCAAGCTCCCCTTGCAAAACCGACTAGATCAACTCCATTGATCTTACGTGCGTAGCCGTCGGCCTCCTCCCGGAGTTCTTCAAAAAACTTTCGTAAAAGCCCTCCCCCTAGCCGCCAATCTTCGCAACCTTAACCACCCGTCTCCCCCTCAATCGTGGAGTAGTTAAGGAAGATTGCTCAATTAAATCTCAGAAGATTGGGCGCCCACAATTAACGGAACCAGCTAGGAAATAATTCCGCCAAATCTTCTAAAGATAGCAACAACAATAAGTGGACGAGATTCTCTCCAACCGAATCAACAATAATAACGAGAGATTGCAACTTCCAAATGTATCTTCAACAGAATATACCAGAATACCTAAAAGAGATAACATGAGATCTGAAGTAATCCACCTTTGATAACCGCTGAAGTGCGCCAATCAATTCCAGCCTTCTGACACAGCATGTTGTACATAATGTTGTATAATAACGTTCAACATAATATACAACATGGCCAATAAATAGGTTCTTTCATACCTCGGTTGTGGATTGATACTTTCATTCACCTCCGTCAGCAAATCTTATGCATACCTGCATTCAACCGAGTATCTGGAGAAGATCTAAACAATAATGCGAGATCTGAAAACATTCATATATAGAATCTTCAACCGCACATATCTTCAACCGCACAACCATTCAGATATGAACCCATTCAGATTTTGTAACCACTATTTATGGGTAAATAACTTCCTCTTTAATGCAGAATATCCGCCAATATTTCCAGGATCACTTCGGGTAAGGAATCCTATATTCAAGGAACCACCGAATCTATTTCGGGTAAAATGATTAAAACAAATCTCATGCGGATATTTTGTCCAAAGAATAAGGATCTATTTCTGATAAATAGAACCAATAAATCTCAACAAATATTCCCTTCCATCAATTTAGGAACAAACCAGATTCCCAAAAATTCTCAACAAATCTCCATCAATTAAGGAACTAATTCGGGTAAGAAGGAGTATAAAAACCTCACCAATATCTGGAATCAATCAATTCAGGAACCTCCGATATTATAGGCTACAAATCAGATCTGAGATCACCACGACAAATTTGTAGACCACAGCCGCGTTTCTGTATACGACCAATTGTTCCATATCCCGAATGTTGAATATAATGTTGCAACATAATGTTCAACATTTTGCTCAAACTGCTCAAAAACAATCCAGACTCCACAAACTGAGCTCTCCAGATATAGTGCCACTAATGCCAACAAATATCAACAGAAATTCAACCCTGACAATCTCCCCCTTTGGCATTATGTGGCACAACCCAAAGTAGGCACCAACCCAAAGCAAGCACCAACCAAGCACACATTCTCCCCCTTTGAGCCACAATAATCCAAACCACATTCTCCCCCTTACTAGAACAACTCAAGCATAGATCATCTCAGAAGAGACAGCCAAAAATCAGAAAAAGTATGTCCTCATGACTCTAATACATTTCAGCTAGCCTCATGTCTTAAAAAATTATTCTCCCCCTTTCTGGTTCTCTTATTAGAAAAAAAAATCCTCAGGCGCAGCGGAAAAGGGGGAAGAACAAATACCTCACATCTGACAGTAGGGCGACGAATGAAATGATGTCCAGGGTAGAAGTCGAGCTCTGAGGGGCCGAAAAGTAGTTGGAGAATTGAAAACATCGACGGTGTTGACAGAAGGTACATGCGAAGATCCATTGGCACCGGCGGAGGAAGAGCAGTGAGCAGAACGGCGAGATAGCACTCTAATGATTCTGGAGGAAGATTCATGAGACTTTGGCACAGATTGCTCACAGTTATTATCGAGGGGAGATGTCGAGTCTGCTGTCATAACATCTGCAGCAACATTGTCATGTGTTGTATCTAATGTTACAACATTAGTCACAACATGAAGAGTTTTCTCTGAAGTTGTAGTGTTCTTGCTGTACAATTCAGACTTTCTGACCCATTGCTTCTTCATCTTCATATCAGGGTGTCTAACATTTCTTCCTTCTGACCAATGTCGCATGCGGCTGAAGCAGTTTCTCTCAGTATGGCCTTTGATCTTGCAGTAACTGCACACAGAACGACCACCTTTTATACCTCTAATCTGCCTCTTCTTTTGATCATGGCCATTGTGTTGACCCATTCTTTCAAGTTCTTTGGTAACTTGATTTCTTCTTTCAGCAGACACATTATAAAAAGCTCCTCTATTGAATCCCACTCCGGTCCGATCTCCAGAAATCTTCCCCATGTTTAAGGTATCATCCAGCTTTGCTTTTCCAGAATTCCACTTCTCCAATGTGCATTCAGCTTTCTCTGCCCTGAGAAGAACATTTCTGAAGTTTCTTTCCAATTCTCTGCAGTTTCCCTCAGCTTTCAGACATTCGATTTTGACCTCCTCCTTCTCTTTCTTCAGTCTATCATTCTCCTCCTTCAGTACTTTGTTGACATTGCAGATTTGCATCCATTTCTTAAACATCATCTGGTATGCTGTACGGATATCATTGTTACTAACTTCCTCATCGCTATCAGCTTCAGAATCTGATTCGGTTGTAGATGTTGTACATGATGTTGTACAAGATGTTGTACATAATGTTGTAACATTCTTTCTGACATTTGCAGTTTTGTTCTCTAATGTTATACCAGCTGTTGCAACATTAAGTCCAACACAGCTAGGGGTGTACCCATCAGATTGATCATCAAGAATAGCCGGAAAAGCCACATAGTTGCTGGTGTTGTCTTCATTTCCAGAACTTCCTTCTGAATCTTCATCACTCCAGGTACTAGCTAATGATTTCCCCTTTTTCTTCTTGAGGGTATTAGCACATTCGACCTGTATATGACTGAAACCTTCGCACTCCCTGCTTGTATTCCTTTACCCTTACTCTTTGGCTCATACCTCTGTGTGGGATGACTGATTGTCTTTCCAGCTGTAGGAAGATACGGTCTTGATTCCTTGTTGGCAGATCTGTAATTTTGTCCTTTGTTACTTATCTTCCTCATCATTCTGTTGAGATTCTTAGTCAGCAGATCAATGTCATCATCAATATCCGAGTCATTTTCAGACTTAGATGTTTTACTGACTTCAACCTTTAAAGCCACCCCTTTATCCCTGTGGTTTGGCTTCAGATTCATTTCATAGGTATGAAGAGATCCCATGAGTTCATCCAATCTCATAGTGGATGTGTTCCTCACTTCTTCAATGGCCGCAATCTTCGCAGAGAACTTATCGGGTAGGGATCTCAAAGTTTTTTCAACCAACTTCTTTTGAGAGTACTTCTTCCCCAATTGAAATGCCTGATTAGATATATCACGTAGTCTCCCATTGAACTCAGCCACAGTCTCATCATCATTCATCCTGAGATTTTCAAATTGAGATGCGAGCAATTGAAGTTTAGATGCTTTTACCGTACTGGTTCCTTCATGAATATTCTGCAGTATATCCTACGCTTCCTTTGCATACTCACACGTAGAGATTAATTTGAATTGCTCTTCGTCGACAGCGGAAAAAATAGCATTAATTGCTTTAGAATTGCACAAAGCCGCATGTTCTTCAACCCGACTCCAGTCTCTTGCCGACTTGAGGTGTTCTTCGCCATCTTCGTCGATTTCGGTTGGCGGTGTCCATCCTTCACTGACAGCGATCCAGGCCTTCTCATCAATGGACTTAATGAATACACGCATCTGAGACTTCCAGTAAGTGTAATTTGTACCAATGAGCAATGGAGGACGAACAACGGAGGCACCTTCTCGTGTAGCCATGATTCACGTACTGAAATTCAAGATCACACCTTCTTTGAAAACAAAGTTACACAGGTGACCTGCTCTGATACCAATTGTTGCTTTCAGTATGTGAGAATAATCAAAATAAACACAAAGAGAAAACACAAGAATCAAGCAACGACACACGAGACTTGGTTTCGCAGTTCGGTGCGCACACCTACATCTGCGGGGCCACGTCCAGAAAAATAGAATACTCCACTATAATAATCAGAGAATACAAACTCTAATAATCACGCTTCTCTAAGGAAGAACACCCTCCCCCTTAATACAAACCATGAGGGGTGATCGCAATCAACCCCGTGAAGTATTCTTGGCAAGCTCCCCTTGCCAGCAAGCTCCCCTTGCACAACCGACTAGATCAACTCCCTTGATCCTACGTGCGTAGCCGTCGGCCTCCTCCCGGAGTTCTTCAAAAAACTTTCGTAAAAGCCCTCCCCCTAGCCGCCAATCTTCGCAACCTTAACCACCCGTCTCCCCCTCAATCGTGGAGTAGTTAAGGAAGATTGCTCAATTAAATCTCAGAAGATTGGGCACCCAGAATTAACGGAACCAGCTAGGAAATAATTCCACCAAATCTTCTAAAGATAGCAACAACAATAAGTGGACGAGATTCTCTCCAACCGAATCAACAATAATAACGAGAGATTGCAACTTCCAAATGTATCTTCAACAGAATATACCAGAATACCTAAAAGAGATAACATGAGATCTGAAGTAATCCACCTTTGATAACCGCTGAAGTGCGCCAATCAATTCCAGCCTTCTGACACAGCATGTTGTACATAATGTTGTATAATAACGTTCAACATAATATACAACATGGCCAATAAATAGGTTCTTTCATACCTCGGTTGTGGATTGATACTTTCATTCACCTCCGTCAGCAAATCTTATGCATACCTGCATTCAACCGAGTATCTGGAGAAGATCTAAACAATAATGCGAGATCTGAAAACATTCATATATAGAATCTTCAATCGCACATATCTTCAACCGCACAACCATTCAGATATGAACCCATTCAGATTTTGTAACCACTATTTATGGGTAAATAACTTCCTCTTTAATGCAGAATATCCGCCAATATTTCCAGGATCACTTCGGGTAAGGAATCCTATATTCAAGGAACCACCGAATCTATTTCGGGTAAAATGATTAAAACAAATCTCATGCGGATATTTTGTTCAAAGAATAAGGATCTATTTCTGATAAATAGAACCAATAAATCTCAACAAATATTCCCTTCCATCAATTTAGGAACAAACCAGATTCCCAAAAATTCTCAACAAATCTCCATCAATTAAGGAACTAATTCGGGTAAGGAGTATAAAAACCTCACCAATATCTGGAATCAATCAATTCAGGAACCTCCGATATTATAGTCTACAAATCAGATCTGAGATCACCACGACAAATTTGTAGACCACAGCCGCGTTTCTGTATACGACCAATTGTTCCAGATCCCGAATGTTGAACATAATGTTGCAACATAATGTTCAACATTTTGCTCAAACTGCTCAAAAACAATCCAGACTCCACAAACTGAGCTCTCCAGATATAGTGCCACTAATGCCAACAAATATCAACAGAAATTCAACCCTAACAGTTTTAATTTTAAAAAAAAATTAAGTCTGTCCAGATTGATGTGTTCTACTTGTTCCGCTATTCTTATGTCTGCCAAATTGATTTGCAATACCTGATTTTGTTGATAAAATTTACAATCAATGCTCTTGACAGTTTCCCTCTAATAAATAATCTCACAGAATCAATTTAGAAGCTCAGTGAGATCTCGAATACATTTATGATGTTAGGGAATTTGATCATCATTTTAGTTGTGAATCGCAATGTGTACATATCCATGGTCAGGTGTTAGCTAGTGAAATTGATTCTCCATGGTTCGAAAAGTATTTGCTTGGCTTTCTCACACATACACAGACTTCATTGTGATTCATGGAAATCAAATTATAATATGTATAATGTACTGGTATCCTAGGGATGAGCAGAGAGAATTCAACCATCATTGGACGATTTGTAAAGCATTCACAATGATTGAATACACACACTCATACTCACACACATTATTTATGCCACTAGAGTAACTACTGTTGATAAAAGAACTACACAAAAAGAAATCATTTGTTAAGTTGGTATTGTTAAGTTGGTACGATACTGAGTCATTATGTGCATATTTCTCTGTTTGGTTGGGTGAATACTTGTCAAGTAGACAATCACCTCGTAAAAAATCATGGATCATGTATCAACAATCAAAGCTAATGGTAATCTCTACGTACCCGCAACTATAAGCAATATAAGAAATAAATTCAAACCAAAAGAGATTCTCGCACCTAACATCAAGATTTATACGTGTTCCACCCAATTCTTAATGTAAGTCCAATTGAAGATATCATTAATGCTTCAATCAACTAGAATTACAATATGTTGGACTTGGTTTCAAGGGAAACCCAAGCCCTTTAAGAGCTTTAGAAAATACATGTAAGTAGAAATTATGCACAAAGGCGGAAGCTTTAGATCGTCGAAAGATCTGGTAGTAGACAAACGAGCAAAACCCGATATCACAATTGTACAGTGCAGATCTTTAGGCCGTCGGCCGGCCAAGAAAACACTCTATAGCTTTTATTCAGAGAAAGAACAAAAAAATACAATTCTTCTTACATCAGTAGAGAAGAATCACTCAATATCTTCCTAAAGTATCTCAATACAATCTCTAAAATTAGCTCTCTCAAACGACTGATCAAAGCTCTCTGTTTCTCTGTGTTTCTCTCTACTCTAAAACCCTCCCCAAGCGTCTATTTTAAAGCCTCTAGGGCATGGGCACAAACCGAATTCAATTGGAAGAGCAACTCAAATTTCAAATAGAATTCTGCATCTTGCAAGCAACTCAAACTCGAACCGAATTTTGCATCCAACAGTTGGTGCCTCTGAGCTGTAGAGCTCGCTAGGACCCAAGCTGCTGAGTTGCCAAGAAGTCGGTGCCTATAAGAGTCAGCACAGCCCTAAATCCATGTATCTGGCCATGCAGGGCCAGATACGCAGGATCAAAGGCATAAGCGAGTTGGCCATGCATGACCACTTCCTTGCACATCTCCAATGCTCCTGTAATGCCTTAAATGAGCCAATTTTCACAAATCTCCACTTTGGTGAGATTTTGGGCCTATGTCACACAATCAGCCAACAATGCTCCATCTCAACAAGAATCTTCTCATGTTCCCTTCAACTTCACCAAAAGGCTCACCTGGCTATTCCGAGCCTTAACGCCCCTACTGGTGCCACCATCGACATCATCTCGAAACAATGTTGAGCAAACCCAAGCAATGCTTAAACCTGACTCCAGATACACCCTTTGTCAGCATGTCTGTCGGGTGTCTTCTGTTTCAATCTTCAACAAGTTGATGTCGTCATGATGTCATCATCCTTTTTACCCACGTAGTCACGAATAAAGTGGTATTTCATATCGATATGATCGGTGCATGCATGAAATACTTGGTTCTATGCTAAGTGCACTGTACTTTGACTATCACACTGCAAGTCATACTTCTCTTGATAAGCTCCAAACCAGACGTCTGGAATACATTTTCCAAACGTCTACGTCTGGATGATAAGCTCCAGATGCCTGACTCAGTCAGAAAATAATGCGCCCAAAGACAGAGAGTTGTGAGGAATTACCATATCTGCTATTCAGGCGTCTGGAGAAGAACTATCAGATGCCTGACTGCTTGTTAGATGTCTGACCTTGAAACTAATTTTGATGAATGTATGTAGGATGATATGATCCGGATTTTCACAAAAGTGATGAATGACAGTTGTTTCTGTTAGCTTCACTTAATTTGATGAACATACTACACGATGGCTACATAATTAATGAGTTTCCATTGTCACTAAATCATAATCATAATAATCAAGCCGATGATGATGACACAAAATATGAATGCAAATAACGGGAAGTTTTAAAAAAACAAATATAGAAAGTTCTGTAAGAAAAAAAGTAGTCAAATACAATATATGTATGTATGTATGACATAGAGTACTCTGCATTCTGTTATAACAAACTCTCTTTCTTGAGTTGCAAGTTCCTTGTTTTCACCAAAGGTTTATGTGACACATCCGGGGTTAATTTATTATTATTCTAAATAAATCCACAAGACAAGAAATATACCAACGACTGAAAATTTTCAAGGAAAATAATCAATTAATTATCATACACATATATGTTACATTTAAGTCAGCATCTTTGAGACATACAAATTCTACAACTATAGTTGTTTTGTGCGAGATAATATGCATCACACGGATGGATCAATGAACCAGATATGTAACAAGCAGCGCAACGAGCATAAGCACATAAGCTATGCCCTGATCAATCGCATTGACATCACTTGTCAGAGAAGGTGCCATGGCTTGGCCATGCGCCAGCTGCATAAGCCCACAGAAGAAGAAAGTGGTGAAGAGCAGAGCAGACATCCTCATGCAATTCATCTTTCAACTGTTAAATTTGGACTTTCTGGATGGTTGTATGGCACTTGATATTGGTTCGGAAAAGAAAGAAGGGCTTAATGTTCTGAGAGAGAGAGGAAGTTATGAGTGAGATAAATGGGGTTGTATCTTCGACTATTTATAGAGAGGAGTCAAGAAGAGGTCATGGTCAAATGTCAGCAGTTTTCAGTGAATATTTTGAGTTAGAGGGGTGGCTTTGACAGATAAATATTCTACCTAGTTTGAGTAGGTTTGTATTTTTTTTTCTGGATTCATTACAAGTTTTTGCAATTGCCATTCAAATTTTGAGGCTGGACCAAGTCCATTAAAAGCACTTGCAAACTGCAACATTCTACCTACCACGATAATTTGAATTGCAATTTGCATGTGAAGCTTTGGATAAATAGCCCACTCAATATCCACTAGAGCTCAGTCAACAATAGACCAGTTCATGATTAACATTATTGAGACAAGTCTTTGAGACTGGGTCAAAAGGGGAAGCCTCTGTATATAGACATCAATCCCTCAGCCTTTCTCTTCATGTATTTCAGCAACATAAGTTCCTCTTCTTGGGTTTTCATTGTAATATTCTGAAATAAGCTTTTATTTTTCAATCCAAGCCATTCAAGAGTTTTATTGCACACATCCGGTCGGTGTTTTGTATAGCTTGTTGGAGAATGAATTCCATGAGGGTGTATGTTCTGCTCTTCATCACATTCTTCTTGTCAGGGCTGATGCAGATGGCTTATGGCCAACCGGCGGCAACAACTACTTCTCGGATGATGGACGGCAAGGCGATTGATCAAGGAATAGCGTATGTGCTCATGCTCGTGGCACTTCTTGTAACTTATCTTTCTCATTGATGGTTGTGGTTAGAGGCAAAAACTTTATTTTGCAAAAAAAACAGAGGGGAAGGTTTGAAGGGTCCATCTGCCAACCTCCCACCTACCGCCTATTCCCCTTTGTTGATTTTTTTCAACAATGTCCCTCTCTAAGAAACGTCATTAGTGACGTTTCTTAGAGGATTAGAACACTATAAAAGGGAGATGAAGGCCGAGGTTTCATATCATCCCAATCCCAAAAACAAGCTTCTCACCTTCAAGAGAAAGAGTGAGAAGGAAACCCAGAGAGGTGTAAGAGTGTGGGATTTCTCCGGTGAGAGGAAATTACCCCAGAGAGGGAAGTTACCCCAGAAAGGTAAAATTGTAGTGAGTTTTTTTGTTGTTTACCCCAGAGTGTGTAAATTTATTTCCAGTGAGAAATAGTTAAAACCTTTTTACTCTCCAATTATTACTGTTTTACCGTGATCAGTATTTTTACTGTTTTACTGTAACCAGTAATTCTTCTAGTGATCAGTGAGAATCACAACAAGTGGTATCAGAGCCCAGGTGAGCTGTCTGTGAGAGAGTAAAAAAAAAGGGTGTAAAATTTTTGGGGAGGGAAATTTTTTTTCTACCATCACTTTTTTTTTCCTCTTCAAAATTTCAATGGAAGAATCATCCTCGTCGGGAGCTATGGTCAAACTGACGGCCATAAATTACACACTGTGGAGACCTCGAATGGAGGATCTCCTCAGTTGTAAAGATTTATTTGACCCATTGGAGGTCAAAGGAGTAAAGCCAGAATCCACCAAAGAAGCTGACTGGAAGAAGATGAATCGAAAGACGATCGGTCAAATCCGACAATGGATCGATCACAGCGTCTTCCACCATGTTGCGCAGGAGACGGATGCATATGCCCTCTGGCAAAAGCTAGAGGACATGTACCAAGCCAAGACCGCTCGAAACAAAGCCTTGTTAATGAGGCGACTGGTAAATTTGAAGCTGCGGAGTGGAACTTCCGTTGCGGAGCACACGAGCGAGTTCCAGAGCCTGGTGAATCAACTATCTACGGTGGAGTTACAGCTTGGAGATGAAGAGCAAGCTCTTCTTCTTCTCAGTTCTCTTCCAGACAACTGGGAGACGTTGGTGGTCTCTCTCAGCAATTCGGCACCAAACGGCAAACTTACCATGTCTATGGTTAAGGATGCCCTCTTCAACGAGGAGGCCAGGAGAAAAGAAGCCGGCACCGACCAATCGCATGCCCTCGTGACAGAGATTCGAGGAAGACAACAAGGAGGTGGTCGAAGCTGGGGCAGAGGCAGGAGCAAAAGCCGTGGTAGGTCTACAGACGGGAGGAGGCCTACATACAAGTGTTACCATTGTGGCATGGAGGGCCACATGAAGAAGAATTACCGGAAGCTGTTACGAGAACAAGGTCACAATGGTTCTCAACAGAAGACGAAGGATGGAGAGGCGTTAGTCACTTGCACCGGAGAAGTGGCTATCTGCTCTATCCAAGAAGAGACATGCCTTCACGTTTCCAACCAGGACAGCGAGTGGGTGGTTGATACAGCAGCATCATTCCACGCCACTCCTCGAAGTGACTTCTTCACCAACTACAAGGCAGGAGACTTTGGCATCGTGAAGATGGGGAATACAAGTTCCTGCAAGATCGTGGGAATTGGTGACGTTCGGATTCAGACGAACGTCGGCTGCACAATCACGCTGAAGGATGTCCGCCATGTGCCAGATCTCCGGCTGAACTTGCTCTCTGGGACAGCCCTTGACAAACAGGGCTTCGACAACCACTTCAGCAACGGCACATGGAGAATGACGAAAGGTGCCATGATTATCGCAAAGGGGCACATTTGCGGTACATTATACAAAACTCATGTGAAGATATGTACCGATAGCCTTAACGTGGTGGAACGTGAGGCTACTCCAAGTCTGTGGCACCAACGACTTGGTCACATGAGTGAGAGAGGGTTATCTCTCTTGACAAAGAAGGAGCTGATCTCAATCACTAAGGATGCTGGACTAGATCCTTGTCAGCATTGCTTAGTTGGCAAGCAACATCGAGTCTCCTTCAGTTCTTCTTCAACAAGGAGATCAGAGTTACTCAGTCTGGTACACTCTGATGTTTGCGGTCCCTTGGAGGCTGAATCGCTGGGTGGCAATAGGTATTTTCTGACCTTCATTGATGATGCTTCTCGAAAGGTGTGGGTCTACTTCTTGAGGACGAAAGACCAAGTGCTCGACTTCTTCAAGCTGTTCCACGTCATGGTCGAACGTGAGACAGGAAAGAAGTTAAAGTGCCTCCGCTCAGACAATGGAGGCGAATACACTTCCAGAGCATTCGATGTCTACTGCAAAACTCAAGGCATTAGACATGAGAAGACGGTTCCTCGCACTCCACAACACAACGGCGTAGCTGAAAGGATGAACCGGACTATCATGGAGAAGGTCAGAAGCATGCTCAGTATGGCTAAGCTACCAAAGCCATTCTGGGGAGAAGCTGTTCGTGCCGCCTGCTACCTCATCAACAGATCACCATCCGTACCTTTGGATTTCGCAATTCCAGAGAAGGTGTGGTCTGGTAAGAATCCCTCTTACTCCCACTTGAGGGTATTCGGTTGCTTAGCCTTTGCACATGTATCCAAGGAGCAAAGGCAGAAGCTTGATGCAAGGACCATTCCTTGTATCTTCATCGGCTATGGAGATGAAGAATTTGGGTACAGGTTGTGGGACCCAAAGACGAAGAAGGTGATTCGGAGCAGGGATGTGCTGTTCCAAGAAAATCAGACATTGGAAGACATTGAAAAGCCCATGGCGTCTTCAAGCTCAAGTGCTGAAGACATTGTTCCAGACCCAGCACCATTGCAATACGAAGAGGTGCATGAAGAAATACCAGAAGAGGAGGAGGCTGTTGAACAAGACGTGGAAGAAGATGCGGATGCTGAGCAGGGGGAGCCACAACCCTCTCCAGCAGCTACTGCACCACCATCACCGCAGGCAGATGATGGTACGCCTCCTGAAGTCATCAACTCACAAGCACGAAGATCTGAACGAGGCCGGATTCCATCAACAAGATATTCAGAAGCTGAGTATCTTCTACTTTCTGAAGAGGGGGAGCCAGAGAGTTTCCATGAAGCGATATCTCACAAGAACAAAGAAAGTTGGTTGCAAGCTATGCACGATGAGATGGAATCTCTGCAAAAGAATTCTACTTATGAGTTGGTCAAGCTTCCACAAGGAAAGAAGGCGCTGAAGAACAAATGGGTGTTCAAGCTCAAGAAAGATGGCAACGGAAAGATGGTGAAGCACAAAGCTCGGCTGGTGGTCAAAGGATTCCTTCAGAAGAAAGGTATTGACTTTGACGAGATCTTTTCACCTGTTGTGAAGATGGCTTCAATCCGCGTCATCCTCGGATTGGTAGCCAGGTTGAATTTAGAGCTTGAGCAGATGGATGTCAAGACGGCGTTTCTTCATGGTGATCTACATGAAGAAATCTACATGGAGCAGCCAGAAGGTTTCGAGGTTTCAGGCAAAGAAAACCTCGTATGCAAGCTGAAGAAGAGTCTGTACGGCCTCAAGCAAGCGCCACGACAGTGGAACATGAAGTTTGACTCATTCATGATGAGTCAAGGCTACAAAAGGACCGCTGCCGACCAGTGTGTTTATACACAGCAGTTTCCAGACGGTAACTTTGTTGCATTGCTTTTATATGTCGACGATATGTTGATCGTTGGACAAGATGCAACAAAAATCGGCCAGCTGAAGAAGGAACTCTCTAAGTCTTTTGATATGAAAGACTTAGGTCCGGCTCAACAAATTGTGGGAATGCAGATAGTCCGAGATAGGAAACACAACAAGCTATGGCTATCTCAGGAGAAGTACGTTGAACGCGTGATCAAGAGATTCAAGATGGATCATGCCAAACCAGTTAGCATTCCACTGGCTAACCACTTCAAGTTGAGCAGGAGGTCAAGCCCTTCATCCAAGAAAGAGACGGAGGAGATGTCATCGATACCTTATTC
Organism: Scilla litardierei; assembly: GCA_030789695.1. NCBI lineage: Eukaryota > Viridiplantae > Streptophyta > Magnoliopsida > Asparagales > Asparagaceae > Scilla > Scilla litardierei. The sequence continues at coordinate 317,399,830 of CM061141.1, read as the reverse complement.
TTCAGCAGTTGGAAGTCTGATGTATGCAATGGTGTGTACACGTCCTGACATTGCCCATGCGGTGGGAATGGTGAGTCGATTCCTTTCTGATCCAGGAAAGGAACATTGGGAGGCGGTCAAGTGGATTCTTCGATACCTGAAGGGTACTTCAAAGGCATGTCTATGCTACGGAGGAGCTGATCTAATCTTGGAGGGCTATACAGATTCAGATATGGCTGGAGATCTTGATAGTAGAAAATCTACATCAGGATTTGTCTACACTTTTGCAGGGGGAGCTGTGTCCTGGCAATCAAGATTGCAGAAGTGCGTTGCGCTATCCACAACAGAGGCGGAGTATCTTGCAATTACAGAAGCTGGTAAGGAAATGTTGTGGTTAAAGCGATTTCTCCAAGAATTAGGGATCAAGCAGAAAATGTACATGGTACATTGTGATAGTCAAAGTGCTTTAGATCTGAGCAAGAATTCGATGTATCATGCTCGGACAAAGCACATTGACATTCGGTATCATTGGATACGGGAGGTGATGGATCAACAGCTGTTGAGACTAGTGAAGATCCACACGAAGGAGAATCCAGCAGATATGTTCACGAAGGTGGTGACACGGGAGAAGCTGGAGCTGTGCAGAGACATAGCTGGGATGGTTGTTAAGTGACAATCACTTTAGATGCAGCTGGAGGGGGAGAATTGAAGGGTCCATCTGCCAACCTCCCACCTACCGCCTATTCCCCTTTGTTGATTTTTTTCAACAATGTCCCTCTCTAAGAAACGTCATTAGTGACGTTTCTTAGAGGATTAGAACACTATAAAAGGGAGATGAAGGCCGAGGTTTCATATCATCCCAATCCCAAAAACAAGCTTCTCACCTTCAAGAGAAAGAGTGAGAAGGAAACCCAGAGAGGTGTAAGAGTGTGGGATTTCTCCGGTGAGAGGAAATTACCCCAGAGAGGGAAGTTACCCCAGAAAGGTAAAATTGTAGTGAGTTTTTTTGTTGTTTACCCCAGAGTGTGTAAATTTATTTCCAGTGAGAAATAGTTAAAACCTTTTTACTCTCCAATTATTACTGTTTTACCGTGATCAGTATTTTTACTGTTTTACTGTAACCAGTAATTCTTCTAGTGATCAGTGAGAATCACAACAAGGTTCCCTACATTCTTGTAATTTTAAGAGAGATTATTCATCAGTAAATTTAATTGTTTTATTTTTTAAAAAAAAAATTAAGATAGATTATTCATATGTAAGTCTGTTCAGATTGATGTATTCTACTTGTTCCGCTATTGTTATGTCTGCCAAATTGATTCGCAAATGCCCGTTGTTAAAATTGCATGAATATACTTGATTATGTTGATAAAAATTTCAAGTAATGCTCTTGACAGTTTCCCTCTAATAAATAATCTCAAGGAATCAATTTATGAAGAAGATCAGTGAGATCTCGAATACATTTATGATGTTAAGGAATCTGATCATCATGTTAGTTGTGCATGGCAATGTGTACATATCCATGGTCAGGTGTTAGCTAGTGAAATTGATTCGCCATGGTTCGAATGCTCAAAAAGCTTATACATAGCTTAGTTGGTTTTAATGTGTTTATTTATCTGCCATTTCCTCCCTTGTTAATCAAACAAATCTAAACCAGAATATTTGGCAGATTTTACCCTTAGAATTTGCTTTGAGAAGTAGATCGTTGTTAAAATGCTTGGCAAAGGAAAGTAGCATTACAGTGTAACCTATGAATATCAGATTCAGAAGCTTAATAGAACCAAAGGAAAAGCAAAGTTTAGGTCCCAAAAATTGTCATTGCTTACACAAGTTCACAAATTGACATAATTTTGCTGTTGATATAGCCCTTGTTGTGTAGGAAATTTACGTGCGAAAAGCATTGGCTTGGCTCTCACACACATTCACATACTCTTGAATTTTATGCTTCAAAGCTTCAAACAGGACATGACATGATCGTGTCATGCAAAGCCAAGGAGGAACACGACCGTGCAGACATGGCAGAGATATGTTAGGCAAGTGACATGATCATGTCAGGTATACTATATGGTTGGCTTGATCGTGTGGTGTTGACATAGATTTCAGGTTTAGAGCAGCTCAGTTGACATGATCGTGACATATGTGACACGATCGTGTCAGACAAATTCCAGCATGATACTGGTTTTGTTTTAAGCCGTTGATTTTATGCTTGATCAAATTGAACGGCCAAGCCATAAATAGCCTCTTTAATCCTAATGATGGATTCCTAAGGGATAGACAAATGGACACAATTGGATATTATCAAAGGATTGCATGGCAAGAGATTTGGTGATGACCACGGAATTTGGAAGAGGAGATAGTCTGTGTTCTAGGGTTTTCTGTTAAGATCTATCCATTATTGAGTGTTCATGAGACTATGTATTTGCTAGAGTGCTTGATTTGCATTGTCAAAAAGGTTCACTTGTTGTTGAAAGAGATCTTGGTAATCAGTATAATCTCTTGTTTTACATCTCTGATCTAGTGGAAAATGTGACAACAGAAAACTGGATGTAGGCACCGCATTGGGCGAACTAGTATAAATCCAATAATTGATTGATCTATAATTGTGATGATTTATCTTTGTACTTTCTATGATTTCTTCACGATCCTACTATGTTTGTTAAAGTTAGTGGCATATAATCTATTATCCTAATACATGCACATCTCGTGTTCGATCGATATCCTCCAACAAGTAGTATCATGGCATTAGTGAGTAAAAAGTTGAAAATCAAGATGTTGTCCTCTACCACATCGTTCAAGTTGGATAAGTTCACTGGAAAAAATGACTTCAGTCTGTGGCAACTGAAGATGAAAGCGTTTTTGATGAGAGACGGGTGTTATCAAATTGTCTTTAAGAAAAACAAGATTGACGAGGAGGTCACGGAAGCTCGGAAATTATAGATGGAGAGAAAGGCATTGAGTGCGTTGCATTTATCATTGTCTGATGAAGTACTCAAGAAGGTGTCTGAGGAAGGAACTTCAAACAAGTTTTGGAAGAAGCTGGAGGCACTTATGCAAAGAAGAATCTGAAGAGTCAGCTGTATTTGATGCAACAACTGTATGTATTCAAGATTCGGGAGGGCACTCTTGTCAAGAATCACATTGATGCGTTCACAAAGATCACAAATTTACGTAATATGGGCATGAACATCAAGGATGAACATTGGCGATGATACTGTTGTATTCTCTGATAGATGACTTCGACAGATTAGTCCGATCCATGGTATATGGGCGGGACACACTATATTTAGATGAAGTTGAATCTGCAGTACACTTCGAAGTTCGTGTGAAGGTAACTGGTCGAGACAATGATGATCAAGGAGATTCTCTATTCATCAGAGGATGTCAAGATTCGAAAAATAGCCATGGTTCAAGAAAGGACAGATGTCGGTCGAGATCAAAATCATGTGCGCGTAAGGACAGATGTCATTTAAGCAAAGAGACTGGACACTGAAAAAGAGACTGTCCCAAGTTGAAGAGAAATGGAAAGGAAAAGGATGAAGCTTGTGGTTCAGTTATTATTATCCTAGAGAAGGTGAAAACGTACTGATGGGAAATAATATGGCTTGTAAAATTGTGTGAGTTGGAGAAGTGAGAATCAAAATGTACAATGAAGTTATCAGAACATTAACAGTAGTTCATCACGTGCCAGAATTGAAGAAAGGTTTGATTTCCAATTGAGCTCTAGCTGGATTGGGGTGTAGGACAGTCATTCAAGGTGATTTGCTGAAAGTGTCAAAGGGTCTTTGATCGTGATGAAAGGCAGCAGGGTACAGAACCTATATGCTCTGCAGGGGCACACCGTGGATAGTAAAGCCAGTATCTCTCAGGGCTCGACTAGTGAAGAGTTGGCCAAGTTGTTACATCTTTGCCTTGGACATCCCGACAAGAAGTCGCTTGATGTGCTTCGTAAGAGGAAGCTGATTAAAGCCAGGAATGAGAGATTGAAATTCTGTGAGAAATGCATAGAAGGCAAACTAACGAAGACACAATTTGGGACCCTAGAACATAGCAGTAAGGGGCCACTTGATTACATGCATTCATATGTATGGGGGCCAACATCTGCATCTACCGTTTGAGGGGTAAAGTATGTCGTGCCCTTCATCGATGAATACTCGAGGAAAGTCTGGTACTTGATGAAGTCAAAGGATCAAGTCTTCGAGAAGTTTAAGGCTTGAAAAGCCTTTGTTGAGAAGCAATCTAGAAGAGCCATCAAGATATTAAGGTCAAATAAGGGTGGGAAATACACATCGAGAGTATTTAAGGATTTCTACAGATCACAGTGTATTATAAGGCACTACATTACGCCTACTGATCTACAATCGAATGATGTAGCAGAAAGATTAAACCGGAAGCTGATGGAGAAGCACCGTTGCTTGAGGCTGACTTCTAGACTCCCAAAGGAATATTGGGGGTGAAGCTGTAACTACCATCGTGCATCTCGTGAATAGACTACCATCTTCGACGACCAGCTTCAAGATTCTAGAAGAGGAGTGTACGAGGAAGAATGAAATTACTCCTACATGCAGGTATTTAAATGTCCTGCCAATGCACTACAAAAGGAGGACAAGCTTGATTCAATGGCCAGGAAGGCCCCCTATTTCTTGGATACCTTGAAGGAGTGAAGGGTTACATGTTGTTAGATCATTTGACCAAGAAGACAATTTTCAGCAGATATGTTACATTTGATGAATTGTCAATGGTCAGGCTGGACATGACTATGTCAAATGTTGGACATAGGTTTGAGGAGCCACACACCAAGGTCGATCTATTTTCCCGTAATATCAAGAGATGGGATGCTAAGACAGGTCAGAATCTGATTACTACAGAGAATCAGATTATACATGCAGATCAGGTACAGACTCAAGATAAGGTTCCTACCTAGGGTCATGTGGAGGAGTAACGGGCAACGAGGGCAAGGAGAGCACCAGATAGACATGGAGAGTTGAAGCTTCAACGTTTACACTCAAAGATATGCAAGTGTTTGCCCTGAACATTGAGCACGAAGAGCCGCCGACTTTTGAGGAAGCTCAGACATCGAGCGCAGTTGTAGATTGGTGACTTGTGAGGGAAGAAGAAATTGAGTCTCTTTATAAGAATGGCACCTGGGAACCGGTAAAGTTGTTCAAGGATCGAAAGGCCATTGGATGTAAGTGGATGTATAAAGTCAAGGAAGTCGAGGCTGGCGATGTGAGATACAAACCCCGGTTGGTGACCAAAGGATTCGCACAGACGAAAGGGGAAGACTATAACGAGGTCTTTTCACCTGTGGTGAGACACACCTGTGGTGAGGCATGACAAGTAAGTTGGTGAAAATTAGTCTTTTATCATGTAAGGTTTTCAGTAATGATGCCGTTTTTCTTCTCCTTTATTATATAAATGATCATGCCACTAGCATTCTTTCTTTTCATCTTTATGAAAATAAAATTAAATCAATAGTTACAGAATTTCCATTCCCAGAATCTGCAATGAGAAACCATAAGCACACGATTTTGAAAACAAACGGCAATTTTAAAGCTCTTTTTATGTGCAAACAGGCATGTGAGACTCAGGAGCTGAACATGCAATAGAACAGTTTAGAGCTCTAAAAACTGAAATTATTCGGACAATTAAGGCCAATATGATCCTGAATCATTGTCAGAAGGTGTTGCAGATCACAGCATAGGATATTTGTTTCAGTTCTTTGTGCTGTTGATGAATGTACTCCACATTGCTTATTTTCTTTATCATCATTAAGTTATTTGTTACGGTTCAAAATGAATCCAGAATAAAAGACAGACACTCAATGCCTGCAAAATTATGAGAAAGGCAATCCATAAATTATATAGATTGCATACTACATGTAATCTCATCATAATATATTGAGATGCAAAAAATTCTATATCTACAGTTATTTGGGGCAAAATTTTCTCTGCCACAGAAAACATAAATCAAAAGACCAAATCAATGGACCAGGTAAGTAACAAGCAGCGCAACGAGCATTAGCACATAAGCTATCCCCTGATCAATTGCATTGCCGTCGCTTGTCGGAGAGGGTGCCATGGCTTGGCCCTGGGCCAGCTGCATGAACCCACAGAAGAAGAAAGTGGTGAAGAGAAGAGCAGACATCCTCATGCAATTCATCTTTCAACTGATACAATTGGACTATCTGGAATATGGTTGCAAGTGTCTGAATGAGTTCTGGCACTTGATATTGGTTCGGAAAAGAAAGAAGGGCTTGATGTTCTGAGGGAGAGGAAGATATGAGTGAGATGAATGGGGCTGAATCTTCAACTATTTATAGAGAGGAGTAAAGAAGAGGTCCTGGTCAAATGTCAGCAGTTTTCAGTGAATATTTTGAGTTAAAGGGTTGGCTTTGACATATAAATATTCTTCCTAGTTAGATTTGAGTTGTGTTTTTTTATGATTCATTTATAGTTTTTGCAATTGGCATTCAGAATTTGAGGCTGGACAAAGTCAATTAAAAGCACTTGCAAACTGCAACATTCTACCAACCACAATAATTCGAATTGCAATTGGCATGTACATGTAAGCTTTGGACAAATTGGCCACTCAATAACCACTAGAGCTCAGTCAACAGTAGACCAGTTCATGAGACTGGGTCAAAAGAGGAAGCCTCTGTATATATACATCAATCCCTCGGCCTTTCTCTTCAAGAATTTCAGCAACATAAGTTCCTCTTCTTGGGGTTTCATTGTAATATTCTGAAATAAGCATTTTTTGGATCCAAGCCATTCAAGAGTTTTCTTGCACACATCCCGTCGGTGTTCTGTATAGCTTGTTGGAGAATGAATTCCATAAGGGTGTACGCTTTGCTCTTCATCACATTCTCCTTGTCAGGGCTGATGCAGATGGCTTATGGCCAACCGGCGACAACAAAGACTTCTCGGATGATGGACGGCAAGGCGATCGATCAAGGAATAGCGTATGTGCTCATGCTCGTGGCACTCCTTGTGACTTATCTTGCTCATTGATGGTTGTGGTTAGAGGAATACCTTTATTTTGCAACAAAAAAAAACAAAGGGGAATGTTCCCTACATTCTTGTAAATTTAAGATTGATTAATCCACTGTAAATTTAATTGTTTTGATTTAAAAGAATGAAGTCTGTTCAGATTGATCTGTTCTGCTTGTTCCGCTATTGTTATGTCTGCCAAATCGATTCGCAATACCTGATTATGTCGATAAAAATTACAATTAATGCTCTTGACAGTTTCCCTCTAATAAATAATCTCAAGGAATCAATTTAGGAAGAAGATCAGTGAGATCTCGAATACATTTATGATGTCAAGGAATCTGATCATCATGTTAGTTGTGCATGTCAATGTGTACATATCCATGGTCAGGTGTTAGCTAGTGAAATTGATTCTACATGGTTCGAGTGCTCAAAAAAGCTTATACATAGCTTAGTTGGTTTTAGTGTGTTTATTTATCTGACATTTCCTCCCTTGTTAATCAAACAAATCTAAACCATAATATTTGGCAGATTTTACCCTTAGAATTTCCTTTGAGAAGTAGATCGTTGTTAAAATGCTTGGCAAAGGATAGTAGCATTACATTGTAACCCATGAATATCAGATTCAGAAGCTTAATAGAACCAAAGGAAAAGCATAGTTCCGGTCCCAAAAATTGTCATTGCTTACACAAGTTCACACATTGACATAATTTTGCTGTTGATATGACCCTTGTTCTGTAGGAAATTAACGTGCGAAAAGCATTGGCTTGGCTCTCACACTCATACACACATACTGTTGAATTTTATGCTTCAAAGCTTAAAATCATGACACGAGCGTGTCATGCAAAGCCAATGAGGAACACGACCGTGCAGACATGGCAGAGATGTGTTAGGCAAGTGACCCGATCATGTCAAGTATACTCTATGGTTGGCTTGATCGTGTGGTGTTGAAATAGATTTCAGGTTTTGAGCAACACAGTTGACATGATCATGACATATGTGACACGATCGTGTCAGCCAAATTCCAGCATGATACTGGTTTTGTTTTAAGCCGTTGATTTTATACTTGATCAAATCGAATGGCCAAGCCATAAATAGCCTCTTTAATCCTAATGATGGATTCCTAAGGGATAGACAAATGGACATAATTGGATATTATCAAAGGATTGCATGACAAGAGATTTGGTGATGACCACGGGATTTGGAAGAGGAGATAGTCCGTGTTCTAGGGTTTTCTGTTAAGATCTATCCATTATTGAGTGTTCATGAGACTATGTATTTGCTAGAGTGCTTGATTTGCATTGTCAAGAAGGTTCACTTGTTGTTGAAGGAGAACTTGGTAATCAGTATAATCTCTTGTTTTACATCTCTGATCTAGTGGAAAATGTGACAACAGAAGACTGGATGTAGGCACCACATTGGGCGAACTAGTATAAATCCAATAATTGATTGATCTATAATTGTGATGATTTATCTTTGTAATTTCTATGATTTCTTCACGATCCTACTATGTTTGTTAAAGTTGGTGACATATAATCTATTATCCTAATACATGCACATCTCGTGTTCGATCGATATCCTCCAACAAGTAGTATCATGGCATTAGTGAGTAGAAAGTTGAAAGTCAAGATGTTGTCCTCTACCACATCGTTCAAGTTGAATAAGTTCACTAGAAAGAATGACTTCAGTTTGTGGCAACTGAAGATGAAAGCGTTTTTGATGAGAGACGGGTGTTATCAAATTGTCTTTGAGAAAGACAAGATTCACGAGGAGGTCACGGAAGCTCGGAAATCATAGATGGAGAGAAAGGCATTGAGTGCGTGCATTTTTCATTGTCTGATGAAGTACTCAAGAAGGTGTCTGAGGAAGGAACTTCAAACAAGTTTTGGAAGAAGTTGGAGGCACTTATGCAAAGAAGAATATGAAGAGTCAGCTGTATTTGATGCAACAACTGTATGTATTGAAGATTCGGAAGGGCACTCTTGTCAAGAATCACATTGATGCGTTCACAAAGATCATAAATTTACGGAATATGGGCATGAACATCAAGGATGAACATTGGCGATGATACTATTGTATTCTCTGATAGACGACTTCGACAGATTAGTCCGATCCATGGTATATGGGCGGGACACACTATATTTAGAGGAAGTTGAATCTGCAGTACACTTCGAAGTTCGTGTGAAGGTAACTGGTCGAGACAATGATGATCAAGGAGATTCTATATTCATCAGAGGATGTCAAGATTCGAAAAATAGCCATGGTTCAAGAAAGGACAGATGTTGGTCGAGATCAAAATCATGTGGGCATAAGGATAGATGTCATTTGAGCAAAGAGACTGGACACTGAAAAAGAGACTATCCCAAGTTGAAGAGAAATGGAAAGGAAAAGGATGAAGCTTGTGGTTCAGTTATTATTATCCTAGAGAAGGTGAAAACGTACTGATGAGAAATAATATGGCTTGTAAAATTGTGTGAGTTGGAGAAGTGAGAATCAAAATGTATAATGAAGTTATCAGAACATTAACAGTAGTTCATCACGTGCCAGAATTGAAGAAAAGTTTGATTTCCAATTGAGCTCTAGCTGGATTGGGGTATATGACAGTCATTCAAGGTGACTTGCTGAAAGTGTCAAAGGGTCTTTGATCGTGATGAAAGGTAGAAAGGTACAGAACCTATATGCTCTGCAGGGGCACACCGTTGATAGTAAAGCCAGTATCTCTCATGGCTCGACTAGTGAAGAGTTGGCCAAGTTGTTACATCTTTACCTTGGACATCCCGACAAGAAGTCGCTTGATGTGCTTCGTAAGAGGAAGCTGATTGAAGCCAGGAATGAGAGATTGAAATTCTGTGAGAAATGCATAGAAGGCAAACTAACGAAGACACAATTTGGGACCCTAGAACATAGCAGTAAGGGGCCACTTGATTACATGCATTCAGATGTATGGAGGCCAACATCTGCATCTACCGTTTGAGGGGTAAAGTATTTCGTGCCCTTCATCGATGACTACTCGAGGAAAGGCTGGTATTTGATGAAGTCAAAGGAGCAAGTCTTCGAGAAGTTTAAGGCTTGAAAAGCCTTTGTTGAGAAGCAATCTGGAAGAGCCATCAAGATATTAAGGTCAAATAAGGGTGGGAAATACACATCGAGAGTATTTAAGGATTTCTACAGATCACAATGTATTATAAGGCACTACATTACGCCTACTGATCTACAATCGAATGATGTAGCAGAAAGATTAAATCGGAAGCTGATGGAGAAGCACCATTGCTTGAGGCTGATTTCTAGACTCCCAAAGGAATATTGGGGGTGAAGCTGTAACTACCATCGTACATCTCGTGAATAGACTACTATCTTCGACGACCAGCTTCAAGATTCTAGAAGAGGAGTGGACGAGGAAGAATGAAATTACTCCTACATGCGGGTATTTAAATGTCCTGCCAATGCACGACAAAAGGAGGACAAGCTTGATTCAATGGCCAGGAAGGCCCCCTATTTCTTGGATACCTTGAAGGAGTGAAGGGTTACATGTTGTTAGATCATATGATCAAGAAGACATTTTTCGGCGGATATGTTACATTTGATGAATTGTCAATGGTCAGGCTGGACATGACTATGTCAAATGTTGGACATAGGTCTGAGGAGCCACACACCGAGGTGGAGCTATTTTCCCGTAATATTGAGAGATGGGATGCTAAGACAGGTCAGAATCTGATTACTACAGAGAATCAGATTATACATGCAGATCAGGTATAGACTCGAGATAAGGTTCCTACCTAGGGTCATGTGGAGGAGTAAGGGGCAACGAGGGCAAGGAGAGCACCAGATAGACATGGAGAGTTGAAATACTCTGCTTCAACGTTTACACTCAAGGATATGCAAGTGTATGCCCTGAACATTGAGCACGAAGAGCCGCTGACTTTTGAGGAAGCTCAGACATCGAGCACAGTTGTAGATTGGTGACTTGTGAGGGAACAAGAGATTGAGGCTCTTTATAAGAATGGCACCTGGGAACCGGTAAAGTTGTTCAATGATCGGAAGGCCATTGGATGTAAGTGGATGTATAAAGTCAAGGAAGTCGAGGGTGGCAATGTGAGATACAAACCCTGGTTGGTGACCAAAGGATTCACACAAAGGAAAGGGGAAGACTATAACGACGTCTTTTCACCTGTGGTGAGACACACCTGTGGTGAGGCATGATAAGTAAGTTGGTGAAAATTAGTCTTTTATCCTGTAAGGTTTTCAGTAATGATGCCGTTTTTCTTCTCCTTTATTATATAAATGATCATGCCACTAGCCTTCTTTCTTATCATCTTTATGAAAATAAAATTAAATCAATATTTACAGAATTTCCCTTCCCAGAATCTGCAATGAGAAACCAGAAGCGCACGTTTTTGAAAACACACGGCAATTTTAAAGCTCTTTTTATGTGCAAACAGGCATGTGAGACTCAGGAGCTAAACATGCAATAGAACAGTTTAGAGCTCTAACAACTGAAATTATTCGGACAATTTAACAAAAAAAACTTCAATTTGAGGCCAATATGATCCTGAATCATTGTCAACAGGTTTTGCCTATCACATCATAAGATATTGTTTCAGTTCTTCGTGCTGTTGATGAATGTACTTCACATTGTTTATTTCTTTATCATCATTATCAAGTTATTCGTTACAGTTCCAAATGAACCCAGAATAAAATACAGACACTCAATGCCTGCAAAATCATGAGAAAGGCAATCCATAAATTATATAGATTGCATATTACATGTAATCTCATCATAATATATTGAGATGCAAAAAATTCTATATCTACAGTTATTTGTGGCAATATTTTCTCTGCCACAGAAAACATAAATCAAAAGACCAAATCAATGGACCAGGTAAGTAACAAGGAGAGCAACGAGCATTAGCACATAAGCTATCCCCTGATCAATCGCATTGCCGTCGCTTGTCGGAGAGGGCGCCATGGCTTGGCCCTGGGCCAGCTGCATGAGCCCACAGAAGAAGAAAGTGGTGAAGAGAAGAGCAGACATCCTCATGCAATTCATCTTTCAACTGATACAATTGGACTATCTGGAATATGGTTGTAAGTGTCTGAATGAGTTCTGGCACTTGATATTGGCTCGGAAAAGAGAGAAGGGCTTAATGTTATGAGAGAGAGGAAGATATGAGTGAGATGAATGGGGATGAATCTTCAACTATTTATAGAGAGGAGTAAAGAAGAGGTCCGGGTCAAATGTCAGCAGTTTTCAGTCAATATTTTGAGTTAAAGGGTTGGCTTTGACATATAAATATTCCTAGTTTGATTTGAGTTGTGTTTTTTTATGATTCATTTATAGTTTTTGCAATTGGCATTCAGAATTCGAGGCTGGACCAAGTCAATTAAAAGCACTTGCAAACTGCAACATTCTACCAACCACAATAATTCGAATTGCAATTGGCATGTACATGTAAGCTTTGGACAAATTGGCCACTCAATATCCACTAGAGCTCAGTCAACAGTAGACCAGTTCAAGAGACTGGGTCAAAAGAGGAAGCCTCTGTATATATACATCAATCCCTCGGCCTTTCTCTTCAAGAATTTCAGCAACATAAGTTCCTCTTCTTGGGTTTTCATTGTAATATTCTGAAATAAGCATTTTTTGGATCCAAGCCATTCAAGAGTTTTCTTGCACACATCCCGTCGGTGTTCTGTATAGCTTGTTGGAGAATGAATTCTGAAATTCAGTACGCAGTAAAGAATATAGCGAACAGCGTAAAAGCACACAACATGCAAGGACACACAAGAATTGGTATCGCAGTTCGGTGCGCACACCTACATCTGCGGGGCCACGCCCAGAAAATAGAATACTTCACTAAAAAGATTGGAGAATACAAATTCTACAATTCACGCTTTAATAAGGAAGAACACTCTCATCCTTAAAAAACAAACCGTGAGGGGATGATCGCAATCAACCCCGTGAAGTATTCTTGGCAAGCTCCCCTTGCCTGCAAGCTCCCCTTGCACCACCGACTCGATCAACTCCCTCGATCCTGCGTGTCGCAGCCGTCGGCCTCCCTCCCGGAGAATATACTTAAACTTCTTCAACTCTTGCGTCAACCCTAGCCGCCAATCAACGCATAGCATAAAAGGCAACGGCCCTGCCATCTTTGGTTCAATTTCCACGCAGGCAATCAAACCAAGATTCGGCTCCATCTTCAGCAACAACTGCACCATCTTCAACAAGAAGGAGATCCCGAAAGATCCTAAAGAGGCAGTTACGAGATCCCGATAAATCCGAACGTGGCAGCGGCAAGAGTATTGATTTGCCGAAAATCTCTCTTCAACCGATTCTCAAGAGATAGCGCACAATCAACAATAAATCAATTAATAACCACCATAAGAGCAGAAACAGCAAGATAGTAAATAGCGGAATACGCTGGCTCCAGTTACGCATCCTATTGAGCACCACGGCGCACCAGGTATGCAAGTAAGCATAGTTTGTTGAACATCCTGGTCCAACAATCTGTTCAACAAAATGTCCAACATTCTCTTCTACATATGGCAGGGATATCAACATATCCAACATTCTCCAGTGCCACATATGACAAGACGCATACTAGAATGACCACAGAATAAATCCTAACAATCTCCCCTTTTGTCAATTGGTGGCACAACATACGGTATGATAGAAGAGAAGGTCATTGATAACATTTCAAACCCCTGAAGCCACATTTGATCAGTAGACGCTCAACACCACATTTGATCAGTAGACGCTCAACACCCATCACAACGACATTCAACAATATGTTCAACAGAACGACCAACGAGGTCCAACAAGACTTCCAGCATAGACTTCCAACATAATATCTAACTATGTCCAACAAAACATGCAACATAGCATCCAACAAAACTTCCAACAAACCACCCAGTAAAATAACAGAGAGGGATAGAAAACAAAGCATACCACATAAATTCTCCCCTTTTGCGCCACCAAAGGACAAATACTTCAGAGACCTGCGGAGGGACCACCCCGGAGAGAAGACAGCTTGCTCTGCAATAGCTCCTTGTGGCGATTCAGAAGAACTCGCTGGCTTTCAAGAACCAGAATTTGATCATCAATATTCTGAAGGGCAGTTTCGAGAAACTGAATGTCAACCGTACTTGCGGAGGAAGTAGAAGCATTAGCAGAACCGAGTGGAGGAGACTGAGATGCAGGAGGCACGGAGCCAGACGGTTCAGCATTTGGAGGTGGAGACAGACTATCAGGAAAAGAGGGCACCACCTCAGAGATATCATTGAGTTTACCAGCCACCGACTTAACTGTATATGAGATACTGTCACAGGTAGAGGGAAGATCCGAAGGGGACAAGGGCACCTTTTGAGCCAAAAGTAACATGGAGATGAGAGCTCCATGAGGTAAAGAGGTCCCGGAGGAAGAGAGTTCAGCAAAAGATACGATAGAATCGAAGATGATTCTTCCCAAATTGAACACCTGAGACGTGCCAGCAGAAAACAATAGTTTGCACATGTCCCTAGTGACTACTGAAACATTGGAGGTGGGCAACCAGTTTCGAGTAGCAACTCTGAATAGAATAAAATACTTTGCCGTAAGTGCAGATGAGGGAAACACAGAAGACTTAGTAGGCCAGCGTGACAACTTTCCAGCAGTCACGACTTCAATCAGACGATCAAAACTCACTCCAGAGGTGTCACCAAACGCAGGAACAAATTGAGAACATTTCCATTCTAACAATTTGTTCAGAGATGCAGGAGAGAATGTGACAATCTTTCCTCGGACATAGTTTCTGAAATTCCAACGAGAGGATCCATCACTAGCAGATTTTGAGAGATTACAGTAAAACTCTCGCACCAAGGTAGGATAATAGACGCTGAAGCATGTGGCAGCATGGATAAGACCAAGATCTTTCAGAATAGATTCCAACTGGGTCTTGTCAAAGGACGATATATTGAGGATTTTTTCAGATATGAGAGGTTTCTCGGAGTAAGCTGGCCATCTGTTCTTACGTGATTTGTCAAACAAAGTTTTGCTCAGAGCATCTGAAGATGTAAACGAGGGAGGGCGACAAGGAGCAGAAGCTGAAAGTTTAGGTCGCTTGGAAGGAGAGGACTCAGCACTCCTGGATGGTGGAGGAATAGGGCGCTTCTTGGACACAGATCTACTCTTGCGCATATAAGAGGACAGAGGAGGATCATTTTCATCAGGTAACTCACATGTTGACGGATTTGTTGCAACATTTTGTGCAACAAAATCTTCATCACCATCCTCCATACGGGGAATAGCATCAGTAATTGACCCAGAAATGTCACCATCAGCAACAGAAGAGTCTTGAGTCACGCCACAACGATCAGCAGAACCTGTCAGAGTCTCAGCAGCAACAACAACATCATCTTGGCCAACTTGCACAGCATCAGTTTCTGGCAGCACTGAGGGAAGATCCACAACTTGTCCAGTCAGAGGTTCTCCTGAAATGTCTAGATTCATAGGACCAGGGACCAACCCCACAGCATCTTTGGGAGACTGCCTATTTTCAGAAACACCACCGGCAGGCTCCGCAACTCCACTCGACACAGTTTGACCCACAGAAGAGTAGTCAAGGCATGCTCCTTGGACACAGACATCATCCTTGGGTTCTCTTTCAGACGCAGGCACTTGCTGAGAGAAGACAGGAGATACAGGCTGAGCACCTTCATTTGAATCAAGATTATTGACATTAGCCACATTTTGAGCGGTCACATCAACTTCACATCTGGGAGACAGAGGGACAGGGACCTCTTTCTGAGATGGAATAGTAGGCACAGTATCAGCATCAACATCAGCTTCCATTTCAACATCCTTGTTCATCTTTTCATCACTTTGCACAAAAGAGTTCTCAGAGAACATATTAGCCGATGACGCTCCTGAAGTCCCTCTCGACTTAGGCAAATCAGCAAACACAGGGGAATCTTCAGAATCAGAGATGTCTATCACATCAATTTCAGAGATTTTAACAAAAGATGTCGGATTCCAGGTGCGAATGACAACTTTTCTATCTCGAGGAACTCTCACGCTCATAAATTTTCCCAAAATCTTCTTACGCATCAGACCTTTAAAATGAATATGTGATACATCCACATAAGAGAGATCCAATTCTTTTCCTGTTCTTCTCAAATACCAGAACCAGTCTTGGATAGTAACCGGATCAGGATAGCATTCATCATCATCATACACATCATCATCCTCGGGAATTTTGGGAAGGGGGAATTCAAGAATTGGGGAAAAGATCACCAACTCAAAATTCGAGACTTTGGAAGGATGCATGCTCCCAAACGAGGAAGAAGAGAGAGATGGAGAGGGATTACCACTGGAGGTTCTTTGCACAGGACGAGGAAACACCCCTTTACGTTTAACCGAAGTAGACGAGGACGGCGGAGCACTTTTACGAGCGGAAGTTCGTCGAGAAGACCGACGAGGGGGCAGAGATGATTCTCCCGACTGATTTCTAGTCATGGTAGACACACTGGGAGAAGCTTCAGCCAAGCCAATTTCAAGAACCCTAGAAGCGGGTGAAGGAGAATCTTGGAGAAAGATTTGAGTTGAGGAAAAAGCAAAAATGCGCCTTGGGAATGAAAAGAGGTAGAGGGTAATAATAACGGGTAATAAAATAAAAGAGAACAAATACCGACCCGTCAGCAGAGATTGAAAGACCCTCATAGTGTTGCAACAATCTGTTGCAACAAAATGCACAACACAGGGGGCAACATTAGATACGACACAGCCCTAGGGCTTGCCGCAATTCCTCAAATCTGGCTGAATCAAGAGGCTTTGTAAAAATATCTGCTAGTTGATTAGCAGTAGCAACATACTCCATAACCAGGGATTTCTTCTCAACCAGCTCTCTAATAAAGTGATGTCGGATGTCAATGTGTTTCGTTCTAGAATGCTGAACAGGATTCTTGGAGATATTTATAGCACTCTGATTGTCGCATAAAATAGTCATGGCTCCTTGTTCCAGACCATAGTCTACCAACATTTGCTTTAACCAAAGCAATTGTGTACAACAACTTCCTGCAGCAATATACTCAGCCTCTGCTGTAGATAACGATATGGAGTTCTGTTTTTTACTATACCACGACACCAGATTGTTCCCCACATAAAAACACCCTCCGGTGGTGCTTTTCCGATCATCTGTATTTCCTGCCCAGTCAGCATCACTATATCCTGAGACAAGAGTATTCGTATCCTTTGTATACCATATACCATAGTCTGCAGTTCCGCTGATATACCTGATAATCCTTTTTACAGCAACAATATGAGATTCCTTAGGGCTTGCTTGATAACGAGCACAGACTCCAACACTAAAGCTGATATCTGGTCGGCTAGCTGTTAGATATAACAGGCTACCTATCATGCTTCTGTAAAGAGTAACTTCAACATCTCTTCCTCCTTCATCCTTAGAAAGTTTTTCAGATGTGCTCATGGGAGTCCTAACATGTCTGGCACTTTCTAAACCAAATCTCTTGACAAGATTTCTAGCATACTTGCTCTGCGAGATGAATAGACCATCCTGACACTGTTTAACCTGGAGCCCAAGGAATACATTCAACTCACCTACCATGCTCATTTCAAACTCCCTTTGCATGAGGTTGATAAACTCATGCACAAGTTGTTGTGACGTTGAGCCGAAGACTATGTCGTCAACATAGATCTGGGCAATCATCACACTTGATCTTGTCCTTTGAACAAATAAGGTCTTATCAGCTCCTCCTCTTTCATATCCCTTTTTGAGAAGATACGTGGTCAATCTCTCATACCAGGCCCTTGGAGCTTGCTTCAGCCCATATAAAGCCTTCTTCAGCTTGTACACATGATTCGGAAGAAACGGATCAGCAAAGCCTTTGGGTTGTTCAACATACACTTCTTCATTCAACAACCCGTTTAGAAAGGCACTTTTCACGTCCATTTGATGTAGTTTGAAGTTTAAGCTACAGGCAACCGCAAGTAACAGTCTAACAGATTCCAACCGTGCTACAGGAGCGAATGTCTCATCGAAGTCAATGCCTTCCACTTGGGTATACCCTTGAGCAACAAGCCGGGCTTTATTCCGGGTGACATTTCCCTTCTCATCTGTCTTATTTTTGAATATCCACTTTGTCCCGATGACATTAGTTCCTTTTGGTCTCTCCACAAGACTCCAAACGTCATTTCGTTGGAATTGGTTTAGTTCCTCTTGCATAGCCGAGACCCAGAAATCATCACCAATTGCTTCCTTCACATTTTTGGGTTCGATAGTAGATAGAAAGCAAGCATACCCAGCCAGATCTCTGTAATTAACACGACTAGTACCTCTGGTGCGACGACTGTCGTGAACGTCACCAATGATTAGCTCCGGCGGATGATCTCGTATGATCTTAGTAATTCCCTCAGCATCTTGAGCATTTTCAGCTTTTACTTGGGTTGACTCCATGTTGGCAGTATCCTGTGTTGCAACAATTTGTTCAACATGGTTCTGTTTGGTCTTGTTTGTTGCAACATCACTTTCAACACGAACATCATCTTCATTTATGTCTTCTTGGACTCCTTTTTCACCGGTCAGAATAGATTCTCCCTGATCAAAATCATCAACCACAACGTTAATGGATTCCATCATGACATCTGTTCGTTCATTCAGCACTCGGAACGCACGACTCCGTGTAGAATACCCCAAGAAAATTCCTTTGTCACTCTTGGTGTCGAATTTCCGTCTTGGTGTTCGATCTTGCAGGATGTAGCACTTGCTTCCAAAAATGTGAAAGTATGAGACATCAGGCTTTCGACCTTTCCATATTTCATATGGAGTTTTCTCAGTCATTGGTCGAAGATAAACCCTGTTGATGGTGTAACATGCAGTATTAATCGCTTCAGCCCACCACTTAGTATTCACTTTTCGAGCATTCAGCATAACACGAGCCATTTCCTGAAGAGTTCGATTCTTCCTTTCGACAACTCCGTTTTGCTGAGGAGTCTTAGGAGCCGAGAATTCATGTCCTATACCTTGTGCCTCACAGAATTCAGAGAATGAGTGATTCTCAAACTCTTTTCCGTGATCACTACGGATTCGAATGACTTTCCCTATGTTGTCTCCTCTTTCTACTTGAAGACGAGTACACAGGTTTTTGAAAGCATTAAAAGTGTCTGATTTTTCCTTCAGAAAATCCACCCAGGTGAAGCGTGAAAAATCATCAACACAAACAAAAATGTACTTCTTACCTCCGACACTTGTTTCTGAAGTGGGTCCAATCAGATCCATATGCAGTAGCTCCAGAGTTTTTGATGTTGTGATATTCTGAATTTGTTTGTGACTAATTTTCTTCTGCTTCCCCAGTTGGCAAGCTTCGCACACTCCTTCCTTCTTCTTGATTAACATAGGCATTCCTCGGACAGCTCTTGCTTTGGAGATTTTCATTAAGGTCTTGAAGTTAACATGGCCTAATTTCTGATGCCATTGTTCAGAAGCATCAGTGGTGATACTCAGACATCTGTCAGGTTCTTGCAATAGGTAGCAGTTGTCACTGGATCTTTTTCCGGAAAGAATACATACTTTATCACTATTAAACACAAGACATTCATTTTTGTTGAACCGAACCAGCAGCCCTTGATCGCACAGCTGACTTATACTGATAAGATTAGCCTTTAGATTTTCAACATGCATCACATCTTTCAATTTCAGAGTTTCTGTCATGTTGAGATTACCTTTTCCAATAACTTTGCTTCTCTGTCCATCCCCAAAGGTGACATGACCTTTATTTTCAGCAATGTACTCAGACAGAAGTCCCTTGTTCCCTGTCATGTGCCGAGAGCACCCACTGTCAAAGTACCACTGATTTTCTGCAAAGGTAGCTAACGAGGTGTATGCAACCATACTGACCAATTCCGACTTCTTAATCCATTTCATGCTTGTCTGTTGCTGTGGATGAACAATATTTCTTCCTTCACTCACATGCTTCATGCGCCTGAAACACCTCCAATCATTATGTCCTATTTGTTTACAGTAACTGCATATAAGCTGTCTAGGAGTAGTACCTCTTCTGTTCTTTCCTCGTGGCTTGACCTCATCATGTGGACTCCATTTAACATGTTCCTTAGTATTGAGACTACTCCTAGTCTTGGGTGTGTGAAAATTGCTTCCTCTGTTGTACCCAACTCCAGTTCGATCTCCAGCGACTTTTCCCATGTTGAGGATGTCATTGAGTTTGGTTTTCCCAGAGTTCCATCTGTTAACAGTGCTTTCAGCCTTCTCAGCTCTCATTAAGGCTCTCTTCATGACTCTCTCACAGTTTCGGAGATTTGCTTCAGTCTTCAGAAGTTTGATTTGATATGTATTCTTCTCACTCCTCAACTTAGAGCATTCATCTTTCAGTTTCTTGTTGGTTTCACAAATTTCCATCCATTTGTAGAACATAGTTTGATAGGCTACGCGGATTTCCTCATCATCAATCTCTTCTTCACTCCCGACTTCTGATTCAGCTTCACTGTCAGAATCAGCTTTGTTTGTTGTAACATTTTGTACAACATGTTCTCCCTTGTGCTTCGTTGTAGCAGTACATGTTGCAACATTATGTTCAACAAGGCTGGCGAACTTGCCTTCAGATTTGTCATTCAGAATAGCTGTGAACGCCACATAATTACTGGTTATGTCTTCATCTTCCTCGCTACCTCCAGAGTCTTCATCGCTCCAAGTGCTGGCAAGAGATTTCCCTTTTAGCTTCTTTAGAGTGTTTGCACACTCTGCCTGTATATGTCCGAAACCTTCACATTCTCTACACTGTATTCCCTTTCCTTTGTTTTTAGACTCATACCTTTGTATAGGACGACCAGCATTCCTCTCACCTGCAAGAGGTCCTGTCCGCACCTTTTTGTTGGTAGCTTTAAAATTCTGACCTTTATTGCTGATCTTTCTCATCATCTTGCTAAAGTTTTTGGTGAGAAGCGCGATATCATCTTCGAGTTCTGTCTCATCATCAGATTTTGATGGTTCACTGGCTTCAATCTTCAAGGCAACACCCTTCTCCTTTTTGTTTTGTTTGAGATTCATCTCATAGGTCTGTAAGGATCCCATGAGTTCGTCCAATCTCATGGTCGAAGTGTTCCTTACCTCCTCTATAGCTGCAATCTTTGCTGAAAATTTATCTGGCAGGGACCTCAGAGTTTTTTCAACAAGTTTCTTTTGTGAATACTTCTTGCCCAGTTGAAATGCCTGGTTAGCAATATCTCTCAATCTTCCATTGAACTCTGCAACCGTCTCGTTTTCGTTCATCCTTAGATTTTCAAACTGGCTGGCGAGCATCTGTAATTTTGAGGCCTTAACAGTGCTGGTTCCTTCATGCACATTTTGAAGAATGTCCCAAGCTTCTTTAGCATGCTCACAAGTAGATATAAGCTTGAACTTCTCTTCATCAACGGCAGTAAAGATGGCGTTAACCGCCTTAGAGTTTCCTAAGGCAGCACGTTCTTCATCAGAATTCCAGTCTCTCACAGGTTTGAAACTCTCCTTACCTTCTTTGTTGACTTCAACCGGAGGATTCCATCCTTCAACTGTAGCAACCCAAGCTTTTTCATCCAAGGACTTGATAAAAGCTCGCATACGAGACTTCCAATAGGTGTAGTTCGATCCAGTAAGCAAAGGGGGACGAGTGACCGAAGCACCTTCTTTTGTGTTCATGATCAGCGTACTGACCTACAGGATCACATCCACTTTGAAAGAAGGTCAAAGTATTGTAGATGACAGGCTCTGATACCAAATGAAATTCAGTACGCAGTAAAGAATATAGCGAACAGCGTAAAAGCACACAACATGCAAGGACACACAAGAATTGGTATCGCAGTTCGGTGCGCACACCTACATCTGCGGGGCCACGCCCAGAAAATAGAATACTTCACTAAAAAGATTGGAGAATACAAATTCTACAATTCACGCTTTAATAAGGAAGAACACTCTCATCCTTAAAAAACAAATCGTGAGGGGATGATCGCAATCAACCCCGTGAAGTATTCTTGGCAAGCTCCCCTTGCCTGCAAGCTCCCCTTGCACCACCGACTCGATCAACTCCCTTGATCCTGCGTGTCGCAGCCGTCGGCCTCCCTCCTGGAGAATATCCTTAAACTTCTTCAACTCTTGCGTCAACCCTAGCCGCCAATCAACGCATAGCATAAAAGGCAACGGCCCTGCCATCTTTGGTTCAATTTCCACGCAGGCAATCAAACCAAGATTCGGCTCCATCTTCAGCAACAACTGCACCATCTTCAACAAGAAGGAGATCCCGAAAGATCCTAAAGAGGCAGTTACGAGATCCCGATAAATCCGAACGTGGCAGCGGCAAGAGTATTGATTTGCCGAAAATCTCTCTTCAACCGATTCTCAAGAGATAGCGCACAATCAACAATAAATCAATTAATAACCACCATAAGAGCAGAAACAGCAAGATAGTAAATAGCGGAATACGCTGGCTCCAGTTACGCATCCTATTGAGCACCACGGCGCACCAGGTATGCAAGTAAGCATAGTTTGTTGAACATCCTGGTCCAACAATCTGTTCAACAAAATGTCCAACATTCTCTTCTACATATGGCAGGGATATCAACCTATCCAACATTCTCCAGTGCCACATATGACAAGACGCATACTAGAATGACCACAGAATAAATCCTAACAAATTCCATGAGGGTGTACGCTTTTCTCTTCATCACATTCTCCTTGTCAGGGCTGATGCAGATGGCTTATGGCCAACCGGCGACAACAAAGACTTCTCGGATGATGGACGGCAAGGCGATCGATCAAGGAATAGCGTATGTGCTCATGCTCGTGGCACTCCTTGTGACTTATCTTGCTCATTGATGGTTGTGGTTAGAGGAATACCTTTATTTTGCAACAAAAAAAACAAAGGGGAATGTTCCCTACATTCTTGTAAATTTAAGATTGATTAATCCACTGTAAATTTAATTGTTTTGATTTAAAAGAATGAAGTCTGTTCAGATTGATCTGTTCTGCTTGTTCCGCTATTGTTATGTCTGCCAAATTGATTCGCAATACCTGATTATGTCGATAAAAATTACAATTAATGCTCTTGACAGTTTCCCTCTAATAAATAATCTCAAGGAATCAATTTAGGAAGAAGATCAGTGAGATCTCGAATACATTTATGATGTCAAGGAATCTGATCATCATGTTAGTTGTGCATGTCAATGTGTACATATCCATGGTCAGGTGTTAGCTAGTGAAATTGATTCTACATGGTTCGAGTGCTCAAAAAAGCTTATACATAGCTTAGTTGGTTTTAGTGTGTTTATTTATCTGACATTTCCTCCCTTGTTAATCAAACAAATCTAAACCATAATATTTGGCAGATTTTACCCTTAGAATTTCCTTTGAGAAGTAGATCGTTGTTAAAATGCTTGGCAAAGGATAGTAGCATTACATTGTAACCCATGAATATCAGATTCAGAAGCTTAATAGAACCAAAGGAAAAGCATAGTTCCGGTCCCAAAAATTGTCATTGCTTACACAAGTTCACACATTGACATAATTTTGCTGTTGATATGACCCTTGTTCTGTAGGAAATTAACGTGCGAAAAGCATTGGCTTGGCTCTCACACTCATACACACATACTGTTGAATTTTATGCTTCAAAGCTTAAAATCATGACACGAGCGTGTCATGCAAAGCCAATGAGGAACACGACCGTGCAGACATGGCAGAGATGTGTTAGGCAAGTGACCCGATCATGTCAAGTATACTCTATGGTTGGCTTGATCGTGTGGTGTTGAAATAGATTTCAGGTTTTGAGCAACACAGTTGACATGATCATGACATATGTGACACGATCGTGTCAGCCAAATTCCAGCATGATACTGGTTTTGTTTTAAGCCGTTGATTTTATACTTGATCAAATCGAATGGCCAAGCCATAAATAGCCTCTTTAATCCTAATGATGGATTCCTAAGGGATAGACAAATGGACATAATTGGATATTATCAAAGGATTGCATGACAAGAGATTTGGTGATGACCACGGGATTTGGAAGAGGAGATAGTCCGTGTTCTAGGGTTTTCTGTTAAGATCTATCCATTATTGAGTGTTCATGAGACTATGTATTTGCTAGAGTGCTTGATTTGCATTGTCAAGAAGGTTCACTTGTTGTTGAAGGAGAACTTGGTAATCAGTATAATCTCTTGTTTTACATCTCTGATCTAGTGGAAAATGTGACAACAGAAGACTGGATGTAGGCACCACATTGGGCGAACTAGTATAAATCCAATAATTGATTGATCTATAATTGTGATGATTTATCTTTGTAATTTCTATGATTTCTTCACGATCCTACTATGTTTGTTAAAGTTGGTGACATATAATCTATTATCCTAATACATGCACATCTCGTGTTCGATCGATATCCTCCAACAAGTAGTATCATGGCATTAGTGAGTAGAAAGTTGAAAGTCAAGATGTTGTCCTCTACCACATCGTTCAAGTTGAATAAGTTCACTAGAAAGAATGACTTCAGTTTGTGGCAACTGAAGATGAAAGCGTTTTTGATGAGAGACGGGTGTTATCAAATTGTCTTTGAGAAAGACAAGATTCACGAGGAGGTCACAGAAGCTCGGAAATCATAGATGGAGAGAAAGGCATTGAGTGCGTGCATTTTTCATTGTCTGATGAAGTACTCAAGAAGGTGTCTGAGGAAGGAACTTCAAACAAGTTTTGGAAGAAGTTGGAGGCACTTATGCAAAGAAGAAAATGAAGAGTCAGCTGTATTTGATGCAACAACTGTATGTATTGAAGATTCGGAAGGGCACTCTTGTCAAGAATCACATTGATGCGTTCACAAAGATCATAAATTTACGGAATATGGGCATGAACATCAAGGATGAACATTGGCGATGATACTATTGTATTCTCTGATAGACGACTTCGACAGATTAGTCCGATCCATGGTATATGGGCGGGACACACTATATTTAGAGGAAGTTGAATCTGCAGTACACTTCGAAGTTCGTGTGAAGGTAACTGGTCGAGACAATGATGATCAAGGAGATTCTATATTCATCAGAGGATGTCAAGATTCGAAAAATAGCCATGGTTCAAGAAAGGACAGATGTTGGTCGAGATCAAAATCATGTGGGCATAAGGATAGATGTCATTTGAGCAAAGAGACTGGACACTGAAAAAGAGACTATCCCAAGTTGAAGAGAAATGGAAAGGAAAAGGATGAAGCTTGTGGTTCAGTTATTATTATCCTAGAGAAGGTGAAAACGTGCTGATGGGAAATAATATGGCTTGTAAAATTGTGTGAGTTGGAGAAGTGAGAATCAAAATGTATAATGAAGTTATCAGAACATTAACAGTAGTTCATCACGTGCCAGAATTGAAGAAAAGTTTGATTTCCAATTGAGCTCTAGCTGGATTGGGGTATATGACAGTCATTCAAGGTGACTTGCTGAAAGTGTCAAAGGGTCTTTGATCGTGATGAAAGGTAGAAAGGTACAGAACCTATATGCTCTGCAGGGGCACACCGTTGATAGTAAAGCCAGTATCTCTCATGGCTCGACTAGTGAAGAGTTGGCCAAGTTGTTACATCTTTGCCTTGGACATGCCGACAAGAAGTCGCTTGATGTGCTTCGTAAGAGGAAGCTGATTGAAGCCAGGAATGAGAGATTGAAATTCTGTGAGAAATGCATAGAAGGCAAACTAACGAAGACACAATTTGGGACCCTAGAACATAGCAGTAAGGGGCCACTTGATTACATGCATTCAGATGTATGGAGGCCAACATCTGCATCTACCGTTTGAGGGGTAAAGTATTTCGTGCCCTTCATCGATGACTACTCGAGGAAAGGCTGGTATTTGATGAAGTCAAAGGAGCAAGTCTTCGAGAAGTTTAAGGCTTGAAAAGCCTTTGTTGAGAAGCAATCTGGAAGAGCCATCAAGATATTAAGGTCAAATAAGGGTGGGAAATACACATCGAGAGTATTTAAGGATTTCTACAGATCACAGTGTATTATAAGGCACTACATTACGCCTACTGATCTACAATCGAATGATGTAGCAGAAAGATTAAATCGGAAGCTGATGGAGAAGCACCATTGCTTGAGGCTGATTTCTAGACTCCCAAAGGAATATTGGGGGTGAAGCTGTAACTACCATCGTACATCTCGTGAATAGACTACTATCTTCGACGACCAGCTTCAAGATTCTAGAAGAGGAGTGGACGAGGAAGAATGAAATTACTCCTACATGCGGGTATTTAAATGTCCTGCCAATGCACGACAAAAGGAGGACAAGCTTGATTCAATGGCCAGGAAGGCCCCCTATTTCTTGGATACCTTGAAGGAGTGAAGGGTTACATGTTGTTAGATCATATGATCAAGAAGACATTTTTCGGCGGATATGTTACATTTGATGAATTGTCAATGGTCAGGCTGGACATGACTATGTCAAATGTTGGACATAGGTCTGAGGAGCCACACACCGAGGTGGAGCTATTTTCCCGTAATATTGAGAGATGGGATGCTAAGACAGGTCAGAATCTGATTACTACAGAGAATCAGATTATACATGCAGATCAGGTATAGACTCGAGATAAGGTTCCTACCTAGGGTCATGTGGAGGAGTAAGGGGCAACGAGGGCAAGGAGAGCACCAGATAGACATGGAGAGTTGAAATACTCTGCTTCAACGTTTACACTCAAGGATATGCAAGTGTATGTCCTGAACATTGAGCACGAAGAGCCGCTGACTTTTGAGGAAGCTCAGACATCGAGCACAGTTGTAGATTGGTGACTTGTGAGGGAACAAGAGATTGAGGCTCTTTATAAGAATGGCACCTGGGAACCGGTAAAGTTGTTCAATGATCGGAAGGCCATTGGATGTAAGTGGATGTATAAAGTCAAGGAAGTCGAGGGTGGCAATGTGAGATACAAACCCTGGTTGGTGACCAAAGGATTCACACAAAGGAAAGGGGAAGACTATAACGACGTCTTTTCACCTGTGGTGAGACACACCTGTGGTGAGGCATGATAAGTAAGTTGGTGAAAATTAGTCTTTTATCCTGTAAGGTTTTCAGTAATGATGCCGTTTTTCTTCTCCTTTATTATATAAATGATCATGCCACTAGCCTTCTTTCTTATCATCTTTATGAAAATAAAATTAAATCAATATTTACAGAATTTCCCTTCCCAGAATCTGCAATGAGAAACCAGAAGCGCACGTTTTTGAAAACACACGGCAATTTTAAAGCTCTTTTTATGTGCAAACAGGCATGTGAGACTCAGGAGCTAAACATGCAATAGAACAGTTTAGAGCTCTAACAACTGAAATTATTCGGACAATTTAACAAAAAAAACTTCAATTTGAGGCCAATATGATCCTGAATCATTGTCAACAGGTTTTGCCTATCACATCATAAGATATTGTTTCAGTTCTTCGTGCTGTTGATGAATGTACTTCACATTGTTTATTTCTTTATCATCATTATCAAGTTATTCGTTACAGTTCCAAATGAACCCAGAATAAAATACAGACACTCAATGCCTGCAAAATCATGAGAAAGGCAATCCATAAATTATATAGATTGCATATTACATGTAATCTCATCATAATATATTGAGATGCAAAAAATTCTATATCTACAGTTATTTGTGGCAATATTTTCTCTGCCACAGAAAACATAAATCAAAAGACCAAATCAATGGACCAGGTAAGTAACAAGGAGAGCAACGAGCATTAGCACATAAGCTATCCCCTGATCAATCGCATTGCCGTCGCTTGTCGGAGAGGGCGCCATGGCTTGGCCCTGGGCCAGCTGC
This sequence comes from Scilla litardierei, assembly GCA_030789695.1. NCBI lineage: Eukaryota > Viridiplantae > Streptophyta > Magnoliopsida > Asparagales > Asparagaceae > Scilla > Scilla litardierei. Next base: position 317,372,045 of record CM061141.1, on the reverse strand, counting down.
ATGAGCCCACAGAAGAAGAAAGTGGTGAAGAGAAGAGCAGACATCCTCATGCAATTCATCTTTCAACTGATACAATTGGACTATCTGGAATATGGTTGTAAGTGTCTGAATGAGTTCTGGCACTTGATATTGGCTCGGAAAAGAGAGAAGGGCTTAATGTTATGAGAGAGAGGAAGATATGAGTGAGATGAATGGGGATGAATCTTCAACTATTTATAGAGAGGAGTAAAGAAGAGGTCCGGGTCAAATGTCAGCAGTTTTCAGTCAATATTTTGAGTTAAAGGGTTGGCTTTGACATATAAATATTCCTAGTTTGATTTGAGTTGTGTTTTTTTATGATTCATTTATAGTTTTTGCAATTGGCATTCAGAATTCGAGGCTGGACCAAGTCAATTAAAAGCACTTGCAAACTGCAACATTCTACCAACCACAATAATTCGAATTGCAATTGGCATGTACATGTAAGCTTTGGACAAATTGGCCACTCAATATCCACTAGAGCTCAGTCAACAGTAGACCAGTTCAAGAGACTGGGTCAAAAGAGGAAGCCTCTGTATATATACATCAATCCCTCGGCCTTTCTCTTCAAGAATTTCAGCAACATAAGTTCCTCTTCTTGGGTTTTCATTGTAATATTCTGAAATAAGCATTTTTTGGATCCAAGCCATTCAAGAGTTTTCTTGCACACATCCCGTCGGTGTTCTGTATAGCTTGTTGGAGAATGAATTCCATGAGGGTGTACGCTTTGCTCTTCATCACATTCTCCTTGTCAGGGCTGATGCAGATGGCTTATGGCCAACCGGCGACAACAAAGACTTCTCGGATGATGGACGGCAAGGCGATCGATCAAGGAATAGCGTATGTGCTCATGCTCGTGGCACTCCTTGTGACTTATCTTGCTCATTGATGGTTGTGGTTAGAGGAATACCTTTATTTTGCAACAAAAAAAAACAAAGGGGAATGTTCCCTACATTCTTGTAAATTTAAGATTGATTAATCCACTGTAAATTTAATTGTTTTGATTTAAAAGAATGAAGTCTGTTCAGATTGATCTGTTCTGCTTGTTCCGCTATTGTTATGTCTGCCAAATTGATTCGCAATACCTGATTATGTCGATAAAAATTACAATTAATGCTCTTGACAGTTTCCCTCTAATAAATAATCTCAAGGAATCAATTTAGGAAGAAGATAGTGAGATCTCGAATACATTTATGATGTTAAGGAATCTGATCATCATGTTAGTTGTGCATGGTCAGGTGTTAGCTAGTGAAATTGAGTCTCCATGGTTCGAAAAGTATTTGCTTGGCTCACACACTCATACTCAGACTTCATTGTGATTCATGGAAATCAAATTATAATATGTATAACGTACTGATATCCTAGGGATAAGCAGAGAGAATTCAACCATCAGTGGACGATTTGTAAAGCATTCACAATGATTGAATACACACACTCATACTCGCACACAGATTGTTTATGCCTCTAGAGTAACTAATGTTGATAAAAGAACTTCACAAAAAGAAATTATTTGTTAGTTGGTATTTGTTAAGTTGGTACCATACCGAGTCATTATGTGCATATTTCTCTGTTTGGTTGGGTGAGTACTTGTCAAGTAGACAATCACCTCGTAAAAAATCATGCATCATGTATCAACAATCAAGTAGATTGTCTATATGTACCCACAACTATAAGCAATATATAAGAACTAAATTCAAACCAAAAGAAAATCTCGCACCTAACAGAAAAATTTATGTGTGTTCCACCCAATTCTTAATGTACGTCCAGTTGAAGATATCATTAATGCTTCAATCAACTAGAATTACAATATGTTGGACTTGGTTTCAAGGAAAACCCAAGCCCTTTAAGAGCTTTAGAAAATACATGTCAGTAGAAATTATGTGCAAAGGCGGAAGCATTAGATCGTCGAAAGATCTCGTGGTAGAAAACCGAGCAAAACCCAATAGCACAATTGCACAGTGCAGATCTTTAGGCTGTCAGCCGGCCAATAAAATACTCTATATCTTTTATTCAGAAGAGGAACAAAAAATACAATTATTCTTACATATGTAGAGAAGAAGCACTCAATATCTTCCTAAAATCTCTCAATACAATCTTTAAAATTGGCTCTCTCAAACGGCTGATCAAAGCTCTATGTTTCTCTATGTTTCTTTCTGCTCTAAAACCCTCCCCAAGCGTCTATTTTATAGCCTCTAGGGCATAGGCACAAACCGAATTCAATTGAAAGAGCAACTCGAATTTCAAATAGAATTCTGCATCTTGCAAGCAACTCGAACTCAAACCGGATTTTGCATCCAACAGTTGGTGCCTCTGAGCAGTCGAGCTCGCTAGAACCCAAGCTGTGGAGTTGCTAAGAAGTTGGTACCTATAAGAGTCAGCACAGCCCTGAATCCATGTATCTGGCCATGCATGGCTAGATACGCAGGATCCAATGCATAAGTGAGTTGGCCATGCATGACCACTTCTCTGCATATCTTCAATGCTCCTGTAATGCCTCAAATTGAGCCAATTTTTACAAATCTCTACATTGGTGAGATTTTGTGCCTATGTCACACAATCAGCCCTCAATGCTCCATCTCGACAAGAATCTTCTCATGTTCCCTTCAACTTGCCCCAAAATGCTCACCTGGCTCTTCCGAGCCTCAACACCCCTAGTGGTGCCACAATCGACATCATCTCGAAACAATGTTGAGCAACCCCAAGAAATGCTTAAACTTGACTCTAGATACACCCTTTATCAGCATGTCTGCCGGGTTATCTTCTATTTCAATATTGAACAAGTTGATGTCGTCATGATGTCGTCATCCTTTTTATCCACGTAGTCACAAACGAAGTGGTATCTCACATCGATATGATTGGTACATGCATGAAATAATTGGTTTCTATGCTAAGTGCACTGTACTTTGACTATCACAATACAAGTCATACTTCTCTTGATACATTCCCAAGTTGTCAATCAGGTCCATAAGCCATATCATCTCCTTTACTACTTCAGTCAAAGGCATATACGCTGCCTCTGTAGTAAACAAGTCCACCGTAGACTAAATAATACTCTGCAAACAAATAAGAGCTCCTGACGAGTTGAAGACATAACCAATCATATATCTCCTCCCATCCAAGTTGTCTGTGAAGTTGGAATCAACATATCCGACAACTAGCGGACTATCATCACATTTTGTATATTTATGATGTTAAGGAACCGGATCATCATGTTCGTTGTGTATCGCAATGTGTACATATCCATGGTCAGGTGTTAGCTAGTGAAATTGATTCTCTATTGTTCGAAAGCATTTGCTTGGCTCTCACACACATACACATATTTCATTGTGATTCATGGAAATCAAATTATAATATGTATAATGTACTGATATCCTAGGGATGAGCAGAGAGAATTCAACCATCAGAGAATGATTTGTAAAGCATTCACAAATGATTGAATACACTCACTCACACTCACACTCACATAGAGATTGTTTATGCCTCTAGAGTAACTACTGTTGAGAAAAGAATTTCACAAAAAGAAATCATTTAATGGACTATATGTATGTGTGAGTGTGAGTATATTGCATCTTCCTCCGTAGTAGACACGGCTTCTTTAATCTACTTGCAAGTCTATTTCCTCTCATGTTGCCATCGGGTTTTGTAAGGGCCTGTTTTTATCAAGACAACTATTTACGTAGTTAACCTATTTTCAAAAAAAATTTAAAACTATTTTGTAATAGTTTATCAGGGGTTTTACGGCTAAAGTCCCCTCCCATCTTATCTTTTGCTCTCCTTGGTTTTGCATCACTCGTCATAAAATTGTATTCTAACCCATTGAATTTTTGGGATGTGCCTCATCTTCGTACAGTGACAATGAGGGATGGACTCAGACAACTCCACATGACATGCTCCTTTAGCCTTTATCTTTCATTCAATCCATAAAAAAAGAGATGGACTACCTGCACCTCATTTTGAGGTGCAGGGATGTGACTTTTAGCCTAAAGTAGAAAAAAAAACCCAATTTGCCTTTCATTTCTGTTTCTCTCTTCTCTGATTTTTTGCTGTTTTAAACCCATGTCCCATCCTGCACCTCAATTTTGAGGTGCAGATAGTCCTGCTCTAAAAAAATACAGTAGCAATCATGGGTGGTGGGGTTCCATCTCATCAAGTCTCAGTTTAGGGATTCAAAAATGAACATCTGATGGTAAACAAAGTCCATTTTTTTTTCCCTTCGGACTTCAATTAATCCATCTCCAAGTACTGGTTAGAGCTTTAGGGTCCCATTTTATTGCTTAGTTCTTGCAATGCTATCCCAAGTCCCCTCCTCTGAGCTCCAGGGTCGCCGTCACCGCCCTTCGAGCTCGCCTGCGTCGTCCGCCTTCCCACGCTCTCCCATCTGCCACTGAAACCACGCCGGAGCTCCACCCTCAACGCTGCAGGCTCCGCCGCCGTCGGTGCTCCGCCCCGACCGCCGCCGCCGCTAACCCCCTCCGCCGTCGACGTGAATGAGCGAGCCCCCCCTCTCGCTGCATGCGTGAACAAAGGTGAGATTCTTATTTAATACAAGGTATTTTGGTATAATACGTGTATTTGCGTATTTTAGAAATTAAATAATATGGGTTTAATGGTGTAAAATTCATAATACATTATATAAGGATCGGAAAAATGTGAGACTAGCTCCAGAAAATCAAAAATGACACTCTGGACCCAATGACGCTAGTTTCATCTCAATCGAACGCTTAGTTTTTTCAAAATTAATTTTTAAGCCTAAAAGTTAAATATGTTATTTTCGTTCAAAAATCCTTAACTTGATATTTTCACGTACACTAACATGTGAGAAAAATATATGTTATAGTATTCTTTGAGACGGTCATTTTGACAGCTCACTTGAACCATTTCAATGCAGATAGCATCCAGAATAAATGTTGGAATAAATACGTTACTAATTGAAAAATAGTTTTTAAATTATTTTTGAGCTTTTAAAAATTATAAAAATTACTATAAACTTCAGAAAAATATTTCCTCCTGCAGTACAATTATTTGCATTATATCTAGCCTATAGAAAAAATTTAGAATGTTTTTCGACACCGTTTCAATCAGTTTTAAAAATCGAAACGACCAAGTTATTAAAAAGAAAATGAGTGTATTCATTAACCAAGTGTTCTTGTGATTGCAGGTCCCAATTCTTGTGCACCAGCTTCTGTGGAAGCCCTAGATCTAATTTCGGTTTACTACGACAACCTTGAAATCTGTAAGTCACGAGAATTCTAAAATTAGAAAATTACTTAGTGTCCCTGTATGAACTTAGGAACACCACCTATAGCCTCAGAACGGCTACTTGACTTTAACCGAACTAGAAACCTAATCTAATAGGAAAAGTAATCAACTATAGATTACTTTGCCAACTTTCAACTTTGGTGGTTGTAACACACAACCATCAACTTCGGTAAATTGTGTGCTGACGAAACTACCCCCCATTAAACCAACAATTTTTGTATTCCATATTTGTTGGACTTGTCTTTATCCTCAAATTTCTTAGCATCCCCTTTGCTTTACTTTCTGGTTTTAAAACCAGTGGTCCTGGTTAACTATCATCGTGAACAAGGAATTGATAACATCTTGAGAAACATGTTGTGAAATATCTTGTGGAATATCTGGTGGAACATCTCATGGAACATCTTGTGGAACATCCCGTATAAAACATGTACATAGAACACTTGGCACTTCACTGGGGTTTTTGGGGTAACTCATAGTTCGAGAGAGTGCGGGAGTGACTGGAGTTCGATCTTCCGGTCCTGTCGCCTGAGTTTTGGCATTCCGTCCTGCTGCCTGGGTTTTTGGCAAAATACATGTCCCGCTGCCTGTGTTTCGGCATTCGTCTGGGTCGCGCCCAGGAAAGAGATAAACTCGATGGTCACATATTGTACTCTCCGACTTGAGTCACGTAGTGTAGTTACTTTTGCACAGTCACTTTTACTTTATGCACTATAGTCACCTTTACTTTACACGCCACATACACTTTACCTACTACACCTGTGCAGTCACAGTACTTTACCTGTCATACTTTTAGCTAAAGCAGTAGTATGTTTCACATGCCTAGCCTGCTTTACACTTGCACTACCACAGTCAATGGTTCTCTCCTTTCAGTTCAGTTTGCCTTTACTTTTCAGTTATGTGCAGTTGTTACTCAATACTTTACTTTTCACTCTGGTCTGCTTGTACATAGTTACTTTTATCATACTTGTGCACTGCTTCTTTTCTATATTTAAAATTATTGTGACTTACCTACGGTTCCATCTCCGTGGCACCGCAGACGACGTACATATGGAGGTAGATGCTTTTGAGCTAATAGCGCCAAAATTCGACCGCAGCTTTCAGAGCTATTTTCAGTTGTGTACTTTTCTTCTTTCATGTATATTTATTGGGACATCTTGTACAGTATGGATTGTAATAATTGGACACTATTTGAGTATTTTTTTTACATCTCTGCATCGTGGCTATTTTGATTTCACTGGTAACCTACAGGACCTGCGCAAATATCAAATAAGTAACTGGCCCCCGAAAGCGGTTCGTTACAGGTTTAGACGTATAAATCTCTTCTTCTAGCTCCCCAGGTAAGAATGCAATTTGCAATCTAGTTGCACCAGCTCAAAATCGAGTTGTGCAACTAATAACAATAGGATCCGAATAGAACAATGCTTGACCACTAGAGAGAAAATCTCGTTATAATCAATACATTCTCTCTGAGCATAACCTTTCACAACAAGTCTAGCCTTAAAGCGAACATCTCCATCTTCAGTTCCATCCTTCTTGATGTAGACCCACTTACACCCAATCGCTTTCTTTCCAGTAGGAAGCTCCACCAACTCCCATGTATCATTTTTTACAATAATTACATCTCCTCGTCCATTGCTTCCCTCTACCTCTCTGGGTCTTCAGAATGCTTTACTTCTCTATATGAAGTGGGTCTATCAATACAAACTACTGGAAAAGCAAATGAGACCATCTCTGTATATCTTGCAATTCACCATATCTCACGACTATGTCTTCAAACTGCAATGGAATCCATCTGATATGCTATCTGTAAAGAATGGATATCTCCACCATCTGAACCTAAACCATTAATGTCACCATCTGTCTGAAGTGTATCATCTGTAGTCTCTGGTAAACTCTGGCTAGAGTCATTAGTCGCCATATCAGGAACCTTCGACACATCTATATGAATTTGCTCCACATGTGTCTCTCTATGCTCCATTGTTGGTCCATGTCCCTTCAATAATGCTGACTCATCAAACTTCATATCTTTTTTCAAGATCACCTTCCTCAATCTTAGACACCACAACCTGTATCCTTTGACACAATCGCTAAGGTCCAAAAAGATGGCTTTTGGTTCTAAAATCAAGATTGTCCTCCTTCACCACATAGTAGGCCAGACATCCACATATGTGTAGAGAATCTTAGTCAGAAATTGGCTTTTTCGACCACACCTTCACAGGAGGTCTTCCATAGAAAGAAGCAGAAGGTATCACATTGATTGAATATGTAGTGTACGCCAAGGCCTCTGCCCAAAACTCCTTCCCTAGGCCAGCCATAGGTAAGATGCATCGAACCTTCTCCAGCAAGATCCGATTCATCTGCTCGGCTACTCCATTCTGCTGCGGTGTACCGCTAAAAATGAAGTGTTTTTGAATCACATCTCTCCTGCAATAATCCTGAAAGGGGTCTGGCATACACTATGCACCGTTGTCACTGTAGAGTCTCTTGACTTTCTTGCCAGTCTGAGTCTCTATCAGCAGTGGCGAAGCCACGTTGGGACAAGGGGGGCAGATGCCCCCTCAAATTCCCTAAATAAATATCTGCCCATATGTTGCCTCCTCCTCAAACTGCAAAAAAATATCTGCCCCCTCCACATGTGCAGAGCCACCAAAGTCCAAGGCAGCAACTAAGCAAAGCCCAGCCCGATTTCAACAGCCCGAATTACTTTGTGAATGTGTTTCCTCTCATCCGAAAAAAAACCCTATAGAAGAACGCCGCCGCCTTCATTTTTTTCCGCCCGCTATTCGTTTTCTGCTCGGATCAAAGCACGCCATCTTCGTTTTCTGCTCGTCATTAAAGTATCATCCAGATTCCAGACTGTTCACACTTCACATGGGGCCCCACGATCAAAATCATGACAATGCCCATTTTCATTGACGTGCTTGAACCTTCCCTCTATCTATAAGAAGCAGCGGGAGGCACTGCCCCTTGTTTTCTCTCCTGCACTTTTGGATCCTGCGAGAGGTAAAGGCCCTTTTCTTGAATTGCTAGTAAATTTTTTTCATGGGTTTCGACTGTTACTGTTGTTGATATTTCGATTTTTGGGTTTGCAGTTCATCTGTGCCAGTGCATCTGTGAGTCTGTGACTGTTGTTTGTTGGATTGGGAGGTAGATTTTTTTGTTTTGGTTTTGCCAATTGCGGCTTCAGTTGCTTTTATCTTTTTATTGTGTGTTTTTGGGTGTCAAATTAGTACGCTCGTCGCATCGCAGTCGCAGGCAGATCCAATTTGAGGGGGGCAGAATAATTCTTCCTTCCGATAAATCAAAAACTTATATTGGACGGCAGCAAGTTGGTTCGGATCTGGAAGCATTTGCAATTGCAAGTTGCAACTCAAACTTTTGATTCTTCTTTAAGTTGGAAGGTATGAATCCCGAAACCATCTATTTTTTGTACCAATAGACATATTTCACTTGACTTCTATTGATACTTCTAGTGGGTTGGCCATCTAAGGCTAATCTTCACAGAATCATGTAGGGCATTTTCATGTAGTGGTTTGACTAGTTTCTTTTAGAACTATGTTATTGCATTTATAATTTCAGTGACATATCAATTTTACTCTCTCCAAATGAAGTATCACGTCTACGAACACAATTCAGAGATACAATAATAATGCATTTAGGACATGTTATATTAAAACTGTTTCTTGTTTATTTTTAGTAAAAACTAATTATCGAATTGTCTAATGTCTTCCACTAATGGATAAGTTTGTCACCAGACGAACGCTGCCAACCTTAGAATTAAACACTACTGACAAAGTACAACCCCGACCAAAGATAAGTCGCATAGATGGCGTAGCTAATCTTGAATCAGATCCTGGACTCCGAGCTCAAATATTTGATTACCATCCGAATGATCAAGATATAGTTCGTAGGGCATATCTACAAAAGGGTCCTTTTCAACCAAGGAATTTCAAATTTCCACAACGAGAGTTCGGGAAAACATTGCGTCGTTTTAATGAGAATTGGTTTACTAAGTATGGAAGCTGGTTGGAGTATATCATAACAAAGGATGCTGCATTTTGCCTATATTGATATCTATTTAAATCTCATGTAGGAGGCGGTGACGATGCTTTTACAGTTTGAGGTTTTACAAATTGGAAGAAACTTTAAAAATTACAAGCACATGTTGGAGGGGTTAATAGTTCTCACAATCAAACTTATAGAAAGAGTGAAGCTTTGTTGAAGCAGGAGTGTCATATTCAATCATTTTTTGAAAGACATACCGAGCAGGAGAAAACAAAGTATAAGATTCGCTTAATCGTATCTATTGATTGTATACGCTTCCTTTTACGCCAGGGATTAGCTTTCCGCGGTCCTGATGAATCACAAGGGTTACACAATCAAGGAAACATTCTTGAACTTTTGGAACACACTGCCAGGCAGAATGAATCTATTGCCTATATTGTTTACTTTTGGAACACACTGATATTCAAAAAGATATTGCTGAAGCAGCTGCTGCTGAGACCATAAATGTAATTCTTGAAGATATTGACGATGCATTATTTACCGTGTTGATTGATGAATCTCGTGATATCTCAATTAAAGAACAAATGGCAATTGTTTTGCGTTATGTGGATAAGAGAGGATGTGTGATTGAGAGATTTGTATGGGTAATACATGTTCTTGAAACGACATCAATTTCATTGAAGATGGCACTTGAAGCATTATTCTCAAAGTTGGGATTAAATATTATGAGGTTAAGAGGACAAGGATACGATGGGGTAAGCAATATGCAAGGTGCATCAAATGGACTGAAGACACTCATTTTGAACGAGAATCCGTCTGCCTACTATATTCATTGCTTTGCACATCAACTTCAGTTAGCACTTGTTCATGTTGCTAAAAACCATAACCAAATTGCTTTACTTTTCAATATGGTTTCTAGTGTTGTCAATATTGTTGGGGCATCATGCAAACGTCGAGATGCACTTCGAATAAAGCAAATGTCTAGAATTGTTAAGCTCATAGAAAGTGGTGAACTTTCAAGTGGTAAAGGATTAAATCAAGAGACTAGCATGAAACAACCATGTGACACACGTTGGGGATCACATTACGGGACAATTTTAAATTTGATTATCATGTTCCCATCTGTTATTGATGTGCTTGAACTTGTGGCAGTTGATGGTCAAAATCAAGAGGCAAAGGGAGAAGCATTTGCCTTACTAGGCTCGTTGCAAGATTTTGATTTTGTCTTGGGATTACATCTGATGAAGAATATATTGGGAAATACAAATGAATTGGCAAAAGCTTTGCAGCGAAAAGATCAAGATATAGTGAATGCAATCAACCTAGTCAAGATATCCAAGCAACGATTACAGACAATGAGAGAAACTGGATGGGAGCTACTTCTTCAAGAAGTTTCATTGTTTTGTACAAAATTCGATATTATTGTGCCTAAAATGGATATTGCATTTGTAGCTCGAGGACGAGCATGACGCAATGCAGAAGCAACGACAAATCGTCATCACTATCGAAATGAGTTGTTTTACACGGTCATTGATCTACAACTTTTTGTGCTTAACGATCGATTTGATGAAGTAAACAGCGAGTTGCTTCTTTGCATGTCATGTTTAAACCCAAGCAACTCATTCACATCCTTCAAAAAAGAGAGTTTAGTTCGTCTTGCTCAATTTTATCCAGTTGATTTCTCAGAGTAGGATCGTATGATGCTCTCTGATCAGTTAGAGACTTACATTCTTGATATGCGTGGCAGTGATGACTTCTTAGAAATGAATGGTGTTGGCGATCTTGCAAAGAAAATGGTGGAGAAAAGAGAGATGTAGTATATCCGCTTGTTTATTTACTGATAACATTATCCTTAATCTTACCAGTTGCAACAGCTACAGTTGAGCGAGCATTTTCTGCTATGCATATAGTGAAGAATCGCTTACGAAACCGAATGTGAGATGAATGGATGAACAATTGCATGATTACATACATTGAAAGTGACATTTTTGGCAGCATCAGCAATGACGTGATTATCAAGCGATTTCAAGGCATGAAAACACATCGTGGACAATGCTAGTGGAAGAAGCAGATAGATAAATTTTTTGGGATCATTTTTTTGAAGGCACAAACTACAAACACATATATTACTTAATGAAGATCAATATTGAATGAAATTTCTATAGATCTTTTTGAAATTATTTATTTTATTATTTAATTTATGTGACGTTAAATACTTTGCCCCCCTTTACTGAATTCCTGGCTCCGCCACTGTCTATCAGTGGCTTTCACACTATAAATTTCCTCAGAACCTGATCTTTTGACTTTAAAGGGAACACACATACCATGCATGAGAAATCATCAATAAAAGATACAAAATAGTGTTTTCCTCCCAATGAATACATCTTTGTTAGTCTCCACACATTGTGTAGACATAGTCAAGCACTCCTTTTGTATTGTGAATGGCAGTCCGAAAAGATGCACATGTCATTTTGCTGAAAACACAATGCTCGCAGAAATCAATTCTTCTGCTCTTGGCTCCTTGTAGGCGATCTCTCTCAATATGCTTTTGTAGAGCCTTCTCTCCAACATGTCTTAGACGAATGGGACAAAGTAATGAATCATCTCTGTCCTCCATGCAGAAGACTGATGCAGTGCCAGTCGCCACTGAGCCGTCCAAATAATAGAGGTTGCCTTTACGCTTCTCCTTTATCAAGATCATCGCTCCCAGTCACCCTCAAAGCTCCATTCTCTATGGTCACTCTACACCCCTTGGCTTCAAGTGACCCAAGTGATATGAGGTTTTGCTTTAGGTCGAGAACATACCGTACCTCATCAAAGTTCCGTGAGAATCCATCACCTATCTTGATCCGAATTGTGCCAATGCCTGCCATCTGTTAGGAACCAACAAAAGATAGGATTTTTATTGAGAAAACAATAGCAAGAACTAGATAATTGGATACAAAAAGGTGTATTCTCCTCCCAAGACGCCTAGAGGACGTCCGCACTTGTTTACTCTAGAACTACTCCTAGGACGCTCAATAGAGAATATCTCAAAATATCAAGCATGAAAAATATCAAATGACGGCTAGCCCTATTTATAAAATAAACTAGGGTTTCCCTAGGATAATGGGTGCGCGCACATAACCTTAGGGGGAGGGGCTGGCGGCTACATGAGGCCCGGCCCATGTGGGCCGACGGGTTAGACCCGCAGGTCTAACAATACTCCCTCCCCAAAAGATCCACCTTGTCCTCAAGGTGGTGTAAGTCTCGGCGGATCTACTCCTAGTGGGAGTCGTCCTCCCCTCAGATGCCTTCGTCCTCCAGGTCATCATCCTCGTCTGCTTCCGCTATCAATACCTGCAGCTTCCGATCCACACAACGGTGTCCGGGAGAGAAGCGCTCGTCGCATCTGAAACATAGCCCCTTTTACCGCTTCTCCCTCATCTCTGCATCGGTCATCCGTCGAAATGGGCCCCCGAGCGGGGACGGGTTCTCCTCACCCGTCTTCTCAAGCCCTGTCTGAACTGTCTCAGTAGGGACCCCAGCTCCGCCTATCCCAGTCGTGGTGATCCGCTGCATCTGCACACTGTAGCCGCTCCCGCCTCGCCTATCCTCAGCTCGGGAGTCCTCCACCATCTGCGCCATCTCGATGACCTCTGAAAGCCATCGAGGCTTGTATGGCCTCACCGCAGCTCGAAGACTAGGACGCAGCCCCTTCAAGAAGGTGCCCTCCAGCGACTCGTCGGACACCCCAAGAACTCGCCCCGCCAGTGTCTCAAATTTTTCAATGTACTCCCGCACCGGCCCCTCCTGCCTGAGGGCAAATAGCTGCTCGTGTAGGTTCCCCAGGCGGGGGTCGCGAAACTTCCCCAGCACCAAGTCCTTCAGCTCCGCCCAGCTACGGATCTGCTGCCTCCTCTCCTTCCACTAGAACCACCCTAAAGCTCTCCCCTCCATTCAGATGGCCGCCGCCTCTAGCTTCTGCGCCTCGGTCATGTGATGTGCCACGAAATACCTCTCCGCTGTGAACAACCAGGCGTGTGGATCGTCTCCAGAAAAGATCGGCATCTTCAGCTTCCGGACTCTGTAATCCCCTCCAAAGTGCCCCTGCTCGGGCCTCCCATCGTCTCTGTGACGCGGACGGTAGTGTTGTCGCCTCTCGTCCATGGTCTCGTAACGCCTGGGTGGCCCCCCTCCGCAAACCCCATAGTCCCCTCGGTCTTTGTGCCCCGCGTCACCTCCAACCCCGCCCTCTGGCCACTCCTGGTAGTCTCTGTACCTCCCTCCGGTGCCTGCTGTGCGTCTCTCCTGGTGGTGGGGCGGTGGCTGCCACCCCCGTCCTCAAAGCGGGGGTCAAGAGGGTCCCGATAGTAGTCATCGTGCTCCTGAAAATCCCCGGGTCCCAAATCCTCCTCGAAAACACATGCCGGAGCCTCTCGCCGTGGCGGATCTTGCTGAAAACCCCCAAATTTGCCGCCAAAAGCCTCTGTCGAGTCGCTGATCGCTCCGGAATGTAACCCAAAGAACGGTTGTAGTTTTACCGCAAGCGCACGGTATAGCGACGAGCGGGTTATCGAACACAGGGAGGACGAATGACCGTGCTTGTTCCAATCAACCTGGCTATTAAGAAGAGAGAAATTTGCCTTTGGCGATCCTGTCACAATCGTCAGACAAAGTGCGGAAATATCAAATCAAATAAAGAACGTCTAGGGAATGTGGAATTCCCGCTACTCACCGTATTTCGTAAATGTGGTTCATTGGTATCAAAATTGCTAGAATAAAATTTTGGATGAACTAGTTGCAACTAGATGTAGAACCTAGCTCACGCTCTCGCGCTGTTGCCGGTCTATAGCTATCCTAGGTTTCGGGTCCAATCTCTTGCAAACCCTAGCCTAGGCAAGCTAGCATTAGGATCAACATCATCGTTCAATCGCGCCCCGCGCCCACTCTCGTGCAAACTTAGGCCACGACCTAGGTTGGGATAGTTCCTACCCGTCCAATCTCTTGCAAACGGGTATCGGCATGGAATTGCAACCGGAAACCCTAGTATCGGTCCAATCTCTTGCAAACCGATACTACGGAAATTCGATTCCAATCCAATTCGGATTTCTAGGGTGTCCTAACGAATTGGGATCCAATCTCTTGCAAATCCCAATCGATATGAATACCTAGCCATCTGTAGTAAATCGATCCCAATCTAATCCCTAATAGCAATCCTAGCAAAATTCCTACCAATTCATCACAAATATGAAATTGGGCTCGTAGGGTTCATCCCCACGCCCCAAGACGTGGAGACTACTCACAATTCATAGCACAAACACAAAAATAATCAATGAAATTAATAAGAGAATTCATCATAATATTGAGATATGCAATAAAAATAGTATTTTTAGAGGAGAGAGACATAAACCAATGGAGTTCTTCAAATAATTCAACAAAAATCAACTTTTGTCTCCTCTCCAATCACAAGAATAAAGCTAAAAAGTTAATCTAAAAAACTGCAAAAATCTAAGAGAAAAGCTCTCCAAACTAGGGTAAAAACAGGGGTTAAATACCCCCCAAAATCGTCCAAAAAACTGTGACCAAAATGCCCCTGCGCAGCCTGAAATCCGCAATTTTCTCTACAGGCAGCGCGTCGCACTCGGCCGAGTGACAAAAGTCGCTCGGCCGAGTGAGAAACCCTGTAAATTTCCAGTAAGTCTGGGCCTTCGGGGGTCTTCACTTCGGTAGTCGCTCGGCCGAGTGAGTTGTCGTCACTCGGCCGATGGCTTCTTGGTACTCGGGCGGTCGGCATTTGCCACTCGGCCGAGTGGGTCTTCTGAAGCTCAGGCAGACGAAAAACAGTAAGTTGGCGATTTTTGACATGCGTCGTCTGGGTGCCACTCGGGCGGACGGGATCTCGTCACTCGGCCGATGTGGCTTCCGATGCTCGGCCGAGTGCACGTATGAAACGTATCCGATCTGGTCGGCCGAGCAGTGTCTCGCTGGTCGGCCGAGTGAGTCCTTCACTTGGCCGAGTGGGACACCAAAAATGCCCAAACAGCTTGTTTTGGCCTCCTCGTCGCTCCTGTGACGTCCTTTCTTCTTCCGCTCCTCTCCAACAGCAAAATACCCCTCGGGGAGGTCGTCGGTGACACTCTGGAGTAGGCGTATCTCGAGATCACTCCAAATCGCTCCAAATCACCTGAAATTCGACAAAAACAAGAAATCGTGAAAAGCATCGCAATATCGTCGATATATCGTGAAAAACATGATTTGGGCGATCTAAATGGCATGCAAACATACAGGAAAAAAGTGTAAAATAAAGAGTGATCAAAATCCCCCAAGCTTACCTCTTACTCGTCCTCGAGGAAGATAAGTAAAAGGCGAACCAGTTGGATTCGGAAAACGAAAACGGCGAAGAACGAAAAGAAAATGAAAACCGAAGAAGAACGAAAAACGAAATAAAAACAAAGAAGAATGAAAGAAGCGAAGAGGGAAGCTGCTAGATCATTTTCTCAGGACGTGGGTTTCGCTTACTCTTATAGCATGCACCGAATGAAAAACACATGTCAAAGAGTTTTATTTTGTTATCATAGTATATTAGTGCAATTAGAAATAGAAAACCCCACGAACAACGATATAATCATGAAAAACGGAATAGTTTTAGAATTAACATCGTCTGAATCATTTAAAGCGGTATACAAATCGCAGATCACACACTTTTCAATTGAACGCTTTCTATGAGGAGTATAGGAATATCACTCAATAGAACAGAAAGAATAGAAAAGTATGGATTTCATGAAATGAGTGCTAGGCATAGATTTCTGGACTTCGCTGAAAATAATCTCACTGAGTATAGAATATTACTTAGCCTAGGTTGTCGTGCAACGTCAAGTAGTCGCTCTCTCACACATCATCGGATTCCCTCCCCCAAGCTTATCTATAAGCATGGTGGCATAAAAAATATT
Source organism: Scilla litardierei (assembly GCA_030789695.1). Taxonomy (NCBI): domain Eukaryota; kingdom Viridiplantae; phylum Streptophyta; class Magnoliopsida; order Asparagales; family Asparagaceae; genus Scilla; species Scilla litardierei. Next base: position 317,355,831 of record CM061141.1, on the reverse strand, counting down.
CACATCCCCATTTTTTTTAAAAAGCTCCAAAAGTAGTGAAGATGAACACGAAAAGAGAGAAGAAAGAAAGAAAGTGAGATGAGATCTTTTATTGAGGATTTTTCCTCTTTTCTTTTCCTTTTCTTTTTCTTTTGCTTTTTTTTTCTTTTCTCTTTTTTTTTCTTTCTCTCTTTTTTTGAAATAGCATATATACACGATGATCCCAACTCAAAGAGAGATAATGATATACAAGAATTTTTTTCTCCTTTTTTTTTGAATTCGGGAAATTTGGAGCTAGGAATTAATAGCGGGGGAAATGCCATATAATAGAATCGCTAAGGGGAGATTCACCAATGATTTTAAAATAGAGAAATGATGTTCAAGATTTGTGGAGAAAGAAATAAATATATCTCTCGGTTCACTCTATAAGACATGCACGACAACTTCAGCAGGGTAATCTAATCTACTCAGTTTCGATCACAAAAAAAACTAACTAATCCAGATTTATCATGGCTAACATCATTCAATCATCCTGAAGTGAAATGTACAAATCATGCATATAGAAGTGATATAGGAAAAGAAATCGGTACTCCAGATATAGGCATTCAATGCGTGAATCTTGGTGTGTTTTCTGCGATAGCATACATATGAATATTCAGACTCAGCTAATAATAAACTTTCATCCATTTTCATGTGGAAAAAGTGTGGGTTACTATCTCTAGATGCAAGGCAAGTCATAGCATATGATATCAGAAATAAAGTCTAAGACATGACAAATATAGCATGCAAATAGAGTAAGCTAACTCCACGTAATCATCATCATAGAAAAGTCATCTCTAGCATGAGATGAAAAAAAAAGAAATAAAGATAAAGGGAAAAAATAAAACTATTCACAATGCAGCACACAAAAAGATAAGAGAAACGTGATGCATGGTAAAATAAAAGAAAAAAATGATGAAAATAAGTGCAAAAGCGGAAAACGGCGTGAAGAAAAAAAAACTAAAAATAAAGGTGGCAAATCGAAAAAGAACGTGAGAACTCACTCCCCCAAGCTAAATGGCACAGTGTCCTCAATGTGCAAAGTGTGGCACACCGAGAGACAAGTAATGTGAGGGTTAAGTGAGGATGCATGCATGATGGAAGAAAGAAAAAGAAAAATAATGAAAGGAAAAATATGATGCGGACATGATGCATGCAAATAAAGGAGTGAAACAGATATATAGGTGTGGCACCAAAAAACTCTCCCTCTCTCCCAAAAAAGATATATAAAGATATCAGCAGGATGAGAATCCAAAATAAGTGAGGGGAGGGGGGTGGTCAAAAAGCATCAGGACCCAGTAGAAAAGGGCAGCACAACGGCAAAAATAAACGATGGCATCAAGGGTGCCTAAGAAGGTGGTGCTGCGCCGTCTCCGTCCTGAGGCGGATGTGGTGGTGGTGGTGGTGTAGGCTGCTGAGCGGGGGTGGGTGTGGAAGTGGAAGCAGGCTGAGTGTGTGTGGTAGTGGGGGTGGGAACCTGCTGGGTGGGTACGGGTACGCGGGGGAGACGCTCCAGGACCTGGGTAAGACAGTAGTGAATCTGCGGGAGCAGGTCAAAGCGGCCAGCCATCGCAGTGACGGTGGCGGTCAGGGTCCTAAGGTCGCCTCTGAGGCCACTCACCGCCCCCTCGAGAGCACGAATGCTCTGAAGTACAGTGTCAGGGGGAGGTGGTGCAGAGGGACGCACCGGTCGGGGTTGTGCAGGTCGGGGCTGGCATACTCTGGTGGCGTAGGTGACGGGCTCAGCAGGCAAGGGAACAAAAGGAGATGCACTCGCAAGTGTGGGCCTGGCCTCAGTGCGAGGCTGGGCAGGACGGTGAGAAGTGGAGGCAGCAGCAGCGAAAGAAGAGTACAAAAGTGGCAGCGAGGCGGCCAGAGAGGTCGGTGGCACAGACGTGTGGACAGACGCCGCGACACTCTCGGAGAATACAGCAGCAGTCTCAACAGTGGTGGCAAACGAGGGCTCTCCGCACTCAACTATAGTCGGCGGGCGCTCGGGTGGGGCAGAGGAAACGGGCTCGGCAGACAGAGGGCCAGTGGTGGTGGTGGCAGGCGTGGAAGCAGTGGAAGTGGGCCCAGCTAAGGTACTCCCGACACCGACAGCAGTGTGGACAGAGGTGTCGGGAGCAGCAGAAACATCAGGGGAAGGCTGAGGGGCCACGGGGTCAACAGGGGCAGCAGGCGCGGCAGGTGCAACAGGGTCTGCGGGAGCAGCGTGGTCCTGCTCGGCCTCCTCGGCCTCGAGCACGTAAGCGGCTGGGATCAGAACATCCATCGCAGGGAGCCAGTCCACCTGGGCCGGTGCAATCTGAGTCCGAGCTGGGCTCGGAAGAATCATGTAATCGGCACCGTAAGGGCCGTGCAGCCAGACCCAGTGTCGCTCACCATGCGGACGCAGCATCTTCATCCGGGCCATAACATCAATCGACAGAGAAGTGGGGCCCGGTGCTCGTCGCAGGTCGTCAGGGAAGTCCTCGCCGGTCATAAGGGCGAGCAAGGTGATCAGGCCGCCGCAGCATATCGGTGAGCGAGCGCCCATCGATACGATGATGCGGTCCAGAAACCAAGCCGCGACATCAATCACGACGGCGGGGACCAACTCATCGCCCTCCCTAGATAGATCTCTGGGTCGTGTCATCGCGTAGAGTATATAGAGCTCTGGCATGGACATCGTGCCCGGCTCATATCTGGCCAAAAAGGTCGTCGCCATAAGGCGTTGAGCTATACGGAGGCAGGGATGGACAATGGCCGAGGCCTTAGCCCTACTAGGGTCAAAGGCAGCGTGAAGACCCGTAATCCGGGCCCAGAAGGCGCCGGCGTCGAAGGAAGGTGGGGGGATATGGGTGGGGGCGTAACCTCGGTCGGCCCCGGGGACATCGGGCCACGAGAAGAAGGCTCTCATCATACCGAGAGTGACCTGGCACTCCCGGTCCATGAACCGAAACGAGCATCCCTCGTCGGTCCGGGCGATCGAACTAAGTACCTCAAGTGTCGGGCGGGTAAACGTGTCCGCCGACACCTGAAAGAAATCTCGCCAGCCCACGTTGTCGTACAACGTGAGCATCCCCTCTAGTACCCCCAGGCGTCCTAGGTCAGCAAGGTGTGCAAACCTGGAGGGTACGATCGAGCGCTGGGAGATACGTTCGAAAGCGGTGCGGTGTGCGTCGTTCCGGAACGTGATCCCCAGCGGCCCGATAAGTGGAGCCGGAGGTGGTGGCTGTGGAGCGGCAGGGGGTGGCTGTGCGGGGTGTATGGGCTGTGCGGGCACTGCAGGCTGTGCGGGGTGTGTGGGGCCTGCAGGGTGAACGGGGTGTGGTGGAGAAGGCGGAGGAGAGCCCTCCAACTCGTGGGAGGGGCCGGCATCATCCGACCGCTTCCGCTTGGCGGAAGCTCTCCTCGACCTCGGCCTCGTCCGGGGCGGCATATGGGCCCCGAGCGCGCACTAAAAAGCGTGAAAAGTGCGGCGTGTGTAAAATAAAGGAAAGAGTGTATCACGACACGCCGCGAGTGCACAAATGTGGAAGCGTGCGAAGACGACGCCTCCACGTAGCCCAAATCAGTCCCTGGAAGCTCCCCTGGGCTCCCCTAAGCTCCCAAAAATAACCTGCGCATGAAATGGAGATATCAGCGAGTAATATTCAAAACGTACGGGGCATTAGGGGTATAATAGATAGAAATAGAAATTAATTTGGGTTTGGGGTTCGTTAAGCACATGGATCCTCGAAAAACACACAAAAGAGGAGAAAACAGGCTGAAAATAGGGTTACCAGAGTCGGCCGGAGCGGTGGTCGCCGGCGGCGACTCGGGCGAGGCCGGCGGCGACTCGGGCGAGGGGCGGCGGCGGCTCGGCCGGCGGTGGGTGGCCGAGCGGCGGCGCGGGTCGACGGTCGGGCGAGTGGGCAAGGGTTCGGGCACTGGGGATACGAAAAGTCGGGGCGCGAGCGGATTATGTCGTTTTGAAAAACGCGCCCCCCCAGCCCCTTTTATAGCAGAAGTTACGACTCGGCCGAGTGACTAGGTCGCTCGGCCGAGTAGCGCAACGGAAAAATTCCCCCACCGCTTATGCTTCGGCCGAGCGGCCTTGCCACCCTCGGCCGAGTGGAGTAAGTCCATTCGGCCGAGTGGCTCAAGCTACTCGGCAAGACTCGCCCTAGGAGCGTATCCGTTTTACTCGGCCGAGTGAATATATATACTCGGCCGAGTGGCAGTTATACTGAAATCAGGAAAATAAACAGAGAGTTGGGTACAGCAGACTTCCCTCGTTCGTGAGCGGCTCGGCCGGACGAACTTGTGTGCTCGGCCGAGTGACTAGTATACTCGGCCAAGTGAGCCTTATGTTCTGCTGTTTGTCTTCGTTTGGGCTCTAAACTCCGTCTTTCTTCCTCCAATCGATTTTATCTTCCTCCTAAGCATCGAGCGCCTTCCTGGGGCGCTCCTCATCGCCTTGTGCATCCTCCTAATGATGGGTACCTCATTCTCCTCTCCTGTCAGGAAAAATAGGACCCGTTATCACAAGATTTTTGGGCGAACGACTCAAAACACTAAAAATTTCTAAAACAAAAATAAAAGAAAAGTGAAAATAAAGCAATAACCGTCGGGTTGCCTCCCGACAAGCGCTCGTTTAAGGTCGTGAGCTCGACCCCCTATGATTTTCAATTAATGCGGGATGTTTGGTGCATATGAGATGCACCCGTCAAACTTTCCGGGGAGAACGCTTGGATTCGGAAGTTGCGGCGGCGTGTTCTCCCTCGGTGGTCTCCCGTCTCGAATAGTGTTGGGGGGAGGCTCCCCCAAGCTAGCATTTGCTCCGGTCAACGGCTTCACCGGTGACACCGATTTCCGTATCGGCGGAGCTTTCTTCGGAGACTTTAATTTCGAGAGCTTGCAGAGCTCTCGAATCCTTGCGACATCAGCGTCGCCTTCATCATTTTCAGCGGAGAGGTCGGGGGAATCATTTATCTTCTCATCTTGGCCTAAATCCGGGCCTTCCTCGAAATCTTCATCGAATAGAGCGTCAATGGAGTGGGGGATCGCCTCCTCAATTACCTCATCAAGGAGGTCCGAAAGATCATCCGACCGTTCCTTAAGCAAATATATTCTATTGGTTTCGCCCGTTGGGACTCCCTCGGAATAGTGTTTGAGCCTCTGACCATTTACTTTGAATGTGGAACCGTCCTTGCTTTCCAACTCGAAAGCTCCTCCCGGTTGTATGTGCTTGATGGTGAAAGGTCCGGACCAACGTGACCTCAACTTACCGGGAAATAGTCGGAGCCGGGAATTATAGAGCAAGACCTTGTCTCCTACCTTGAAGTCTGTGACGGTTATGCGGGCATCGTGGAGAATCTTGGTCCTTTCTTTGTAAATTCTCGAGCTCCCGTAGGCGTCTCTTCTTATCTCATCAAGCTCGTTGATGTCTAAGAGTCGCCTTACCGCCGCACTCTTGTAATCATAGTTAAAGGTCTTGATGGCCCAATATGCGCGGTGTTCCAATTCTACCGGCAAGTGGCAAGCTTTCCCATAAACAAGTCGGAACGGTGTGGTGCAGATGGGAGTGCGAAAGGCCGTGCGATATGCCCATAGAGCATCGTTTAGCTTCATTGACCAATCCTTTCTAGATCGATCCACTGTCTTCTCAAGAATTTGCTTGATCTCTCTATTTGAGACTTCCACTTGGCCGCTTGTCTGGGGGTGATATGCCATGCCAACTCTATGGTTTACCCCGTACTTCTTTAGCATGGCCTCAAACTTGTTTTCTATGAAATGGCTCCCCCCGTCGCTTATCAAGGTACGAGGCACTCCGAAACGTGGGAAGATATTCTGCTTGAAGAACTTAGAGACGACCCTTGCATCATTGGTAGGGGTGGCGATTGCTTCCACCCATTTGGAGACATAGTCAACGGCCAATAGGATATATTTGTTACCATTGCTCGACGGAAATGGTCCCATGAAGTCTACTCCCCAACAATCAAAAAGCTCAATTTCTTGGATGGGCCTCATTGGCATCTCATTGCGTTTGGAGATATTCCCGGTCTGTTGGCATCTATCGCACCCTTTTACAAAAGCGTGGGTGTCTCTAAACATTGTTGGCCAGAAGAATCCGCTCTGCAAGATCTTAGCGGTTGTTTTAGAGGCGGCATGATGCCCTCCGCATGGTAGGCCGTGGCAATGCAAAATGATAGACGTTGCCTCCTCTTTAGAAACACACCTCCGAATGACACTATCTTTGCATATCTTGAAGAGGTATGGATCTTCCCAAAAATAGCTACGGACCTCATACAGAAATCTCCTCTTTTGATGCGTGGGTATCCCATGCGGTTTAATCCCACAAGCCAAGTAGTTGACGAAGTCCGCGTACCAAGGTACTTCTTCGGTCCTTATGGCATATAGCCTCTCATCCACGAATGTGTCGTCGATAGGTAGACTCTCATCCTCCTTGTCGCGAATGAGCCTAGACAAATGATCCGCCACGACATTGTCCGTACCTTTCTTGTCTCTGATCTCCAAATCAAATTCTTGCAACAAGAGTATCCACCTAATCAACCGAGGTTTGGCTTCCTTCTTGTTCAAAAGATACTTCAACGCCGCATGGTCGGTGTGGACAATCACCTTGGAACCAAGGAGGTAGGAGCGAAACTTCTCTATGGAATAGACGACCGCTAGAAGCTCTTTTTCGGTAGTTTTGTAGTTTTTCTGCGCGTCATCCAATGTCTTGCTCGCATAGTATACCGCATGAAGCTTCCTATCTTTTCTTTGTCCCAATACCGCTCCAATGGCTTGGTCGCTAGCATCACACATTAGCTCAAAGGGAAGGCTCCAATCCGGTGGTTGTATGATGGGCGCGGAAACTAGTGCTTCCTTCAAGGTGTTGAAGGCTTGCAAGCATTCTCCTAAAAAAACAAAAGGAGTATCTTTAGCGAGCAAGGAAGTAAGTGGTCGGGCAATCGAGGCGAAATCCTTGATGAAGCGGCGGTAAAACCCCGCATGACCAAGGAAGCCTCTAATGCCCTTGACATTAATAGGAGGAGGAAGTTTTTCGATTACCTCAATCTTTGTTTTATCTACCTCAATTCCTCTCAAGGAAACAAGATGTCCGAGAACTATACCTTCCGTGACCATGAAGTGACACTTCTCCCAATTTAGAGTGAGATTATTTTGTTGGCACCTTTTAAGGACTTTAGTAAGATTGGCCAAACAAGAGTCGAACTCACTTCCATAAACTGAGAAATCATCCATAAAGACTTCCATAATATTTTCAATGTAATCGGAAAATATGGATGTCATACACCTCTAAAAAGTGGCGGGAGCATTACAAAGACCAAACGGCATCCTACGGTAGACATAGGTACCGTAGGGACAAGTAAAAGTGGTCTTTTCTTGGTCGTCTTCGTGCAAAGGGATTTGGAAGAATCCCGAATACCCATCGAGATAGCAAAAGTATTTATGTTTTGCTAGGCGTTCAAGCATTTGATCAATGAAGGGCAATGGGTAATGGTCCTTTCGGGTGGCTTTATTGAGTTTCATATAGTCAATGCACATTCGCCATCCCGTGACGGTGCGTGTAGATATGGGCTCACCTTTTTCATTTTTTATGACCGTCATCCCCCCTTTCTTGGGGACGACGTGAACGGGGCTAACCCACCTACTGTCAGAGATGGGATAAATGATACCGACGTCGAGCAATTTTAGGATTTCCTTTTTAACCACCTCCTTCATATTCGGGTTTAACCGCCTTTGAGGCTCTATGGAGGTGGCGTCGGTATCTTCCAAATGGATCCTATGTGTGCAGAGCCTAGGGCTTATCCCTTTTAGATCGGAGATAGTGTAGCCAAGGACATCCTTGTGGTTCCTAAGAACGTCTAGGAGTTTTTCAAGTTGATCTTGCGTGAGGTGGGAGTTTACTATCACCGGGAAAGTTAATTTATTACCCAAAAAGGCATACCTTAGATTCGGAGGTAATTGTTTAAGTTCTACCTCATCAGCTCGCATGAGTTTGGCGTCTTCCTTGTCATCCGGGTTTAGCTCATGTTCAGGTGGCGCGCTCTCTTGTGAAGAGTCAGACTCACTACTTAGTGAGGACGAGGCATCGAAATAGGCGCTCTCCGATTCTGTGCTAGCACCGTCAAAACCTTCACTCTGTTCTGGTTCGTGCCTGGAATCAAGAAACACATCAGACGATTCATAAAAGCAAGAGTGAGCGTCATAGAGTGTAAATCCCCGAATGTCGGTTTGCTCGAAGGATTCTTCGGGAGTATAGTGTTCTTCGACATTTGTTCTACCGTCTTTGAAATATAATTTGTCGTCGATCACATCAACTCTGACATTGCCTCCGATAGTCCCATCCGGGGAGACTTGGTCCATCACAAAACTAGCAAACAGTTGTTCGTCGGGGTCCTTGACATCGATAGCAAAAGCTCCGGTAGCGTGGACCTCGTCGACAAGCTCCTTAAGGAGGTCTGTGAAGGAGTCATAGTCTTCCTGACTGAGTTCTATTGTTGACATTGCATCCTCCATTCTCCATGTTAGGATCTTATGCAAAATACGGGGAGAATATGCAAATAGGGCTGCGAACAGAGTTAGAACAAGACATAGAAGAAAGTAAAGAAAGAAAGAAAGAAAGAAGAAATAACTGGGTGGTCGATGCCGAACACCGTCAAAATGCGAGTTCCCCGGCAGCGGCGCCAAAAACTTGATCGCTCCGGAATGTAACCCAAAGAACGGTTGTAGTTTTACCTCAAGCGCACGGTATAGCGGCGAGCGGGTTATCGAACACAGGGAGGACGAATGACCGTGCTTGTTCCAATCAACCTGGCTATTAAGAAGAGAGAAATTTGCCTTTGGCGATCCTGTCACAATCGTCAGACAAAGTGCGGAAATATCAAATCAAATAAAGAACGTCTAGGGAATGGGGAATTCCCGCTACTCACCGTATTTCGTAAATGTGGTTCATTGGTATCAAAATTGCTAGAATAAAATTTTGGATGAACTAGTTGCAACTAGATGTAGAACCTAGCTCACGCTCTCGCGCTGTTGCCGATCTATAGCTATCCTAGGTTTCGGGTCCAATCTCTTGCAAACCCTAGCCTAGGCAAGCTAGCATTAGGATCAACATCATCGTTCAATCGCGCCCCGCGCCCACTCTCGTGCAAACTTGGGCCACGACCTAGGTTGGGATAGTTCCTACCCGTCCAATCTCTTGCAAACGGGTATCGGCATGGAATTGCAACCGGAAACCCTAGTATCGGTCCAATCTCTTGCAAACCGATACTACGGAAATTCGATTCCAATCCAATTCGGATTTCTAGGGTGTCCTAACGAATTGGGATCCAATCTCTTGCAAATCCCAATCGATATGAATACCTAGCCATCCGTAGTAAATCGATCCCAATCTAATCCCTAATAGCAATCCTAGCAAAATTCCTACCAATTCATCACAAATATGAAATTGGGCTCGTAGGGTTCATCCCCACGCCCCAAGACGTGGAGACTACTCACAATTCATAGCACAAACACAAAAATAATCAATGAAATTAATAAGAGAATTCATCATAATATTGAGATATGCAATAAAAATAGTATTTTTAGAGGAGAGAGACATAAACCAATGGAGTTCTTCAAATAATTCAACAAAAATCAACTTTTGTCTCCTCTCCAATCACAAGAATAAAGCTAAAAAGTTAATCTAAAAAACTGCAAAAATCTAAGAGAAAAGCTCTCCAAACTAGGGTAAAAAACAGGGGTTAAATACCCCCCAAAATCGTCCAAAAAACTGTGACCAAAATGCCCCTGCGCAGCCTGAAATCCGCAATTTTCGCTACAGGCAGCGCGTCGCACTCGGCCGAGTGACAAAAGTCGCTCGGCCGAGTGAGAAACCCTGTAAATTTCCAGTAAGTCTGGGCCTTCGGGGGTCTTCACTTCGGTAGTCGCTCGCCCGAGTGAGTTGTCGTCACTCGGTCGATGGCTTCTTGGTACTCGGGCGGTCGGCATTTGCCACTCGGCCGAGTGGGTCTTCTGAAGCTCAGGCAGACGAAAAACAGTAAGTTGGCGATTTTTGACATGCGTCGTCTGGGTGCCACTCGGGCGGACGGGATCTCGTCACTCGGCCGATGTGGCTTCCGATGCTCGGCCGAGTGCACGTATGAAACGTATCCGATCTGGTCGGCCGAGCAGTGTCTCGCTGGTCGGCCGAGTGAGTCCTTCACTCGGCCGAGTGGGACACCAAAAATGCCCAAACAGCTTGTTTTGGCCTCCTCGTCGCTCCTGTGACGTCCTTTCTTCTTCCGCTCCTCTCCAACAGCAAAATACCCCTCGGGGAGGTCGTCGGTGACACTCTGGAGTAGGCGTATCTCGAGATCACTCCAAATCGCTCCAAATCACCTGAAATTCGACAAAAACAAGAAATCGTGAAAAGCATCGCAATATCGTCGATATATCGTGAAAAACATGATTTGGGCGATCTAAATGGCATGCAAACATGCGGGAAAAAAGTGTAAAATAAGGAGTGATCAGTCGCGCGGAGGCCTGGAAGCGTCCTGGGGGCCCCAGCGGCCCCCCCGAGGGTCGGCGGGGGTCGCCGAAACCCCAGTAGGGGTCGGCGCCCCCGACAGAACCCAGGGGGGGTTCGCCGGGCCCACCCGAGAATCCTGGGGGCCCCAGCGGCCCCCCCCGGGGGTCGGCGGGGGTCGCCGGCCCCTCCTGGGGATTCGACGCCCCTGGCCGACCCCGGGGGGGTTCGCCGGGCCCCCCCTGTGCTCCAGGGGGGCCCAGCGCCCCCCCCGGTGGTCGGGGGGGTCGCCGGACCCCCTGGGGGGTCCGCCGCCCCTGGGCGAGCCCAGGGGTGGCCGCCGTCCCCCCTGCGGCTCACCTGGGGGCCGATGACCCCTGGGGCTGTTGTCGCGGCCCCCCGTTCTCCTTGCGTGCTTTCCCGCGGGGTTGATCGTAGTCACCGGTCCATCCTTGGGCTTCTGCGGCCTTTCGCCTAATCTCCTCTCGATAATCGATCCGCATCGGCTCCTCTTCATCATCATCGTCCAGATCTTCCGCCAAAAAATCACTTTTTGGGTCAAAATCTTCAACTTTCTCCTTTTCCTTCTTCAAAGGTGCCGCCTTTTCCCCCGATTTAGGGTTTTCCTCCCCTTTGTTGTTCACCGCCAATTGCTTTAGGGTTGCCATCATTTGTGCGAATTGGTCGTCGTGCTTCGTTTGATTTGCCGTCAATTGGTTGACGGCCTCCGTCAATTTTGCCATGGATTTGTCGTTGGCCGCCAAAGATTTCTTGATCCCGTCGATTTCGCTCGTGAATTTGGCCTCAAAGCTTCAATTTTGTCGTGGGATCTTGTCGTAGCCGCCATGGATCGTCACGTGCTCTGATACCAAAATGTTAGGAACCAACAAAAGATAGGATTTTTCTTGAGAAAACAATAGCAAGAACTAGATAATTGAATACAAAAAGGTGTATTCTCCTCCCAAGACGCCTAGAGGACGTCCGCACTCGTTTACTCTAGAACTACTCCTAGGACGCTCAATAGAGAATATCTCAAAATATCAAGCATGAAAAATATCAAATGACGGCTAGCCCTATTTATAAAATAAACTAGGGTTTTCCTAGGCTAATGGGTGCGCGCGCATAACCTTAGGGGGAGGGGCTGGCGGCTACATGAGGCCCGGCCCATGTGGGCCGGCGGGTTAGACCCGCAGGTCTAACACCATCATGCAAGCACGACCATCCGAATCGTGCCAATTCACTTTTTCAATAATCATGCAAACATCATCACTGGTAGCTCTAAATGAATAACCATGTGTTTGACCTATAGATGAAAAAAATATGCCGATGAGTTGATATGAAGACGTGACATGTTTTAGGATGATATGATCATGACTCGCTATGTGGATATTTTCCCCTAGGAAGCACATCCTAGGATTCGTTTGCTAGACAGTTGTTTCTTTTAGCTGCACTTAATTTGATGAATGTACTACACGAAGGCAACATAATTAATGAGTGTACATTGCCGCTAAATCATAATCATAATAATCAAGCGGATGATGGATGACACAAAATATGAATGCCAATAACTGGAAAATTTTCAAAAATAAACAAATATAGAAAGTTCTGTAAGAAAAAAATTAGTCAAATACATTATGTGTGTAAGTATGTATGACAGAGAGTCTGCATTCTGTTATAACAAACTCTCTTTCTTGAGTTGCATGTTCCTTGGTTTCATCAAAGGTTTATGCAACACATTCTGGATGAATGTACTCCATATTGTTTGTGTTGTTAACCAAGCCATTCTTTCCCGGGGTTAATTCATTATTATTCTAAATAAATCCAAAAGAAAAGAAAATATACCAACGACTGAAAATTTTCGAGGAAAATAATCAATTAATCATACACATATATGTCACATTGAGTCAACATCTTTGAGACATACAAAATTCTACTTATATGGTTGTTTTGTACGAGATAATATGCATCACGCGGATGGATCAATGAACCAGATATGTAACAAGCAGCGCAACGAGCATAAGCACATAAGCTATGCCCTGATCAATAATCGCCTTGCCGTCGCTTGTCGGAGAGGGTGCCATGGCTTGGCCATGGGCCAGCTGCATAAGCCCACAGAAGAAGAAAGTGGTGAAGAGAAGAGCAGACATCCTCATGCAATTCATCTTTCAACTGATAAATTTGGACCTTCTGGAATATGGTTGTAAGTGATTGAATGCGTTCTGGCACTTGATATTGGTTCGGAAAATAAAGCAGGGAATAATGTTCAGAGAGAGAGGAAGATATGAGTGAGATGAATGGGGCTGTATCTTCGACTATTTATAGAGAGAATTAAAGAAGAGGTCATGGTCAAATGTCGGCAGTTTTTCAGTGAATATTTTTAGTTAGATGGGTGGCTTTGACAGATCAATATTCTTCCTAGTTTGATTTGAGTTGTATTTTTTTTCCTGGATTCATTTCAAGTTTTTGCAATTGTCATTCAAAATTTGAGGCTGGACGAAGTCTATTAAAAGCACTTGCAAACTGCAACATTCTACCAACCACAATAATTCGAATTGCAATTTGCATGTACATGTAAGCTTTGGACAAATTGGCCACTCAATATCCACTAGAGCTCAGTCAACAATAGACCAGTTCATGATTAACATTATTGAGACAAGTCTTCGAGACTGGGTCAAAAGAGGAAGCCTCTTCTTGGGTTTTCATTGTGTATATATACATCAATTCCTCAGCCTTTCTCTTCATGTATTTCAGCAACATAAGTTCCTCTTCTTGGGTTTTCATTGTAATATTCTGAAATAAGCGTTTTTTTCCCCGATCCAAGCCGTTCAAGAGTTTTCTTGCACACATCCGGTCTGTGTTTTGTATAGCTTGTTCGAGAATGAATTCCATGAGGGTGTATGCTCTTCTCTACATCACATTCTTCTTGTCAGGGCTGATGCAGATGGCTTATGGCCAACCGGCGGCAACAAAAACATCTCGGATGATGGACGGCAAGGTGATTGATCAAGGAATAGCGTATGTGCTCATGCTCGTGGCACTCCTTGTGACTTATCTTGCTCATTGATGGTTGTGGTTAGATGAATAACTTCATTTTGCCAAAAACAAAAACAAAGGGGAAGGTTCCCTACATTCTTGCAAATGTAAGATAGATTAATCATCTGTAAATTTAATTGTTTTAATTTTTAAAAAAAAATTAAGTATGTTCAGATTGATGTATTCTACTTGTTCCGCTATTGTTATGTCTGCCAAATTGATTCGCAAATGCCCGTTGTTAAAATTGCATGAATATACCTGATTATGTTGGTAAAAATTTCGTGTAATGCTCTTGACAGTTTCCCTCTAATAAATAATCTTCAATTTATGTAGAAGATCAGTGAGATCAAAGCGATTGTCATTGCTTACACAAGTTCACAAATTGACATAATTTTAAGGATGCTATACGTGCGAAAAGCATTTGCTTGGCTCTCTCTCACACGTACACATACTTCATTGTGATTCATGGAAATAAAAATATAATATGTATAATGTACTGGTATACTGGTGGTGAGCAAAGAGAATTCAACTATCATAGAACAATTTGTAAAGGCATTCACAATGATTGAATACACAGTCTCTCTCTCTCTCTCTCTCTCTCTCTCTCTCTCTCTCTCTCTCTCATAGATTGTTTATGCCTCTAAAGTAACTACTGTTGATAAAAGAAGTTCACAGAAGGAAATCATTGATGATACTGAGTCATTATGTGCAGATTTCCCTGTTTGGGTTGGGTGAATACTTGTCAAGTAGACAATCACCTCGTTAAAAAATCAAGAATCATGTATCAACTATCAAAGCTAACTAACGGTAATCTCTACGTAACCCGCAACTACAAGCAATATACGAAATAAATACAAACCAAAATAGAATCATGCACCTAACAGCAAGATTTATATTGTTCCAGCGGATTCTTGATATATGTCCAGTTAAAGATATCAAGATTAATGCTTCAATCAACTTGAATTACAATATGTGGGACTTGGTTTCAAGGGAAAACCAAGCCCTTTAAGAACTTCAGAAAGTAAACGTAAGGAGAAAACTAAATTTGGCTATCAAACAACTCTCAAAGCTCTCTGCTTTTACGTTACATGAACTGCAAAAAATCAACACTAAGGATTAGCTCGCAAACTTCTCCAAAACTCAAACCAATATACCCCAGATTGCCTCTAAAATAAACCCAAAACCCACTTGGATTGGCAACGGATCCTCCTCAGAATCGATGTGTGCCCACTCAACCACCACCTTATTCCCGCATCACTCCTAAATGTTCCATCTCTGTGAGATTGTTTCTGTTTCTGTAATGTTACCATCTCGCGTGCCTGCCACTTCGTTGTGCCATGTGACAGGAACACTGTGCATGCCCACATGTCGCGTGTGCAATGTGCTACGGGGTACTGCGTCGGGTTGCTCATGGGCTGACCATGAAATTTTGCCCAAAAAAAACCAATGGAAAACCTGAAGAAATATACTGCTAGACCGAGCTAAAAAACAATAACTAGGCTACAATGAATTCTGGTTTTAGGCTTCACAAATCTCCAAAAACTCCTAAAATTTTGGATGCATACTTAAGTTATTTTAGGTGTTTTGTGTCATATATCCAACGCTCCACATTGATACAAACAAACCTTAAAATCTAAGCCAAAGCATCCACCTTCAAACTAACAATCTCATTATGAGATCTTGGCACATGTTTAGGGAGCTTTGCACTAAGAGTCACCAACTAACCGAGTGTCTAATGAAACACTTGTAAATGTGCATCTCCAATTTCAACGCCACATCTTCTGAATTTATAAACCTGAAGCAATCTTAACAGGCTCTTCATGGCATCCAGTGACACCCTAGCACTTTTTCAAGGAAAACAAGTTTGACACCTGCTCAAACTTCACCGTCGACTCCATTGCCAAATTCTCCTTCTTATGAATTTCCTCTAGACGTGCCAACTTGTTAATATCTTCCTAAGCACACAATTATCGCAACGCATCAATCGTGTCCCTATTGTCAATAGGATTTTCCTGCACGTGTAGTGCAAGTGCCAAATTTACGTAATCATAGTATCGATATATGGTCTTTATGGTGTGCCGTCCTACTCTGCTAGCAATCGAGTCATCCACGGTTGCTCTACAATCTTCAGCTCAACTAGAACTCCCACTACCATCATCATCATTGTTGCATGTAGTAGTAATAGTTGAAAAAGATGATACAAAACAACAAAAATATCTCTGAATTAATCTTTGATTAATGACGATTTTTAGAGATTTATCGGAGCTCAAACCATGATTTATTCAATCCCAGTCCATGAGTTATTTTATGGAATTAAACTCAACGGTACAGCCGAGCAGTTTAAGGCCCAGCATCACAGTTCGGAGAAGCCTGGACGCGGTACAAGGACGTGTGGCGGTAATCCAGCACATGTCGCATAATCGAACGACACAGACATAAAGCATGCATGGAGAGGGCGCAGATCGAGTGGGATGCAGATTTCGATGCCTAATCCGAATCCAATTAGATTCAAGACCCATTTTTTAATTTAAACATGTTTCGGTAAGGGTTTTTTGAGGAAATTCTCGAGCAATTTCTGAGCAAATTTCTCCGTATGTAGAATATCCAAAAGGCAAATTGAGGGATTTGATCGGGTTGTTTGAGAGGGTTTTTCATTATTTTCTTATTTTCTTCTTCAATTTTTAGAAGGCTTGCTTTATTTCATTGAATCAAAGTCATATCTTGTAATCCAATATTATTGAAGCATTACTGATTCCTCCAACTGAATGTACACCAAGTATTGGGTAGAACCAGTATAAGTCTTGGTGTCAGGAATGTATTATTCTTTTGTTTTGTGTTAGTTTCACGTAAATTACTGTGTTGCGGGTTTACAGGAGAAAGACATCTGCTTTGTTCGTTGCTTCCAATGATCTTGGAGTTACACAATGTGATTGCTTTCTTGATAAAGCTATCAAAAGGGCATATGAGCCCAAGAGAGGTGATCTCAATCATTCTAAACAAGTGGTACCAGAGTAAGATTCGTTGAACAAGTCCAAGTCGATGGCAAAAAGTTCTTCCACAAAGGATGGTGCAACCAAAAGGCTATTGGTTTGAATTCATATACCAGTGGCTCATATGTGACAGTTGGAGGAGCACGAATAAAATTGAAAAGTTTTATGGCAAGAGAAACTTCGAGATATGACAATACAAGTTCAAAGCAATCTTAAGAAAAGATCATTCTACAGGGTGGTGTACAATGCAGGGACTTTACCGATTGATATCTCGAAAATGGAGAAGATAGAGATGGAGGTCTCAGCGATGACAATCATCCTACTCAATTTATCGGATGATGTGATTTATCATGTGTCTGAGGAGACTATGACCAAGGGACTATAGAGAAATCTCAACAACTTGTATCTTAAAAAATCACTCACCAACAGGCCGATCTTACTGAAGAATGTCTTTACTTTTAAGATGTGAGACTGGACCTCATTAAAAGATCACATGGATACCTTCAATGGCTTAGTGATGAAGATGAAGGCCATTGGATTGACTGTAAAGGCAGAGCATGAGGCGATGATTCTGCTCATGTCATTGCCAGAGCGATACACAATGGTCGTCAATACCATGGTCTACAGCCGGGATACTCTCATTCTTAAGGATGTGAAGGTGTGGCTCTACAACAAAGAGTTGACAGATTGGATGGCAGGAGTTGGTCTGAGCAAAAGAATTTCAGACAGCCATGACCTACTTGCTTCAGGATAAAGCAATGTGAGAGGTGGTAACAAGAGGAGAACGAGATATAGGACCAAAGACATAACGTGTTATATTCATAAGAAACAAGGACATTAGAAAAAAGACTACCTAAATAGGAGGAATAAAGGCATCAAGGATATGAAAGGATCTTTGTCAGTTGCAGTTGTGCATACGGAGGAGATGATGTTGTGCACCGAGCGGAAGCAATCAGATCGCCGAAGTATCTAGACCGAAGAACAAATAGAGGAAAAACAAACAAAATATTTAGGTCGCCTTAACGACTAAGAAAACACTTCTCTTGATTTTAATTAGAAGATACAAAAGACACTCAACTACTCCTAAGAAATCCTCACAATTGACTCTCTCAAAGATGGCTCTCAATGATCCTATAGAACTTCCAATATAACCTCATACAAGTTTCTCCAATGTTTCAGTAGAAGCTCAATTGGATTCCCATTTTTCGATGCTAATAACCATACATTTGTTATCCTTTTATAGGACTCAAAGAGGAGGGGGTTGGTGCACCAAACCCCTCATTCTTTGACAAATCAAAAGAGGGGCTGAAGAGGGGAGGGGGTTGGTGCACCAACCCCCTCAAATTGGTATTTATTTGACAAACAAGCAGCTCATAGGGCTACTGAAAATTTCCAGCAGCCCCATGGGTTGCTGGAACGCGTCAATATCTACAAATCTCTACCTTGGAGAGATCTTGGGTCTATTGCACACAATCGACCATCAACGCTCCTCCTTGGTGAGAATCATCTCGTGTTCCTGTCATCTTGTCTCGAAAGGCTCATATAGCTACGCAGAGCCTCATTCCCTAGAAGGGGCCACCAAAGTCATCTCATATCATCAACATACAAGTCCGATCCATACTCGAACGTGAATCCAATATCGACCTTCATAAGCTCATTCGTTGAACAATCACTAGTGCCAAGTAGCTTCACCCGATCCTTGGCTTCATCAGTCGTCGTTGATTCCATCTCATCACACCAATCTTTCCTTCATCCACATAGGTCATCATTGTACTCCACCTCACTGAATAAGATCGGAGACTCATCACACCTGACAAAGAAACCAAACGAGACCCTTTTTATAGGTTGGCATCTCTCATACCTTGGTCTCCAAACTTTGATAGAATCCATCCGCTGTGCAAGTGGTGGGGACAGGGTATCTCCATCATACTGACTTGAAACATCACCTCTATTGGCACCGCCTCTCCGGAGATCATCCAATGACGTCGTCTTTGGTGTGTGCGAGCTTGAGTCGGTAGCTCGCTCATCTGAAAATCTCGTCATCTTGATCATCACCATATCATCCAAGTAATAGAGATTTCCTTCACGCTTTCCCTTCATCAGAATCATTATTCCTCGTGTCACCTTCAAAGCGCCGTCCTCCATAGTCACTTTGCACCATTGTGCTTCTAATAAACCAAGCGATATCAAGTTGTATTTCACGTCAGGCATATAATGAACATCACATATGCCCCGTGTGATACCATCACTAATCTTTATGCAGACCGTGCCAATGCCCGCCGTCGTGCATACTCCATCGTCTCCAAGAATGACTTTACTATTACAACCTTCATGGAAAGTAGTAAAGTACTCTCTGTGAGGTGTCATATGGAACGAGCAACCCGAGTCGAGAACACATCCCCCCTTCATCACCCCTTCCGTCGCACCAACTAGGACCCACTCATCCACCTCCCCGCTTTTGACGATGTTGGCGGTATCTTCCTTCTTCTTATTGGCCTTTGGGCACTCCCTCGTCCAATGTCCTCTTTCGTCGCAAAAGGCACATTGATTCCTCTCGATGTCTATGCGCAGAGCTCAACTATTGTCCCTCATCTCGGATCTATGGTTCCCTTTGCAGCCCCCACCTCTTTCATTGCTCCGACCTATAACCACAATAAGCGCTTCGGACCACTGGCCTTTCATCTTATCATCATACTTCTTTCTAAATTCATTACTAGTAAGAGCATTAGAAACGTCATTGAAAGTGATAGATTCTTTACCATAGGTTAAGATCGAAACGATGTGCTCATAGTCTTTATGCAGAGAGTTGAGGAGAATCATCGTCTTGTCCTCATCTTTCACCTTGACGTCAATATTCCTTAAATCTGTGAGGAGCTTGTTGGTGTAGTCGAGGTGTTCTTCAACTGAAACTCCTTCTTCCATCTTGAGGCCAAAAAACTTCTTCTTTAGGTGTAAACGATTCTCAATGTTCTTCTTCATGTACTTCTCACCAAGCGCATCCCATAACGCTTTCACGTTCGTCTCCTCCATAAAAGGGTATTTCTTCTCATTTGTCAAGTAGAGCCAGATCGTGCCGCAAGCAGTCCGGTTCATCATCTTCCACTCCGCATCCGACGTCGTAGTTGGCCTCTCATCTAGTACTTGATCTTGACCAAGTTGGTTCAAGATGTCAAGTACTCCGCATCTCCACATACCGAAGTTGATACGTCCATCAAACTTCTCAATTTCGAACTTCGTACTGGATATGATAGTTCGCGCTGTTGAAAATTACGACATTGGAGTAGAAGGATTGTCGTCGCCACTTTTGCTCATCTTCTTCGTCTAGATCTTCGTCGCCAAAGCTCTGATCCAATTGTTGCGTGTCGAGTGGAAGCAATCAGATCGCCGAAGTATCTAAAGCAAAGAACAAATAGAGAAAAAACAAACAAAAGTTTAGGTCGCCTTAACGACCAAGGAAACACTTCTCTTTATTTCAATTAGGAGATACAAAAGACACCCAACTACTCCTAAGAAATCCTCACAATTGGCTCTCTCAAAGATGGCTCTCAATGATCTTATGAAACTTCCAATAGGACCTCATACAAGTTTTCACAATGCTTCAGTAGAAGCTCAATTGGATTCCCAATTTTTCGATGCTAATAACCATACATTTGTTATCCTTTTATAGCACTCAAAGGGGATGGGGTTGGTGCACCAAACCCCTCATTCTTTGACAAATCAAAAGGGGGGACTGAAGAGGGGCCCTCAAATTGGTCTTCATTTGACAAACCAGCAGCCCCATGGCTGCTGGAACGAGCCAATATCTACAGATGAGGAGTGAGAAGGCCTACGATGTACTCACTTTGTGCTCTTCAAATGTTATTAATCATGCTTGGGTCATGAATTCGGGGGCATCAATTCATATGACACCAAATACAGAGTGCTTTCGTACCTACTAGAGGAAGAAGGATGGATCACTCTTTATTAGCAACAATAAAGAGCGTAAAGCTATTGGAGTTAGTTGGGTAAGGATCAAGATGTTCAATGGCATAGTGCACACACTCACCAATATGTGCCATGTCCTAGAGCTGAGAAAGTCACTGATTTCATTGGGGCATTGGATTTCATATATTGCAAGATTTCGATAGAGAAGGAAGCCCTTAAAATATTGATGTGTGTGATGATGTTGATGACAGGTGAAAAAGTCAGGGATTTATATCTGCTGAATGGAATGACAATCAATGGAGATTTTAGTTTCAGAGTTGAAAGTTTGTAGAAGATTGATTCGACCAGGCTATGGCATCTCAGACTTAGACATGTCGTGGAGAAAAACGTAGATGCTTTGAGGAAGCGTGGTCTAAACTGGAGTTTTGCGAGGATTATGCATATGAAAAGCAGACAAAGATTAGTTTTTATGAGGAGAAGCATGACATAAGAGGGATTCTTGAGTATGTTCACACTAATATTTGGGGTCATGCACCAGTTCACTCTCTAGGTGGAGCTTATTACTTCATATCGTTCATCGACAATTTCTTCAAGCAAGTATAAGTGTATGTGATGAATAAAAAGCCAGAGGTACTTGAGAAGTTCAAGGCATAAAAGACCCTTATGGAGAGTCAAATGAGGAAGAAACTGAAAATGCAACAATTTGAAAATGGTGACTAGTTTACTTCTGCTAAATTCAAGGAATTCTATGAGAAGCATGGAGTAAAGTGGTACTTCACTACACCAAGAGATCTGCATTCAAATGGAGTTACAGAGATGATGAATAGGACATTTCAAGATAAGGCGATGTGTCACAGATTTACACCTGGTTTGTCGAAAGAATTTTGGGTCGAAGCTATATCGACTGTAGCTTTATCGGCTGTAGCTTATTTTGTGAATAAAATTGCATCTTCAACTATCGTCGGTAAAATTTTAGAGGATGTTTGGACAGAAAAGCCAGTGGATCTAGATCATCTTTGGACGTTTGGATGTCCAGTTTATGTTCATGAAGAATGTGACAAGTTCGGCACCAAGGGAAAGAAGTGTGACATATTAAGATACATGGACGCTATCGAGGGTGACAAACTTTGGAGTCCAGATGTAAAAAAGATCTTGGTTGGTGAACAAGTGACATTTGATGAGTCGATGGCGCAGCAAGAAAAGTCTTTAAGAAGTATCGAAACAAGTAGATGCAAGGAGTTACCAAATGAGGTTGAGGTACTTATTTTAAATCGTAGGATCGACATATATGTTAGTAAAGGAGTGGCGGTTGATGGAGAGCATCCACATGAGGTTACTACTAGATGTAATGATGGTAGTGGAAAATCTAGTCAAGGTAGAGATCCTAGAGCTACTATGAATGCCTATATTCCTAACAGAGTGGGATGACGCATGGTGAAGGTCCTATCTCTCTATAATGATTACATGAATTTGGTTTATGCATTCCATGCGCATGGAGATCCTATGGCAGATAGAATTGTGATGAATGCATTGAGTTTGGACACAAACTCAGGGTGACGGTGTACTATGAAAGATGTTGATATATTAGAGATTCTCAAATACGTTCATGAGAAGGAGTATCTGACGAAGGACATGTCAGCTGTGAAGTTTGAGCAGCACTTAAACTTATTTTTCTTGAAAGGGTGTCATAAGATGGCACGGAGAGACATTACATGTTTTGTTTTAGGTATGGATTTAGAAGATACAGTAAATTCATAGATTTACCTTCAAAAAGGGGTTCATTAGACACTCAGTTGGTGATGCATAGTGCGAAGTTTTGAGATATTGAGTCTTACCCTGAGTAGTTTTGATGATGTACAAATGTGTTATCTAATATCGTTGGATGCATGTGTAAAAACTTAAGACAAATCAAGAAAAAGCACGCAATGGATGTGTGATGAGCTAAACAAGGCCATGGATCAAACAAAGCTATGCAAGGAGCTTGAAGAGCCAAAATGCATCAAACGGTCTTCAATTTAATAAGTTATTTGATGTAATTGTTTATTCCATGCTTTAGTATGTTACAGCCGTGCAAGAAGCTCACACACACATAGAGACACCTTAAAATTGTTTTTAAAATGTTCTAAAATATTTTAAAATTATTTCATAAGTTTTATAGCTCTATCGCATATATCTGTATCAGGAGTCGACTCCAAGAGAAACAAAAACTTAAACGACTTATTGGACTCCGCCATTAGTCGACTACTACTTGCACAATAGTCAACTACTACTGCGAGGAGTCGACTCTCAGACCCCCAACAGTCATATTTGACCTGCATTATGATTTTTGTGATTGTGTTTTTATACCCGTTCGGAGGGAAGTTTGGGGTTTTTTTCTTGAGCTGTTTTCATTCTTTATATATGAGGTTTTGCTCATGGAGTTTTTCATGGATTCAAGATCTATCTTTTGAAAAAGAAAATAAGTTTTTGAAGCTCTAAAGTTTTTGAAAAACTATTTCTCTCTTGGCCAAAAATTCTCTAAAGTTTTCAATAGGGCTGTTGACGAACAGAACGTTCGATGAACTACTCGTGAACAAGCTCGGTACATGTTCGTTTACGTTCGTTCGGTAAGCTTAATGAACAAGCTTGAACAGATTTTTAGAGCTCGGTTAGTAAACAAACAGAGCTTGAACATAACTATGTTCGTTTATTTATGTTCATGAACAAGCTCGTTAAGTGTTCGTAAACAAGCTCGTGAACAAACTCGCTAAGTGTTCATGAACAAGCTCGTTAAGTGTTCGTGAACAAGCTCGTTAAGTGATGTTTGTGAACAAGCTCGTTAAGTGTTGGTGAACAACCTCGTTAAGTGATGTTCGTGAATAAGCTCGTTAAGTGTTCGTGAACAAGGGCTTGAGTGAACTAAAATTAAAATTAAACACTCACCTCCTCAAATTGAATTAAACACATACACCTCTTCAACTTCCCATCTTCCCACTCCTAAACTCACAGGCTCCCAGCTCTCTTTTGGTCCATTGCCATTGTTCGTTCGTTTGTTTGCAAATCTGTTCATGAACAAGATTGATTGTGTGTTCGTTAACACGTTCCCGAACATGTTCACGAACAAGCTCACGAACAAGCTCGATTAGTCTTGTTAATGAACAGAACGTTCGTTCGGTAAGCTCGGTTTACGTTCGTTTATGTTCATTTACGTTCGTTCGATAAGCTTAACAAACAAGCTTGAACATGTTTTTAGAGCTCGGTTAGTAAACGAACAGAGCTTGAACATAGATTTTGTTCATGAACAAAACCAAGCACACTGTTCAAGCTCGTTCAAGCTCGTTCGTCAACAGCCCTAGTTTTCAATCTTTTTTGGCCTAACTTCTAGATCTCCCAAAACCATATTCTCTCATTCATTAGGAGATCAATCTATATAGCCTCCACACATCATCACAAGCTTCAAGCAAGGCTATAAGAAAAGATGTACGCAATCGTCTTTTGGTAAGGAAGAATCCTCAAGGGTTTAGGTGGTAAGTTTTAATCTCTTGGGAAAAGATTATATTTTATAATTTCCACTTAGAAAGAGGGTTATAACTATTGGGGAAATGATGGATTAAATCCAAGCGAAACTTGGGATTAGATGTAGCCCGTGTTTGGGTGTACCAGGATAAATCTCTTGTTTGCGATTTTTATCTAACATCTGTGGTTGTAATTATTTCTTATGCTCATTTCCGCTCCATAAAGAGAATTGAGGAGATATTTAGACACAAGAAAGTTTTCAGGCACAAATAAAACTTAAATATGATCACAAATAAAACTTGAATGTGATCAGAATAATTTGGTCGAGAGAAATCTATTATACAAAAGCAGATGTTGTCTCATGTGACATGTTCGTCTCATGTGGCATGTTCGTCTCATGTGGCAATGTCACATCGCCACATGGGACATCCACCTCACCCCTCCAATGACCAAAAAGCCACCCAAAACCCCCACAAACACACCCACACATTCAAATGACACCCAAAACAAACCAAAAAAATACACCCCAAGCTCAAACAACACCCAAATACAAACCCAACTTAACACACCCCAATCAAAAAATCCCAAAACCCCAGAAATGATACCCAAACTCACACACACTCTTCACATTTGATTTGATTTGGGTCATGCGTCATGATTTTGTGGGGATTTTTTGGGGGGGTCCATGTGCACTTTGTGCATGTGTAATTTCTAGTATGTATATATGCATATGTATATTCACACACACATGCATACATACATACACACACACATACGCACATATATATGAGAATAATGGGTATCATATGGCATATGAGGCTATGCCTCATATACCAAGACATAAAAGGTGGGAAGTACAACAAGTACAAGCCCATGTGTGACTTGTACTTCCCACCTTTTTGTGTTTTCGTATATGAAGCATAGCCTCATATGCTATATGATACACATTATTCTATATGTATGTATGTATGCTCTCTCACATAAATGGGACAGATACAACCAAGTATAAGTGGTTGATTTATGTAAGAGGGCATATGAAGCCCTCTCTCATATGGCGTATGATACCCATTATTCAATATATATACACAAACATATGTGTGTGTGTGAATATGGAGGTGTACTGACAGCTCAGGAGAAATTTTCCTGCGTTGACAGTGATTTGAGGCCCAAAAAAGTTTTTTTAATTTTTTTTACAATGTGTTCTACAACTTGTTGGCTAAATCTCCACCAATTTTCAAGTCAATCTAACACCATTTGAGGCTCCATCCGTGCGTTTCAAAAAGATAGCTCAAATTCTAAAACTGTCGACGCAACATTTTTGAAATGCATGTATGGAGGCTCTCAAACGGTGTTGGATTGACTTGAAAATTGGTAGGGATGTAGCTAACAAGTTGTAGAACACATTGAAAAAACCATTCAAAAAATAGTTTTTTGGGCCCCAAAGTGCTGACAGCACAGGAAAACCGATCATGTGCTGTCAGCACACCTCCATATTGCTCTCACACACATACATGCATATATATATACATATATATGAGAATAATAGGTATCATATGGCATATGAGGTTATGCCTTATATACCAAGACATAAAAAGGTGAGAAGTACAAGCCCCACATGGGCTTGTACTTGTTGTACCTCCCACCTTTTTGTGTCTTGGTATATGAGGCTGTTAAATCCTTTTTTGGATCAATATAATTGGGTTGACGTGGACTCCTTTGACGAGATGAAGCTTCGTCAGCCGTTGAAGTGGGACCCTTGGTTGGTAGAAACCGGAGTCGATGAGATAGGATCGCGCAACTATGGTGTAGACAAACCTAGCTCCATGCTATCTCCAAAGATCATCAGGGAGTCAGGGCTGGGGCCTGATCGATTCCCCTCCGATGCTCAAGTTAGCTTCTCATGGAGGAAAAATAAAGGGGAGCATCAAAGAGGAAGATAAAGGAAAAAAATATTAGTATGATACTTAGCCCTATTTGAGATTTGGCCTCCTTTGTCTCATTGTCATTTAGACTATATATATCCTCTTCATGTAACCTCTCACTTATTAAGTGGTATTTAGTGGGGATCATGGTCCACCTGGGAGTAACTCCCCACTTTCATGGCTTGTAACCCCCCACTCATGAAGTGGTCTCCCTTATGTAACCGTCCTCATCAATCCCGCTATTTATTGCTTAATTCATGGCCATTGGTTGGGCCATGATGGAGTTGTAACCATCCACTATTTAAGGCTCTTCATGAGAGACGTGGGGGTTGACACATTCAACCCAAGCGCTTTGGGTCGTGGGCCTTACTCAGCCGGTAGAATTTATCTACTTGCTTAATGAGCCGGACCCATGTCTTTAACAAAGGCATAGTCTCATATGCCATATTATACCCATTATTCTCCATATATATATATATATATATATATATATATATATATATATATATAAAAAAGAGGGATGTTATCAAGAGAATTTGGATAAGAGAATTTGGACATGAGAAATTGGATAAGAGAATTTGGATATCTATCTATTATATAAAAGAGGGATGTTATCAAGAGAAATTGGATAAGAGAATTTGGACATGAGAAATTGGATAAGAGAAATTGGATAAGAGAAAATATAAGAGATTAGATTTTGAGGGATAAGAGAGGGAGGTGGGGAATTTTGCACATACAACCCCGGTTTTGGCAATTTTTCCCCTGGACCCTCCCCACACACCCACCCACACTTTTTATTCTCCATCCCCCCCCTTTCCGACCATTTTTTCCAGGCCTTTGAAGATTTTGAATCTTATCATACTGGGACAAAGCTTTGTCCTAGGTGGCAAGTTTGTCCTAGGTGGCAATGTCAATTTTGGGGACTTAAATTTTGGGGGAAAACTTAAAGTTGGGGAAAACTTGAAATTTTGTGGGAAAACTTGAAATTTGGGGGGAACTTGATATTTGTGGGGGGAAAAACTCAGCCATTAAATAAACCGTGCCCTATGGGCACGGGTAATGACTAGTATATATATATATATATGGGAAAAGGGGATCTAAGGTGCCTCCTTAGATGAAATCTAAGGATGCGCCCCCATTGCCCACCATCTCCTACAATTTGTTTTTTGAAATGTTTTTCATCGTGGATGATCAACATACCAATTTCACGGGATTCCAATACTTTTTGAGCCCCCATCTACCCCTTACAACTTCAACGGTCTGAAAACGTGCTGAAAATCCACGAAGTTGCAAGGGGTAGATGGGGGCTCAAAAAGTATTGGAATCCCTTGAAATTTGGAATGTTGATCATCCATAAGGTGAACAACAAGCCCATAAAAAAATTTCCAAAAAATGTGGAATATGGACGAAATGGGGACGCCTCCTTAGATTGAATCTAAGAAGGCACCTTAGGATCCCTTTACCCTATATGGATGTATGTATGCATGTATGTATGTATGTATGTATATCTATGTATATACATATATGAAGAATAATATGAATCATATGACATATGAGGCAATGCCTCATATACAAGGCACGGAAAGGTGACAAATACAAGCCGCATAAGGGCTTGTACTTGTTGTACTTGCCGGCACAGAAAAGTGGCAAGTACAAACCGCACAAGGGCTTGTACTTGTTGTACTTACCATCTTTCTGTGCCTTGTATATGAGGCATTGCCTCATATGCCATATGATACTCATTATTCTATATATATGTACAGACTTGGGGTGCCAGCAGCCTCTTTTGAATAGTACAGAGGCTCCTCATCATTGTTGAAGAAATCAGTTAACTAGGTAGTAGGTAGCGTTCATGTTAATAACCAATTAGCTAGTGGATCTAAGCATATTTGACTAGTAAGTTTCTCAGCAGCCGGTGGCTGGTTAACTTAGCCTGAAAACACTAAATTTGAAGACATCCCCTCCAGATGTTCTTGTTGCAGTTCCCCGGTGTAGTGGAAGCAGAAGGATAGCGACCCAACCAATTGTTGCGACACGATCTTACAAAGAGGAATAATAACGACAAAAAAAATCCAATCAGCCAAACATATAAAAGTAACTAAATAAGAAGATAAAAAAAATCCAATCAGCCAAACATATAAAAGTAACTAAATAAGAAGATACTAAATCAAGCACAGAGCCACCCAGAGTTTAACCTGATTCGGCCCGCTAATGATGCATATGTCCAGCTTCATGATCTTCACGATGACGGTTTCTACTAGTAAGATCAAAGAGAATACACATGTCTCCTTTAATCCTCTTCAACAACGAGAACACCAAACAACTCCCAACCCGAAGTTCAAACTCTTCTCATGAGAAGAAAACACCAAAGCCATCACAAAAGATCTCTCAACCCGAAAAGAAAGATCCCAAGAAGAAGATTACAAATAAATTCACTCACCAATTCACGCACTCAAATCCCCAAGACGCGCAAGGAAGAAGAACTTTGACGGCTCACACACGCACTCCTCTTTTGCGTCTTGATGCTTCTCTAGCTTAGGAACCAATAGTTAAGGTTATAGAAGCCATCTTAAGTCATGGCCGTTCAATTTGATTAATGATCAATCGAACAGCCCAGAATGAAATCCGCATCAGCCGCACAAAGAGCCGGCAAACGTCTGACCCAATGCGGTCAGATGTCTGATGAATAGTCGACTGCTTTGAAAACTTGCACCATCAGACGTCTGATGCAATGCATAAATCCGACTGCACATGCTGCAGAATTCCAAAGAGTTGTAAGAAATTACGCCACATGTCATCCAGCTGTTTGAAGGCATCCAGTCAGTCGTCTAATCAGACAACATCTACAACATCAGACGCCTGGTGTGTCTGTCTGATACAATACTTTGGAGCGACCAGAAGCAGACGTCTAGTCCTATAATATCAGACGTCTGGTGATAGCAGAATTTCCAGAATGAAGTTTGAAACTCAAACTTCAATAGTCATTTTCCTCGTGGTTTCCAGAATATTCAGTCAAGCCATCCGCAACGAGAAGATTTGGCTCAGTCAAAGCTCTCGTTTTTTATTGGCCATGCTTCACATTTTTCAAATGCACGCTGGACTAAATGCTCGCATAGACTCATTCAGGTCAAACAGAAAGAATCCATTCAACCCCTTCCATCCTCTTAAAACCCTCTATATGTAACCACCCACTTTAGGCTCCTCAATCATCTTCTCATCAATCTTCATTCTCATTCTCAGCTAATTTTCTTCCAGGATGAGTTCCATGCGAGCTACTGCAATGCTCTTCGTTACGCTCTTCTTGTCGGGGCTAACGGAAATCGCCTACGGACAGCCAACAACGATGCCTTCTCGGTCGATCGATGGCAGGGCGATCGATCAGGGGATTGCTTATGTGCTTATGCTCGTTGCCCTCTTCATCACGTACCTTGTTCATTAGTTATTTGGAAACTGTTTGTATTCTGTTTTGCAATGATCAATTCATCAATTGTCTTGTGTTGTGTCTCTGTTTGTGCCCATCATGGCATTGTTTTGGGGATCATATTGTAATTCATTGAAACAAGAGACATTGACCACATTTATTAGCTCCAGAGATCAACATCACAGTGTTTTTATCTCTCAATGCAAATATGGCAATCTAAAGCCAAGGGGAATTGTAAATGGGGGTGACAACAGACTTAACTTGTAGATACTTTTCAAGCGCATGCAACCCATTGTCCCTCCCAAA
>CM061141.1:317290412-317325721 GCA_030789695.1 Scilla litardierei | reverse complement strand
CCACCCTCGTCTACGATGCCCACCCTCGCTAAATGCTAAATTTTTTACGCGTATTTGTTGTTCCGCATCGAAGGCACCCGATATATTTAGTATTCTCAGTTGCATTTGACGCACCATATGTACCATGCCTTATAAACTTATGCATCGTTTTATTAGCAAATTTGTCTTGATTTTCTCTAGTTGAGTTGATATCTGAGGATTTCTTTAGATTCTATTTTAGTAAATTATTCTATCAATAAGGCAACATTCTAAGTGCAGTCACTATTTGTACTAATTTTATTTTTTTGATGTTATTTGAAATTTGACAACCCGTTACCAGAATGAATCATAATATAAACCATTAACCATAGATAGCTCTTGGAGAAAGAAAAAACAAAAAAGCCTAATGTGGCGACAAACTGGCTAAAAAACTGGCTAAAAAATTAACAAACTGGCTAAAAAAAGTCATAATCATAATATAAGTGTCGAGCTTCACGTTTTCTAATTACAATCTCAAACAAATTAACAAACTGGCTAAAAAGTCATATATTTCCAATTTGATCAGTCCAAAACAATAAAATCCTAACATTGAGATCCTTAATAAACCGATCAAAATGCAATTTGATCCCTCTCAACTACTCCATCACAACGTCATTGCACTTGCAAAGAATCTTTAAAGATTAAAACTCATCAGGCTTACAAATCAAAACTAAAAAAAACCTTAAATTAAATCAAAAATTTAAACAAAAATGTACAAAGACCAGGCATCAAAAAGATGAAACCTTTCTTTAATTTTTTTCATCAGACAAATAGACAAATAAACTTCAGATCACCAACAATTCATTTTCATGTTGAAGTTAAGAAACCAACTAACATCCATCCCAAGGAATTTCATCAAGCCTGAAAGATTAAATGATCAAAAAGATATGTTCCAAAACATATGTACATACTAAAGAGCCCAAAATGCTCTAACAACAACATTGTGAAACACCAGACTAACAAAAATAACAACTAACATGGCATCCAAATCAGAACGCACTAAAGATAAATGACATTAAGCACACATCATTTCAGTCAAATATTGTTATATCAATTCCTTTAGGTGTCCAAGATTGAACTTGTAGAACTTGTGGTAAAGGTCCGGTCTATATACATTTTTGTGGCTGACATCTGGTTCTCCATCTTCCTTGGCTGCCTCCATAGTATGAGCAGTAGGACCTTCAATGCATTCCTTCCTGTTACTCCTCGATCGCATATCCTTTAAGAAAACAATTGTCACCATTGTTTTGGGGTAAAGAACCTGGCCAAAAGGAAGCAAAAGAATAAATTTTACCAAATAATTCAACTGACTAAAGACTCTTATGTTGAAAAATTCTTGTATTTCATTCACGTCAAATCATCCATATGCATGTCATAATAAAAATATCTGACTCGCTCAATTCTAAATGTGCTCGAGAGATTTTGCTTTCTCCAAACTGTCCAAAGGCTCTACAAATTTGGAATTTGTCTAACTTCATTAAGATTAGATTTAAGTGAACACAAAATAGCTTGAACAAAGAAGTAGTGGAGCAAAAAATGACCATGTATTTTAGTTTGCACCTTATACAAAAATAAAATGAATGGTACATTGCAATCCTTTCCGCTGCAAAATAAATAGTGTTTCAACTTCCCCTAAAAAGCAAGCCATATGATAATTCTAACTTTCAAGGGCATAGTTCATTTGGCTAAGGAAATGAAGATATTCCCCCCTAAAAATCTTAGTTTTCTAAAAATTAAAGCTCAACAACTGTTAATTAGTTCCCTTAAAAATTTTAGTTTAACCAAAATTTTCTACCCCAAAAACAATAGTTTCCTCCAGATTTACCATGTGCCTTAAAGGACAGTTCAATGAACCCCCTCAAAATCTTGGATTGACAATTTGAAACAAACATCAATAATTAAAGCACAAAAATTATTAGTTAGTTTCACTCAAAAATTTTATTCCCCCCCCCAAAATTTAGTTCCATCGTTTATTTAAAATATTCCTACATCAAAATCTAGGATCCCATAATTTTAAACAAACATGAATAATTGAAGTGCAGTAATTGTTATTCAGTGCCCCCCAAATTTTAGGTCTCTCCAAAATTTATTCCGTTTAGATTTAGTTTTCCCCACAAAATTTTAAATTTAGTTTCTGCCAAAATTTAGTTCCCTCAAAGAATTTCTTTTCCCCCAAAATTTAGTTCTCTCCAAATTTAATTCCCATACATTTTAATATTTTACACCAAAATTTTCACAAACTCTCATTCTAAATTGTGGTTTCCCTAACAAAATTTTGGTTTCCCCCCAAAAAAATTTTGGGATGCAATTTTTGAGGACAAATTTCTGCACCAAATTTTTTCATAGGAACAATACTCGTAAATAGATATGATTTAAAATGTTTTTTAGATAGTTAAATTTATTGCAAAAATATCTTTTTCGACCAATTTAGTTCATAAATTATATGAACATAGCCTGATTCAAATGAATTTATAAAGACTTGGGCTAAGTTGTAACTTGCAATTGGAATGAGTAATCCTATTCTACAAAAGACCATTTGATGTTCTCGATGTTAACGTCATCACGTCATCACTAAATAGGTAGGATAAGCATGTTTCGATTGTCAAGCCTGTAAGATCACATAGTTTTTCATATGCCTTTATTCATATGCCCTGCACTATCATTGCATCCAAAAAACAGATACATACATAGACATATCCATATCGATACCGCCGAGGCTTGGGACCTTGATTATACACATTTACTAATTATAATGGCTCTGCCAATTGCTCTTAAAACTATACCATAGAAAAGTTATATCAATGAACATATGAATGCATCATAATACACAATAAAATATCATAGTTGCATCTTTCAAAGATCATGAAAACCACATTTTACATAAGATGTGTTTGATTGTTCAGAAGTCCAGCAGTCAAAATTTAACCTACAATTAAAATAAAAAACCAGTCCATGGATTCAGGTTGTTCACATGACATTCATACGTATTTTTCTTGTATGTTCTCTTTCAAGTCAAAAGAATGTTCAATATACAATGCAATCATATCGAAAGGCCAATGTTTGTGTATTTTGGCTACCAACCGACTTCAGCCAATGTCTGCTATACTGCTGCTGTGAGCAAGACCGAGGTCCTTCTTTCGTTGAGTATATTCAAATGCCCCTCAATTCCAGAAGCTACTACCGCATACTCCTCTGTAGCTGCTGAATTAATGCTTGCAATCTAATAAAGAGAGAAATTCATAGTGAGCATGTTAAGATCAAGAAATGTGCAACTCAGAAGACCACACAATAAATGTCAATAACATGTCGATAGATTTTTGCGCAGTGCATGATATTACAACTGGCATAAAAGGTTCATATTTACCTCAGATTTAAGATTTTCTACCTCTGCGATAACAACGCTTTCCCTTTCATTTTGTTCTGACTGCTTGTGACGGAATCAGATTTCTCCTTCACATTCTGATACATTTTATTGAGGGTGTTGTTTTCTTTTGATAGAGAATATCTACAAAAACATGCTTTCTGCTATGTATTGAAACTCATTGAAAATTTGATTTGTAGTGCGAACTCTCAACAAATTATATTGCACTTGCATGGAGTATAATACACGATAAACTATGCTCGTAAGAACATACGTTATATGCACATGCTTTACTTGATAAAAGATAATTTTGATATATAACTTACTAACTTGGGATTGCAGCGTCTCCCCATCAGAACATACATTATATGCAATTATGCATGATGCTTCCTCTTTATCTACAACGGCTGCATTTAGTGACATCTCCAATTCATTTATTTTTGTCTCATATTTTATCCCCACCCAAATGTGAACAATTAAAAAATTATGATATTTTGCCATTAGTGTTCTATTCTCCTAATATTTCTTTAAAAAGCTGTAGCTTTTGTCCATTGGTCACACCAAAAGCTACAAACTTTAGGATTTATTTCATTCAAAATTCAAAAATAAAAAAATTCTCCCCAAAAAAGTTAAAGAGCACTAAGATGGGAGTGCAGCTACCATGCATGCAGCGACATTGAAGGAAGTTTAAAAAATTGAAATGTTTCCACCCATTGTAATTTTCAATTGGTATAGTAGTGACAAACTAACAATCCCCAAACACTATCAATCCAAATTCATATGTGAATTTTCACAAATAGTTTGTGGCCGATATCAAATTCTCACCAATTTCATACAACAAAAAAAATAGCACAAAAGATTTTATATTTGTTACCTTGAGAAAGAAATTGACGGCGACAGAGGGATAATATCTGATGGTGCTGGTCACATTCCCCCTCTAGAGTGATATGACCTATTCCAGTTCAAGAAGATTAAAGGATTATGATCTTTTAATCAACGGAAGCACTTCTCTATCAATGACGGTTAAAATTATCACCTTTAAATCTGAAAAAATAAAAAAACTCAAACTTGAATGAATTATTCCAGATCAGCATAAATTTCCAATGTTTTTTTGGATCGCAATGCTCATCATTCTGAATGTAAGATTTATACTCGGTGGGAGAGAGGTTTGTAGTCGGCACCGTTGAATAGGCTGGCCAAGTCAGTGCGTGTGAACAGGCAGGTCATGAGGTCGACGCCGGTGAACAGGCCCACCATGTCGCCATGAACCACCTTCAAATCTTAAAAAATTAAAAAAAACTCAAACTTGAATGAATTACTTCCAATGTTTTTGTGGATCACAATGCTCACGGTTTTGAATGTAAGAGCCATACTCGGTGGGGAGAGCTGCGTTTTGATGCTGTTGTAGTCGGCGCCGGTGAACAGGCCGGCCATGTAGCCGTGAACGATCACCTCCATTAGAGATCTAAAAATGGGCATATAGAATGAAGAGAGATTAATACCTTTAAAATAAGGAAGGGGGATATTAATCACTGGAAAAATTAAACAGTGATTAGAGATCTATACCTTTAAAATAGGGTTGTAGACAGATAGGTATGGTTTTCTTAGGTATGGTTTTCATCGAACTGTAGGGTTGTTGACAGATAGGTATGCGCTCTTGCATAAAAAGTTAGCATTGCACAGAGTAGACAGCTGCAATAGGACATCAGACATTAGCCCAAGCTTCCCACCTTCAGCAGCAATCCCTTCTTCCAGAGAATCTTCTTCAGATGCATCCTCTGCCACTGATGTAATGCACTGAAATATTGCTAATAGCCTTTCTAGCGGAAAACTTCCAGGCCCCTTCATATGAATTTCTTCAGCCATGGTATCTTTTTGGTCAATTGATGTCTGAGAACTCCTGCAAACAGGTGCAGAAAGCACGCGAGACCTTCAATATTTGATGAAACATTTCCATTACTCTAAATAAAATAAAAGGATGTGTCTATAACTCATGTGGTTATTTGGTTGATGGGGGCATACTTTCTCTTTCGTCTCCGGCTGTTAGATCCTCCGGTTGAGTCGAATAGTACTGCATCAAGGGTAGCAGGATTCCTTGAAGCAAGAAAGGTGGATAACAGAAGGTATTTGGCAGACACCGACATATGAAAGTCCAACTCATTAGAAGCCTCCTTCCCCACTATTGTCCTCGTCTTCCATTTCGTACTGATACCTCATTCCTTAGCCACTTCAAGAGAAGACCAAGAAGGCACCATAAACGTCTCATTTAAAGCAGCTGCTAGATGAGGCTGAAGGTTATCAAACAGCCTTCTCTTTGTGGCCTCATCGGGAACCAAATTCAAAATCAGTTAAAGGTTCACAATATATCTGAAACAATGGCTCAACTGAAACAAAGGGCTTCAACACAACACTGCACATAGAGAAACACAAACAAAACAAAGGGCTTCAACACAACACTGCACATAGAGAAACACAAACAACAACATCGAACCGAATCAAACCAACATAAAAGTCTATTTCAACGTTGGCAAATTTATAGTTCGATGAAAACCATACCTAAGAAAAGAGAATTGGGGTTATCCTTTGATGGAAAGACAGCAAGACAACTGTTTCCCACTCATCTGCGTTTCTCTAAACTTAGGAACAATATTCTGATGGCAATAGATTTTCGTTTACCTTCTCTTGGCTGACACTCCTCAATGAAACTATCATCAACTGCACACTTGTGAGCTGAATCCGATGCGTTAATGCCACTGTCACAACTCTTCTCTACTATCTCTATGAATTTCTCAGTATCCTCTGCATTGATACTGAATATTGCAGTAAGATTTAGCAACAACATATCTGTAAGCTGAGATTGTTGGAATGGAGCTCAACCTGAATCTCCTTCGCTTGGCTTCCGTCCTTCCATCGTTCTGTCGATTGATTCTTTGCTACGTCTCAGATTTTTAGTGTCAGACGCAGCTGAATCCTTGGGATTTGCATCCTTTTCCTCCCTGCCCATGTTCTTTCCCTTGTTGATTTCTTGCAGAATCGAACATGGGATAGTGGCAGAGATCTAAAAGCTCGCTCTTTAGCGCGATCCAATGCCTCGGTATTGGATGTGGGTCTTGGATGTGGGCGGAGGTTTTTCCATAGGGGTGGCCCGGGTGGGGAGTGCCAGTGCGAGATAAAGAGGCATGGGCTGAGGGTTTTTTTGGGAAGAGAAAAAGGCTGTGGCATTTCTTGGGAAGAGATAAAGTTAGGTTTTCAAATTTTTGGTTATTTTCCCCAAAACATATTCCCCCCAAAAGTTCAGATTTCTCTCTTCAAATTTTTTCACAAACTCTCATCTCAACCGTTGATTTATCAAGATTGAATCTGTACCGTCTTTCTATCAACCCCTTTGTCCTAGTCAGCTTGTCCTAATCAGCCCTAGGATTCAAAAAACACTGTCAAATGTTTAATTTTTGGAAAACTAAGATTTTTAGGGGGGGAATATCTCAAGTGAAGACCTCTACGTGGTGGGTCTCGTTGCGAGTGCGTGGTCCAGCCTAAAGCTTTGGACATATAAAGCTAAATCATGTGAATGTTTATATATACAATGAGAGAGAGAAATATTAATAAATAAAATTTATGTGAATGACACTAAATTGACTTATTACTGTATCCAATTTAGAGTGAGAGAAATATTAAAAATAACCAAATTGACTTATTACTCTGGTAATAAAATATAATTAAAAAATGATAAGAATGCATTTACAAATCAAAAACACTTTTATCAAAATCCAATCTTTAGCATTTCAAAAGGATTTTAAAAGGAAATTATAAAATAGGTCATGCAAATATTACAAATTTTTGAGGAACATAAATCATTATTCTAAATAAAAGGAAGCAAAATTAGCATGTTAGGTAAATATACGCTTAAAAAGACAAAAACGTTATAAAAATTGGAGGAAACATGCATACTTTCAATAAAAATCAAAATATAAGATTTGAAGAATATGTTCCAATGATACGGACCATGGGTGCTTGATGGGTTCAAGCAGAATGCAAGGAATATGCCGGCAGGGAAGTCGTAGGATGCATCTGCAAATAAAAAATAGTATTCTCCAACCTCACAACAAAACCCAAAAAACATCAGCTAAAGAAAGACTCCAAGCATCAGAAATAAGTGGCAGAACGTTGTGATCAGTATCAGAAAGCAGTACCCGCATTCAAGTTGGAGACTTAAGAAGCAGCAACGGATGAATCAGGCACATGAAATCTCTTGGTAGCATAAGCTAGCATAGAAACAACCGCCTTTCGCTAACAATGAACACATAAGATCCCTGCCAATACAACAATATAGAATCCAATTAGTTAGAAATAGAAGAAATTTTTGTTGGTAAAGATACATGTGATTTCTTTTAGTCCAAATGGCCCGCATAGATGCCATCATGATTATACACCAAACTAATCGAATCTACCATTTAACTTTCCCTTCCAAGTAGTACAACATGCATGAAGAACCATACTTTCTAGGGCCATGTTACAAAACCCTTTCTAAATATTAGTAGCATTTTCGACTTTTACCCATTATATTACCCCAATTCGAAATTTACTTTACGCATATGAAATATTAACACAATTTTCCAAAGGACGACCTTAACTTTTGAAAACATTCAACGTCCTCAACTCTAATAGCTAACAATTTTGAAAATCTAACAGAAGTCTGCATATCAGCTTTCGTTTAAATGCATTCTCCCTGTTGTAGAACACCACAGGCACCAGTAATGAAAAAGAGGCATTTGCAAACTGACTAAACAAACAGAGATGATAACATGATATGAAGAAAATCCATGAACAATATACACACCAGAAATATACATGCAAACCAAATATGTGAGGACAAACCTGTAATCCGTATGGTCTGGATGATCGACACACTTATTTGCCAGCTCATTTCAGTTAGGCATCTGAATTTTGATTTGCAACTTCACGGTAGAGAATTGGAAGCATGCAAGCACGCTAATACGACGACACTATTGTGTTATGATTAAGTACAGCGAGCCAAAACATGCAGCTTAATCTAATAGACAATTTCAAAATCTTGAACCATGTGTGATAGCAGGATAATAGTATCCAAATCATGCTCAAATTAAATATTGTTCATGGATTTTCTTATAACAAATGTTATAAAAAATTCAAAGCTGATATGCATTACTGGTGCATTGTGAGGTCAAAAATTCATGAACAATGTTATAAAAAATGCATTGTGAGGTTAACCCAAGACATGCCCATATCTAAACGAACTGCATATGAATTTTTGCATATGAATTTTTGCCCAAATGGCCCGCATAGATGAGTAACAGTAACCTCCTTCAATTTTTGCATATGAGTAACAGTAACCCATATCTAAACTGCATATGAATTTTTGCATTGTGAGGTCCAAATTTAAAGCGTCATAACCTCCTTCAATTTCATGAGTAACAGTAAACAAAAAAGCAATATGATCTAAGAGTAAGCATCACAACCTCCTTCATATAGATCTAAGAGTAAGAAGTAACAGAGGACAGAAGAATTTTGTTGGAATAAATAAAATCAATAGAAATGCTTATACACCTATCACACATGCTATACCATCCACCCAAAAAGCTTATCCAGCCACTAAACATGATAATAGCATCAAAATATAAATGAACTGCCAAAGCATTACTCTGATCTCTTTAATCAAATATGGAGGGGTTGAGTGACACATAACAAAAATTCATACCTCCAGCATGTACGCTTCAGATTGATACCAATCAACAAACTTGATTGCAACTTCAACTTTCTCCATAAACCTATAATCAGATCCTCTGCCAGTGTTCTGTTTCACCACTGCAAAAATTATATTGGAACATGAAATTTGTCATCAGTGTAATGTGAATTTTCTAAACAGACATGAGTTGGGGATAGACTCGCAAAGGAAGGATTCGCATACAACATCAAAACAGGCACGTGTCATCAGTGTATTGTGAATTTTTTCAACAGACATGAGTTGGGAAGCTGCCTATTTTGAAATTTTTTTTGCAGGCAAGTGGATTGTTGCTTTTTAACTATGGATCCTTTCATTGACTACCTGCATGATGAGAGTTTCAAAATTCTCAACGATTTGAGAGTTTCAATATCAAAATTTGCGGATCCTTTATAAAACATATATCAATCTCAAGTTGCAAAATTCTCAGCGATGCATTTCATGGTATTCAAAAATATTTAAGAAGATCAAAAAAGTAATCAAACAAAGAAGATCAAAAAGGAAACATTCATGTACCTGAAAGCGATGTGCCTTCTCCTTGCCATTCCTGTACATGCGACCAATCCAGTGATCGGGCCCTGAATCCATCCTTGCTCAGAGGTCCGCAGAGCAATCTAATGAAGGAGCTAGGGTTTTTTTGGAGCGGAGCAGCGAAGGGCGGAGGTTGGTCAGAGGTCCACGGAGCAATCTAATGAAGGAGATAGGGTTTTTTTTGGAGCGGAGCAGCGAAGGTCGGAGGTCGGCGCCTGAGGGTTAGCTGGGGAAAATGATATTGTTGCTTTCTTCGCGATAAGACTCGCTGATGTCGTTTGGGGAAGAGCAAGAGCCGCGACTGTTGCTATCCCCAAAAACGTCTCTGGCTCTCCTCAAATAAAGAGACTCTTGATTTACCCCAGGTCACGATAAGAGTTGCAGCTGTTGGATATGGAAGACGTTTGTACACCCTTGTGGGGGATGTACGAGGGAATACGGAACTTGAACGTCGCGTACACGAAGTCGTGTACAAAGGGAATCTGTTCCCTTGCGGAGAGGATCTCTGGATGAGTGGGAAAGTCGCATTATATATGCATAAGTGCATGCGACATATGGCTAATAAAGGGGGAATATCTTAAGCTTATGTTGTACCATGCATATGGTACAACTTAAGCTTATAATGTGCCATGTATCATGGTACACCTTAATTAAGTTGTTCCAAAGGAACAACTTACCCTAAAATAACTACCTTGGGGGCTATAAATAAGACCCAAGGGTAAGCCATTTTTTACACCTTTTGCATGAAATTCATGCATGCATCTTCATCCTAGCGAAGCTCTGCAGAAATCTTTTCTCTCCCTCTTATCCAAGTTCTTAATCTAAAGTAGAGATTTAGATTGTGGATTACTAGCCTTACTCCGTTCGTGAGAAGACTCGATCCGTCGTGGCGAATCCGAAGGCGAAGTTCGTAGACTACCGTGCAGCGTACGCAAGCGTAAGTCTACACTTCATATTATCGATCCTAACTCTGTTTTGGCAGGATCCAACATTGGTATCAGAGCCATACGGGTTCGCCCCGGAGAAACTATGAACGAGTCGTTGTCTTTTTCACGGATGGGTATCCTACCATTACGGATATGGTAGGAACGCTTCGTGACGGAGAGAACGCAGCGGTTGTTCTTTTCACGTTAGGGTCTTCTGTCATTACGGATATGGCAGGAACTCTCCGTGACGGGAAGAACCGACCGTTCATATCGTCAAACTCGCTCTCTTCATGGATGCTGAGTCTCCATTCATAGGGAATGGGCGCTCTCTTCATGTGGAGCGCGTAGTTTACGAATTTTTGAAGTGGGTTCATTTTTTGGCACACGGCCATTGGAGGACAACTACTTCCTCGACGAACGGGTGCTTCACCGGAGAAGAAGGTGGTGGTTATTCCCATCGGGGAAGATGAATTTTTTTGTGCATGTGCACCATGACCAAATGGGTTATGAAGGCCATGCACCCCCCTCCCCATGCGGAGGGGGTTGGCTATGGCCAATAACCACCGCGGCAACCCCCTCCGGCGGGGGTGTGCGGCCTCCCATGAAAGGGGAAACCGGCCATGGCCAAAGGGCCATGACCGGTCAAGGCAAAAAATGCCATGGCCGGGCCATGGCCGGCCGGCTCTGGCCGGCGACGGCCAGGGGCAGAAGGCCCTGGCCGCGGCCAGGCCAGGGCCTGGCCTCCCTGGCCGAGGCCAGGGCAGGGGCCCTGGCCCCGGCCAGGGCTTTGCCGCCCTGACAGAGGCCAGGGCAGCGCCCTGGCCTCAGGCCAGGGCCCGGCCGCCCTGGCCGAGGCCAGGGCAGAGGCCCTGGCCCCGGCCAGGGCCTGGCCGCCCTGGCAGAGGCCAGGGCAGCGCCCTGGCCTCAGGCCAGGGCCGCCCTGGCCGCCCTGGCCGAGGCCAGGGCAGCGCCCTGGCCTCAGGCCAGGGCCTGGCCGCCCTGGCCGAGGCCAGGGCAGGGGCCCTGGCCCCGGCCAGGGGCCTCTGGCCGAGGCCAAGCCAGGCAGAAGGCCTGGCCGGCCTCTGGTCTAGGCCAGGCCAGGCAGAGGCCTGGCCGGCCTCTGGCCTAGGCCAGGCCAGTGGCCAGGCCGGCCCTGGCAGTGGCCAGGGCTGCCGCAGGCCGTCCTTGGCCGGGGTGTCGGACTGATCGGCACTGGCCGGGGGAAGTTTCAGACCAATTCGGCAAATGCCTTGGTCGAACTAGCCCATACGGGGCCAAACGACAGTCGTCTGCATCAAATTTCTCTCATACAGGGGGAAACGCCTAGATCCATACGGGAGCCGGCGACGATAATTTGCAGAAAAATTCCCAAAAGGGGGATCCGACCTAGGCACGGCTACGGCTCATTCCCGACAAATGGTCAAGAAGTGCCGAATATTTCACTAGTATCATAAGGGTACTAAGTTGAAATATATTTTATTTGAAAAATACGTTTTCATACGTTTTGAAAAATAAGTTTTCAAAAACGCTTTTCCGCTGCAAAGTACTATAAGAGTACTAACATTTGATAAAGTGAGGGAGAAATATTGAAAGTTACTCTAGATGGTGATCGGAAACGTAGTGACCTTTCCGACTCTAGAGTAACATCTTCAATATTTTTCGAAAGTAACTTATCAAATTATGAATATCATTCCAAGTGGGAGTTGATTTTAGAACTATCCATATGGGATATTCTATTATCATTTCAAGTGGGAATTATATTTGAAAAATACGTTTTCAAACTCGTTTTTTCCGCTGCTAGTACTATAATAGTACTATTGTTTGATAAGTGATGGGGGAATATTGAAGGTTGTTCTAGATGGTGATTGGAATCAAAGAGACCTTTTCGATTCTAGAACAACGTCTTCAATATTTTTCGAAAGTAACTTATCAAATATAATATAATTTCAAGTGGGAGTTATATTTTAAGAATTTTATGCAATATGTTTTTGATCGAACCTTCGGTTTTTATGTCTTTTGCAGCATTTTAAAAGTAAAATGTCTTCCGCTTCAAAGAATATCATCGCTGAGTTGAACAAAGGTGAAAAACTCAACGGCGATAATTACAAACTTTGGTCCATCAAGATACAATACGTTCTAGAGGAGCAAGAAGTGCTCGAAACTCTAAAGAACGTTATGATTGAACCTGAGTTGGGCACTACGGCCCAACACCGACGAGACAAGGAAGCTTTTGATGCTTGGTCTCGGAAGAACAAGATA
This sequence comes from Scilla litardierei, assembly GCA_030789695.1. Classification (NCBI taxonomy): domain Eukaryota; kingdom Viridiplantae; phylum Streptophyta; class Magnoliopsida; order Asparagales; family Asparagaceae; genus Scilla; species Scilla litardierei. Next base: position 317,312,868 of record CM061141.1, on the reverse strand, counting down.
GCGCGCATTACGTTATTAAGCAGTATGGCTGATGACATAATGCGCATCTTCCGAGAACATGACCTAGCCATGGACATATGGTCCAAGCTAGAGGAGAAGTTCGGTGGCACATCGGTGTCCAAACTTCGCGCCTTAACTATAAAGTTCGATACATATAAGAAACGTCCAGATCATTCCATGGGGAAACATCTGCGACATATGGCGAACCTTATATCAGAGTTAAAGGACGCAGGTCATGTGCTCACAGATGAGAAACAAATCCAAGCAGTCATACGTTCCCTACCAAATGGGTGGGACCAAATGAAGATGCATCTCACTCACAATGAGAGCATCAAGACCTTCAGCGATGTTTCCAAGCACCTCGAATTAGAGGAAGAGCGGCTTGCGGCTGCCAAGCCAAGTGCAGAAGTGCACATGGTTGCTAGTTCCTCACACGGGGGAAAGAAAAGGAAAAATCGTTCGAAGTTCACTAATGAACGTAATAAGCAACCTGAGTCTACCAAGAAACCCAAACATAAGGGTGGGCACAAGAAATGGCACAAGAAGAAAGACTTGAAGAGGATCAAGTGCTTCAAGTGCAACAAGCTCGGTCACTATGCTCGTTCGTGTACGAGTGGAGGCGACGAGGTAACTTGTAAATATACTAGTTACATATGTGTTTCTAGTTCAATATTTCTTGTGGAATCTAATCCATTTTGGATAATTGATTCAGGTGCCACCGACCACATAGCAAGGGACAGACGGTCCTTCGTGGAGTATCACCGGATACCCCAAGGAACGAAGTGGATCTATGTAGGAAACAACACACGTGTTGAAGTGAAAGGCGTTGGGACTTGCAAGCTAGTCTTGGACAACGGCCGCACTCTCCTACTTCATGATGTCCTCTTCGCTCCAGATATTCGAAGGAATATAATTTCTTTGGTTGTATTAATGGGTCTTGGCTATAACTGGTTTTTTCATGATTGTAATGTGGACTTAAGTTGTAATAATACTCTTATTGGTACTGGGTTTGTATTTAAAGGATTTATTGTAATGAGTACAATGTATGATTCCTCATGTAATGAAAATTTCCTTATTGCAAATTCTAAGACTTATGAGTCTGATGTGAATTGTTGGCACGCAAGGCTTGGTCATATTGGACCAACACGTATGGATAGACTCGCCAAACGTGGTCTTCTATCCAATGTTTCAAAGGTTGAAATGTCGACCTGCGAACATTGCCTTGTGGGGAAATCTTGTCGCAAACCGTTTGGAACCGGCACAAGGGCCGAGGTTCCATTACAGCTTATCCATTCGGACATATGTGGTCCGATGAATGTCAAGACAAGACGCGGAAAGTCCTATTTCATCACTTTTATTGATGATTTTACTCGATTCGGACATATCTATTTGATATCCCACAAAAGTGAAGCTTTGGCTTGCTTTAAAAACTATATGAGTTTAGTGGAGAATCAATTAGATCGCAAGATTAAGGTCTTGCGAACCGATAGGGGCGGTGAATATCAATCAATAAGTTTTAAGGAACTCTGTGATGAAAAAGGCATAGTACATCAGGTAACTATGCCTTATACTCCTCAACAAAACGGTGTTGCAGAAAGGAGAAATAGGACTTTAATGGAAATGGTCTGTTCAATGATGGCGCAAGCTAACTTGCCAATCACCTTTTGGGGAGATGCATTATTGACGGCCACTTTCATTTTAAACCGTGTACCCTCGAAATCAGTTAGCTCCACTCCTTATGAGTTGTGGAACCAAAGGTCTCCTGACTTAAACATTTTGAAACCTTGGGGTTGTGCATCCTACGCACATATTTCCTCCCATAAGTATGGCAAACTTGGGCCAAGGGGAAGGAAATGTATCTTTATACGATACGCAGAAAACTCCAAAGGTTATGTTTTTGTTAGTCAGGAAGAAAATGGTGGGCTAATTGAGTTTGAGTCGAGGGATGTCACTTTCTTGGAAAACGAGTTTCCAAGACAGGGCGAGATAAGTCAGGACTTATCTCTATTTGAGATTTATGATCAAGAAGAATTACCTCATTCGAGTGGGAGAATTCTTGGTGAAAATGAAAATACGTTTCAACCTTCACCAATGGATTATACGAATGACGATTATCCTATTCCATACGGGAATAATGATCCAAGTGGGAGCAATTCTAACGACATTCCAAGTGGGAGTGATATTAGAATTGATCTAAATTCAAGTCAACAAGGACTTGAAGAATCTCAAATACGACGTAGTAGTCGTACAAGGTTGGCTCCTCTAAGATTTGAGGATGAATTTCCGCAAACCTTTATGACTTTACTACAAGAAGATGACGAGCCTGCTACTTTCAAACAGGCCGTATCTTGCCCTGCTAAAGACAAATGGATGGAAGCGATGCAAGAGGAATTAGAATCCATGAAAGTTAACCAAGTCTGGGACTTAGTTGACTTACCCAGAGGACGTAGAGCTATTGGGAACAAATGGGTTCTCAAGATCAAGCATAAGGCTGATGGCTCTATTGACAGATATAAAGCTCGCCTTGTCGCGAAAGGTTTTACGCAACAGGAAGGGATAGACTACGAAGAGACCTTCTCACCTGTTGTTCGTTTTACCTCAATTCGCCTGATTCTGGCAATGGTAGCTTGCTTAGACCTCGAATTACATCAAATGGATGTAAAGACTGCTTTTCTCAATGGAGAATTAGACGAGGAGATCTATATGGAACAACCAACAGGATTTGTAAAAGAAGGAAACGAACATAAGGTTTGTAAACTTCTTAAATCCATATATGGTCTTAAACAATCCTCGAGGCAGTGGTATATACGATTTCAAGAGGTTGTCTTATCAAATGGATTTTCCATGCTTGATGAAGATAACTGTGTATATATCAAGAGGAATAAGAACAAGTATGTTATTATGTCTCTATATGTAGATGACATCTTAATAGCCGGAAATGACAAGGGCTTTGTGATGGATATCAAGGCCTGGCTTTCATCAGTTTTTGAGATGAAAGACATGGGAGAAGCCGCATATATCCTTGGAGTTAAGATTTCAAGGAATCGTTCGAAGAAACTTCTTTCTCTTTCACAGGAGACTTATATAAAGAAGGTTCTAGAACGTTTTAATATGCAGGACTGCAAGTCCATTGATACTCCAATAAGCAAGTGCGACAATTTATGTCTGAAATCATGTCCGAAGAACCAAAAAGAGAAGGAGATTATGGAAAAAGTTCCATATTCCAGTGCAGTTGGTAGTCTAATGTACGCTATGATGTGTACAAGACCGGACATCTGTTTTGCCGTTGGAATGGTAAGTCGTTACCAATCCAACCCAGGGCAAATACACTGGAAAGCGGTTAAGAGGATAATGCGGTATCTCAAAGGAACTGCAGACTTTGCTTTATGCTATCAAGGAGATGCCTTAAGGCTCGAAGGCTACACTGATGCTGATTGGGCGGGTGATCTCGATGAGCGACGATCGACCTCAGGATATGTTTTTCTACTCGGATCTGGTGCAATATCCTGGAGTAGCAAGAAACAATCCTGCATCGCACTTTCAACCATGTAAGCCGAGTTTGTAGCATTTAGTATGGCAGTTCAAGAGGCTGTTTGGCTTAGGAAGTTCTTAGACAGGCTAATTAATGCAAGTGACTCAGTGGCTGTACCTATACACAGCGACAGTCAAGCATCTATAGCCTATGTCAAAGATCCGAAATTCCATTGTAAGACCAAACACATAGATATCCGCTACAAATTTACAAAAGACTATGATAAGACCAAGAGGGTGGACATAAGGTACATATCTACGCATGAGATGATAGCGGATCCGCTTACAAAGGCGATCCCCAGAGATGTGTTTTACAAACACTTATCATCTCAAGGATTGCGTAAGAGCTGAGTTGTACCAATGTAAATTCCCATGTCTGTAAATGATCAAAATTAATAAAAGAATAAGTTCTTTTTCGAACATTGCATATGAATTTCTTAAGAAATGTTTGTGTACATTTTTGAAATCTCAGCTGAATTGTGTGTATGTCGGACAGATTAAGGTTGGCTCTCTCACATGAGCAACCGCCTTATCTTATCAGATGGATAAGATAGAGATGAGACTAGTTTAAAGTCAAAATCATTAGACGAATGATTTAGAGTCATGACTTAAACAAGATAGTCGAATGAAAGATCTGCATCATATGGATGCTTACAAAAGATCTGAGATCTGTATCACAAGGATATTTGAAAGAGATCTCATAGGATTTTTTCCTATCTGTCTTATGCAGGATGAGAGTCCGTGAATATTTCACGAGTAGTAAGGGGACTCAAAAAGATAGTCACTGTGGTGTCTGATCTTTTCATCCGTACAACATCATTAAGACATACTCTCCCTGGGAAAGGAGTGATGTTGTAATACGTGTTCATACCACGTATGCATTTCGACCACTGAGTTAGTAGCAATAGTGTTTGCTATTATGTGAGACTCAAAGGCCATATGGGTCTTTACTCTTACCCTCAAGGACTCCAATTGGTTCCTTTAGACTTGACGAAATGATCGCTATCTTAGCGTGTTACTTATGGGCTATGATAATTCGGCTCGGCGGGGCACGTTAGAAAAGCGAGTCTAGTCAAGATCAGAAGGTTCGCAAGAAGAGGAAGATTGATTTCATATTCGCATTTGGACTTTAATGATTCAAAGCTGGCCAGCCAATTGTAATCCAGATGGGATTCAATTGTTGAATATAAAGTATAAGAAATGTGAAGAAATAATCTAGGGTAAAGCATGCGTTGAACTACTCAACTTTGCACCTTCGAGGTCGTTGTGTATCTCTAACAAGTGCACAACAACAGACTCTACGCGCATGACGGTCGCACGGTCTATTTCTCGGTATGATAGATGAAAGAACTAAGGGAAAGACGTTCTCTTACAATCCCCTCAAGTGTGAGTGGGAGATGTTGGATATGGAAGACGTTTGTACACCCTTGTGGGGGATGTACGAGGGAATACGGACCTTGAACGTCGCGTACACGAAGTCGTGTACAAAGGGAATCTGTTCCCTTGCGGAGAGGATCTCTGGATGAGTGGGAAAGTCGCATTATATATGCATAAGTGCATGCGACATATGGCTAATAAAGGGGGAATATCTTAAGCTTATGTTGTACCATGCATATGGTACAACTTAAGCTTATAATGTGCCATGTATCATGGTACACCTTAATTAAGTTGTTCCAAAGGAACAACTTACCCTAAAATAACTACCTTGGGGGCTATAAATAAGACCCAAGGGTAAGCCATTTTTTACACCTTTTGCATGAAATTCATGCATGCATCTTCATCCTAGCGAAGCTCTGCAGAAATCTTTTCTCTCCCTCTTATCCAAGTTCTTAATCTAAAGTAGAGATTTAGATTGTGGATTACTAGCCTTACTCCGTTCGTGAGAAGACTCGATCCGTCGTGGCGAATCCGAAGGCGAAGTTCGTAGACTACCGTGCAGCGTACGCAAGCGTAAGTCTACACTTCATATTATCGATCCTAACTCTGTTTTGGCAGGATCCAACAGCAGCATGATCAAATGGGACCACAACTCAAAAGGCTGAGTTAATACATGATGGGACTATTTTCCAAGCAACCTCAAATCTTCATCTCAACCGTTTATTTCCCTAGATTAAATCCAGACCGTCTTTTATCAACCCCTTTGTCCTAGTCAGCTTGTCCTAGTCAGCCCTAGGATTCAAAAAACTCTGTCAAATGTAATATAGATTTACCCCAGGTCACGATAAGAGTTGCAGCATGATCAAATGGGACCACAACTCAAAAGGCTGAGTTAATACATGATGGGACTATTTTCCAAGCAACCTCAAATCTTCATCTCAACCGTTTATTTCCCTAGATTAAATCCAGACCGTCTTTTATCAACCCCTTTGTCCTAGTCAGCTTGTCCTAGTCAGCCCTAGGATTCGAAAAACTCTGTCAAATGTAATCAGCCCTAGGATTCGAAAAACTCTGTCAAATGTAATCAGCCCTAGGATTCAAAAAACTCTGTCAAATGTAATATAGATGGCTTCGACCATTAGCTAGCCTTTCTGATTCTCAACAGGAATAGATTTAATGGCGAGAGACTATTCTTAGGGTTTTAGAGAAGTACATGTCCCTTCGATTTCGCAATGGATCGGGAATCGTCGTTAGATTTCGGGGAAGAGAGAGAATGGGAATGAGAGGGTTAATATAAAAAGCTGGGGCGGGCGTGGCTTTTTCTAATCAAAAGAGAATAGCTTAGTCCGAAGAGAGAGAGAGAGAGAGAGAGAGAGAGAGAGAGAGAGAGAGAGAGAGAGAGAGGTGGCTAAGTGGCTATAGTGGGCTTGATATCGTTCTCACCGTTGGTTTTAACTGATTATTCAAATGGACGTCTGGATGATGAGGTGATGTCGGGGGTGAGAGCTTTATATTGGATGTGATTACAACGTGGGGAAGGGAAGAATGAGGCCGGCGTTGGGCTTCTGGAAAGGTCTGCAATGTCAGAGAAATGTATGGAATTCACTTTACTGAAGACCTTGGGTCTGGGTTGGGCTTGAGACGAAGGAACATTTTAGCATGGGCCAGGCCGTAGGCCAGTCTGTAGCTTGCTTTCTTATGGGCCCATAAAATTAAGCAGGTAAAGTTTGCCAATTCCTTTTCCCCTTTTCTATAAACTTAACAGTCTTAACTGGTCTACCTGCACGGTTGCACGTGCCACCACGTGCGACTAATTTTTTAGGGACCAACCAAACACGAGGAACTCGAAAAAAGTGAAAAAAAGGGAAGGTGGACGGCGCTGGACTGCCACATCTCCCATTAAAAATAGACATAACCTTGGATTTTAATGCCTAGTTTATTAATCAAGTTTGTCAAATCGATTTTTCGTTTAACTTAATGAAACCGATGTTTTGATCAGTTGACATATCCAAAACTCTTAGTATGACAGAGTAGACGTCCCGAGGTCTTTCTGTCATTTTTGTCGGTAGTTTGTATCCGTCTGGGATTTTCATATAGATGTCTTTATCTATATTTCCATATAGGTATGCAGTCACAACGGCCATGAGCTGCATATCCAAGCCTTCCTTTGTGGATAGGCCAATAATGAAACAGAAAGTGATCGCATCTATGACTGGGGAATAGGTATCGTCATAGTCTATTCCTGGTCATTGGGAAAAACCTTGTGCAACAAGGCGTCCTTTATAACGCACGATCTCATTATTCTCGTTTCTTTTTCGCACGAATACCCATTTATATCCCACAGGTTTAACACCCTTTGGTGTTAGGACTACAGGTCCAAAAACTTTGCGCTTCGAGAGTGAGTCCAGCTCAACTCCTATTGCCTCGTTTCACTTTGGCCAATCCTATCTGCGTTTACATTCTGCTAGAGAGCGTGGATCGGTTTCATCGTCGTATTCAGTGATGTGAGTGGCAATAATGAGCGCGAAGTTATCATCGATGATTGTGCTTTTTCTGTCCAGTACCTCCCCAGTACGTACATAATTTAATGATATTTCTCCTATATTTTCCTCTTCAGGGGCTGTTAGGAGGGGAGAGGTAGCTGGGCTGAGCTCAGCATCCTATGGTGGTATCGTTATTATTGCTCTAGGATTTTTCCTCTTTCGAGGGTTCTTATCTTTGGAGCCTGGGGGTCGTCCTATTTTTTGTTGAGGTACGTCCGCTTCTGCTGTAGGTGGATTGCATCCATCTTTGGGTATGTCAATTTTAGCTGGCGTATTTGCAGCAGGGACGTGTGATCTGACAATCTTCTGGTTGTCAGTGAATTTGTCCGGTAAAATGTGAACTGTGTTTTGAATTTGAAGGATCTTCAGGATCTCGTCTTCACATTGATTTGTACGCGGATCAAAATGGGATAGAGTCTTTGTGTCCCATGAAATAGTCTTTGAAGCTTCTGGCTTCTGTGTGTTAATGCCTAGTTTGGGAACAATGCTTTCATCAAACTCACAATCTGCTAGACATGCTTTGAAGGCGTCCCCCGTAAGGGGTTCGAGGTATCGAATGATCGATGGTGAGTCGAAACCAATATAGATACCAAGACGCTGTTGAGGACCCATTTTGGTTCTCTGCGGTGGTGCTATGGGGACATAGACAGCACATCCGAATATCCTCAAGTGAGAGATATCGGGCGGGTTCCCATATGTAAGTTGCATCGAGGAATAAGATTGACTACCTGACGGTCGTAATCTTATCAGCGATGCAGTGTGCATTATGGCATGTCCCCATGCACTTACCGACAACTGGCATTGCATCAACAATGGTCGAGCGATCCATTGTAGTCTCTTTATAAGAGATTCGGCTAACCCGTTCTGGGTGTGAACATGAGCTACAGGATGTTCAACTTCTATGCTGGTTGCTTGGCAGTAGTCTAGGAAGACTTGTGATGTGAATTTCCCAGCATTGTCCAGACGCAATTTCTTGATCTGGTTGTCTGGGAAATGTGCCCGCAACTTTATAATTTGTGTCAGTAGCTTTGCAAAGGCTACGTTGCGGGTGGACAGGAGGCACACATACGACCATTTCGAAGATGCGTCGATCAGTACCATGTAGTACCGAAATGGTCCACTTGCGAGGTGAATAGGCCCGCAAATGTCTCCATGTATTCTCTCTAGGAAGCTTGGAGACTCAGAGTCCACCTTCAGGGTGGATGGTCTCGTAATCAATTTCCATTTGTAACAAGGGAGACAAGGATGTGCACCCTTCTGAAGTAGCGTCAGGCTTTTCGGGTTAATTCCACGGGATTGGGATATGATGCGACGCATCATATTCCTTCCAGGGTGTCCTAGTCTATCGTGCCAGAGTTTGAATTCTGGTTGATTATGGCACTTCTGGTGCTCTAGTGTGTTTGCTTCCATTGCTCTGATCCTTGTGTGGTAGAGACCCGACGGGAGTCCCTCAAAACGCTCGACTGTGTTTTAGCACCGTTTTTATGAGACGTTACATCTAGGTATTCTCTGTTTTGTTTGCTCACCGTTTCAAGGTGGTATCCGTTTAAGCGGATATCTTTAAAGCTTAACAGGTTTCTATGCGAGCTAGGGGAGAGAAGCGCATCTTTTATAAGTAGTTTTTTTGTTGGGGAGCATAAATTGTGCTTCCCCTGATCCTTCAATGATACCTGATGGACCAGAAATTGTATTTACGGTGCCATCGTATTTATTAATGCTTTGAAAAAAGCAAATGTCTTGGAGGATCGTGTGCGTAGAGGCACTGTCCACTAGGCATTTAAAGTCCATCTATTTTAAGAGAAAAATATCGCAGTATAAGGCACACATAAAAAGATATATTACGGATAATCAATTAATGTCTGTAAAAGTACTTCAACATGCTAGAGAAGAAAGACAAGCAGATAAATAGTTTCTCAAAAGGAAAGCTACAATGCATAGAAAATGGATAATGTCCTCAATCGAGCAGGTCATCGTTTGAGAAGTCCTCAGCGATGAGCCTGATTGGTGCCAGGTCTTCTTGAACCACCCGGTTTGTCTCAGCTTGCTTCTGGCTCGCTTTGTACAAGTCCTGCAGGTGGCGTGGAGTCCGACAATTCCTGGACCAGTGTCCAGTCATGTCACACCTGTGGCACTTATCTTCCCAGTCCTTTCTGGGGGTAGATGTCTGGCCGTTGTCCTTTCTTTTCCACACATTATTCTTCTTCCTCCCCTCATTGTTGCTTCTGGGAGGGGGTCCTCTAGCATGCTTCTTCATCGCTTTACCCTTCTGGGGTTTGCCTTTGAAGTTGCTCCTCTTCTTCTGGGAGGAGCTGTGATGCGCTTCAGGCGCAGGAGCAGTGCCGGTAGGGCGTGAGTTATGGGTGGCCAGAAGAAGGTCACGATTCTGCTCTGCCATCAGAAGGCATGAGAGAAGCTCTGAGTATTTCGTGAACTTGTGTTCACGATACTGTTGCGTATGACATCCTTCTCGTGGAAGGATGTATACGTCTTCTCTAACATGTGCTCCTCCGTCACCTTTTCACCACACAACTTCAGGCGTGAGGTGATGCTAAAGAGTGCCGAGTTGTACTCGGCAATAGACTTAAAGTCTTGGAGACAGAGGTTTTCCCATTCATATCGCGCTCGGGGAAGTATAACATCTCTTTGATGTTTATATATGTCCTCGAGGGCGGTCCATAACTCAAACGAGTCTTCCACCGCGAGGTACTCGGCCTTCAGGGTCCGATCGATATGGCGTCTGATATAGATAATTGCTTTCGTTTTATCTATATCAGAAACCTTATCGCCTACAGCGATGACGTGGCTCAATCACTGCGCTCGCAGATGAAATTTTATGTCCAACTGCCAACTTAAGTAGTTCTTGCCTGAAGCATCCAAAACCTCGAAATCGACCCTCGCAATTTTGGCCATTTATCACTCTAGCATGTTAAAAGATAGGCAATAATTAGATATTTTCACAGAGAAATAAATAATTAAGCACTTCAGACACAGATATTTGCTGCGTGGATCGGCTAATCACCAAATTAATTACAGTCCATACAGTCCCAAAAAGAAATGAAAGTACAACTCGGGAACCCCCGTGGGGCCCCTATTCTTCGGGAATGGTCTTTCATCTTCTTGAGGCGTCCGTCGGGCTTGTAATATTACAAATTTATCCTCACTACATTTTTCTCTCAAAAAGGAATTAATACATGAAAAAAGAAAATGGTGATAACTAGCCGATCCAAAACCACATCAAATATTTAGCATTCGTCGCAGGCAGTTAAAATGCAACAGGCATCATCACAGGCAGTTTATACATTACATGTAATTTAATCATCTCAGGCAGTTTATAGTGGAAATTTAAGATCTTCCGTTTAAAAATTACTGGACCACTAGGCAACGTCATACACCGTTAGGTTAGTTGACTAACGGCAGAGCGGTCGCATGATCTTCCTAATTTTTAAACGTGTAAAAATCATATATTCCGAATAAAAAACATTGAATTAAATCACATGTAATTTGACCAGATTATAGCGAAGAAAAATCGAATTAAATCTGAAAATTGTTTGAAAATAGTGAATTTTCGGGGTTAAACCCTAGTTAGGGTTTTTGGTCGCGCGGATTGCCGCTTCAGGCGGCTAGGGTTTCAGGACATGAGCGTGCACGGGGGTGGGGGGGGGGCGATACGAGCGACCGCCGGGGAGGGGGGCCGCCGCTGCGGGCGGCGGGGCCCGCCGCTGCGGGCGACTGGGAGACCGCCGCTGCGGGCGGCGGAGGGGGGGCCCGCCGTCGCAGGCGGCGGGGAGGGGCTCCCGCCGCTGCAGACGACAGGCCCGCCCCGCCGCCAGCAGCGGCGGGGTCGCCCGCCGCTTGCTGGCGGCGGGTTTGGCCCGCCGTCGCAGCGGCGGGGTCGCTTGCTGCTACTGGTAACGTGTTGTAAACGTGGTGGCTATGGATCAATAGCCCTGTATTTATAGTGGTATGGTTACATAATGGGTGGATACCCACTAACGGGTAGGCCCACCAAAAGCCCGTTCATAACACCCATCAGATTTAGTTCTCCTCAAATTTTTAAATTAAAATTTAGTTACCACTAGAGAATTTCGTTACCAAAATTTTTTGTTCACTCCAGATTTAGCTCACTCAAAATTTAAAATTTTAGTTTCATCAAATTTTAGTTAGCTCCAGATTTAGTTTCCTCCAAAATTTTAGAATTTCTCCCCAAATTTTCCCACCAAAATTGCAGGTTTTTCCCTCTAAAATTTTTACAAACTCTCATTATATCCATCGATTCCTCAAGATTTAATCTCAACCGTCATATTATCCATCCTGTTGTCCTAGGCAGCAACCACATTCAAAAACATCACTCAATTGTATAATAGATTAGAAAATACATGTGCACAAAGTGCACGAATCCCAACAAGCACACTCCCCTTCCATGACGCGGTTCCCATCTAGACATGGATATTTCCATATGTGCGGATTCGGATGAATGAGATTGTGTGAAAAGGATGGGTGTATGTGCGGGTGTGGCCTTGAGTGTATTTGGTTTTGTGAGAAGTGAGGTGATGAGACCCGCATGATGATGTGACCAATTCCTAATCACCACTCTATCGAACATTTTGTCCTAGTCGTTAGATTTCTCCCTCAATTGTAATATAACATAGAAATAACCCGTGCACATAGTACACAGGCACCCAAAAAAACCCACACAATCAAGACGTGTGATCCAAACCGGTTCAAATAAGAAGAGAGGGTGCGAGTGTGGATAATGTCTTGGGGGTTTTGGGCTTTTTGGATTGTGGTGTATGGTGGTGGGTTTGTTTTTTTGGGTTTGTTTTTGAATGAGTGAGTGTGTTTTTGGGTCTTTTTGGGTGGTCTTTGGGTCCTAAAGGGGTGATGTGGCATTCTATATGACGATTTGACATTAACACATGGGACACACATGTCACATGAGACAACTACCCTCAAATGTATAATAAATTATCCCTTCTTGTGAGGGATAAAGGGGCCTGCAATGACGTGACGCTGTAGACAGTAACATGCAGCTACACATTTTCCACCTTCAATTTCGCTTTGAGATTTGTGGTTGACCTGTTGCACATCTTGCAAGCGTGCTTTATACATCATCATTGCACCTTTTTCTCTTTTATAAATCAAAAATTTATCATGCGCTTTACATAAATTTTAGTTTGAATTTTACGCCCATTTGCTTGTGCCCAGACATCTACGCATCAAATTTTATTCGAGAAGTAGGCTTGGCAATAGATTAAGACCGAGTTGCATCCAAGATCCAATTGCCAAACTAATATGAATTTGTATCCATGTCTGAACACAAACCTTGCATATGCTGAATTCCTACATCGAATTATTCAAATTTAATTTTACATTTGGATTCATATGCTGAGTCCCCCCCCCCCCCCTCCCCCTCTGTTTTTTTCATCCTTTGGAAAGCTGGTAAGGGCCTGTTCTTTTGTAGGAAAGTTTAGTTGAGAAAGTGGTTTTCCTGGAAAAAAAGCTGACGTGGCAGGGAAATTGGGATTCCATGGGGATGTTTTGGAGTTGGGATGAAAAGCTAGGATTACACAAGAATCCTAGCTTTGGTGGGGCCCTCAAGGTGTGTGGTCACCTCGGGTGAGAATATTGGGTTACCACACCCCAAAATCAAATGTTAAAAAATAACTCACAACTAATTTAGGCTGGGGGTAACCTTACCTAGGATCACCACACCCCAAAATCCAACTTTTCACCTCTAACTTTCTTCATCCAAAAGAACACACTACATGGAGTTGACCCCACCTCAACTTTCCAACTCCACAATCCAACCCCAAGGCCCTAAGCAGGGCACGCACAAACTCTAACCACTAGGGTTCGAATCATAGCTGCCCCGCATGAAAGAGGAGGGTGATGCCATTGGGACAGTAGTCCACTGGCAACGGTTGCCTCTCTTTATTTTTTAAAATGTCTTTCTACCGATATCAAAACAAAAAATAATTTTGCAAATTAAGATTAGTTTCACCTTACAATTAACTGCACTCTCTTTGTCCCTTTGCACCGAGCATTTATTGGGCCACTCTTTCCGACTGATTTCTTTCCCTCTCGTCATCCTCACCTCAAATCAATTGGGAAATAAGGGTTAATTTCGGTAAATCCCACTGAATTTTGTCTCTTTTTCATAAAAATTTTCTCTCTCAAAGCCGTTAACTTTCAAATTTCAAAGGTTCGGGCTGCCAATGATTTTAAAGTTAGACCAAATTTAAATTTAATTACAAAAACAGTCCAGTTTTTTTTATGTCGGTTGACTGGTGTTGCCAATTCTGAGCAAAATAATTTTTACCAGGTTATAAAATTATTCCTAATTTTTGTCTCAATTTAAGGGCAAAATAGCCAATTTCAACTATAGAACCGCACTGTGCGAGTTTTATATATATATAACTTTATGTGAGAGGGCGTATGAGAGCATATCTCATATGGCTTATGATAGCCATTATTCTCTATATATATATATATATAATAAGGATGTCATGAAAAATTCATGAGACAAGACTGTGGAATTTGACTGAAATTAATTAGTCGGATTATATAAATCCCTATTTGAGAGACGCGGAGAGGAGAAGGGCATTTTATTGCTCTGAAACTTCTCTCTCTTCCTCTCTCTCTAAATTTCTATGGCAGCCAATGGCGACTGCAGCGCAACCGGCTCCGGCTTCACGATGCCGGAGATCAAGTTCACCAAGCTCTTCATCGGCGGCAGCTTCGTCGACGCCGTCTCCGGTAATCTTTTTCTTTTTCATTCTCTGTTTTTTTCTCGTTTCGAATCAGCGGACCTAGGAAAATGTGTTGGTATTGGAGTTCATGTGCGTTCTGATTGACAAATTAGATGAAGAGGTAGATATAATTTTGGTTGAAAACTAGCAGGTGTTAAGTTAGAGTAAGACTATATACACCCCTATGATAGGGGTGTAGGTAATGATTGATTACCAAAAATAGAAATTACTTCTCATCTTCATGTCATTTGATAGCATCTCTTTCTTGTTTTTAACTTTTTTTGCCATAATCATTACATACACCCCTATTTATAGGGGTGTATGTAGCAATTCCCTTAAGTTAATTTGGGCACAAAACACAATATGCACCCCTATTCTTAGGGGTGCAGATAGCTAACTCTCTTTTTTTTCGAGCTGCTGTTGTTAATCCCAATGATGCAGATACTGGGGTTTCTAATTTCTGATTCACGTGATTTGTTTTGTCCTATTCTCCTACTGTGTGTCAGATGTTGGTGGGTCCATGTTGTCATGTGGTCACACAAATTAATTTAAATTTTGCTCTTTTGCTGTATACATATCAAGTTGAGGTGTATGGATATGGTATTTTGTCAAATTTGGTAAAAAAAAATGAAAGAGAGGGTGAGATGACCTATGATGAGATTCATTTTGCCAAGTTTGATAAAATATTCTCTCTATGCCTCAACTGAGGTGTATATAGTCCAACTCGTTCTGTTATTTCTTCAACCAATCACATCTTGAGGTCCGCTAAACATTTAGAGGTGTGCTGAATAAATGAGGTTGTATATCAAGGTGCCTGTCAAATACAACCAAGAAATCTTTGACCGGCGATATTTTCTCGTTTGTTGTCCGTTTAAGTCGTTGTTGGTATCATTGGAAAGGTTATGAAGAGTACAAGCCATTAATGCCAATTTGATGTCATTTCTTTGACGTTTTCATCAAGTACAACCTGCCTTATTTGAAAGGCCAAAATCTGATATGAAAACGGCAAATAAAGGCTACCAAATTGGTATCGTTGGCTTGTACTCTTCATAAGCTTTCCAACGGTATCAACGGTGTGTAAAATTGTCATTAAATGACGAAAATATCACTGGTTAAAAACTTTTTGGTTATATTTGGCACGCACCCCGATATACACCCTTAGTGTATATATCATACCTCAACATTTATCGTTATTTGTCCGTAAATCAATTACGATGACATGTCTGTTTCTATGAAAGTTGGTGAAAGATCTTGGAAATAACTTTGGAAAATATCATAGGGGAGTTCTCCAAGATAAAAATTTTGGACTTTCCCAATTAAGAAATAAAGTGAAAATTGATCAGTTTCTAAAAGAACGGGAGAAATTAAGGGAATGGTTATTAAAGAAAATTGTGAAGAGTAGTAAAAATTTACATATATAAATATTTCTTTTACAACAATTTGCATATGTAGACGTTTGACTTTTGAAGGAATGCTAAATATATGATGGATGATTGAGTATGAATAATTAATTCCAACATTTAGAAGATTTAACATTTATGGCATTGTAATTAGATTCTGCATTCAAGACAAATATATTTAAATTTATCAGCTATCTTTAAGTTTTGGCCCCACTTACCAAATTTTGGTTGAAATTTTGAAGGTAGTTCCCATTTCCTTTTATGCAAACAATGAGAAAGGATATAATTAACATAATTAAATATTACATTCTTAATATGTTGAGAGAGCAAAAGCTAATTAAAAATGAAATTAAGGGAATAAAATTTGAAATATAATGTATGTATGATAAGGGGAGGAATAACATGCATGTTAAAAAAAACTTGTGTTAGGAAAGAAATAAAGAAAGTCAGTGGTATATGACCATGCAATCCAATTCTGCATAGGCCATTTCAGCAAGGTTTTAGTCGAAAGATAATGACAATGTAATAAGTAGACATGTGATTTTGGTCCCATACGTAGTAAATTGAATTCTTAGGTTGAATATTGTCTAGCACATATTAGCTATGTTTCACCGATTACATCTTAAGTTGTCACTCTTTATGTTGCATGGAAACAAACATTGATACATGAAACTACACTCCAAAGATCTGAGCAGATTCTAGAAAGAGTATTCAAAATAGAAATATAGTGTCCAAATTATGCTTATATTACTTTAGTATTGAACACTTTCTGTTATGCTTATTAGATTCTCGATTCTACAAGAATTTTTATGAAGTTGCTTCTCCTCCATAGAAGTTTCATTTTCCCATAATGTATTCTAATTTTTGGCCTAATTCTTCTTTTGATGATCGATTGAACCATTGACAAAAAAGCTAGACATTGGTTCTATTTCATCTCTTCAACACGTTTAGTGATGAGCATAACGACCCTATTATTTCGATGGAAAGAAGAACATATAATTAGCTTTTTGAGAAATTTCCAAACGAACAATTTCAAATAAATCTTTCAATTTCTTACACACTAGGTAAATTCTGAACCCTTTCTTCTCTTGCTAATACTACAAAATGTTCATATGAATTGTGACCAATAGCAGGTATATAAGTAGTGATTTCAAATATAGAGGTTAATCGTACTTTGTCAACTTTACGTAAGACATAGTTTGGGGTTTTAGGATGATAATGAAAAAGTTGACAGATCAGTCACTCTTCCCTGTCACTCTACTTTGAGATATTCACCTCACATGGCTCCTCATTCAATTCTTTCAAAGTAATTGATTTGGATATTGTATCCCAAGGAGAGGATGAATACATCATCTTCTGTGCAACAGAATGAGATCGAGAGGAGGAATTACAATGCATTGGATCGGGATTGGAATTACAAATGGAAACCAAACGCTTTTTCACCACCAAGTTACCCTTCTTTCTTATTCTGTTTATTCGGGAGAAAAGAACGTAAACTTTTTTCTCACAACGTGAGTTTCTTATGAGGAAAATATGGGTATTTATAGGAATGGTGAGAGAGACGTTTGTTTACGTTAGAATTCGTAACGTTGTAAAAACAACATATCTTCTAAAGGTATGATAGTTAGGATATCATTTTTGCATTAGGAACCAATAACTCCTCTTTATTTCTATTATTCACAAAGGTTAATTGAAACTGTACATAAAACCCTCAATAATTTAATATTTACGTTTTATCATCTGAGTCAAACTTGTCATGGGTGTATCCAATTTCAACATTTTCACTCATATATGATGGGATTGTGTTACAGAAACAACATGCGAGGAAGACTTTTTCATACTTGATAACTTGGTCGTGCGACCCATAAGCGAATATATGAAATCTTGTTATGTACTGGTTAGAGATACACAATTGCCCTCTATGTAATCAATGCTCTAAACTTTCTCTGTCACTTATAATACACCATGTCTAGTTTGTTATATCAGTTTAAGCATTCCTGATCACTCTTTTCATTTATATACTCTTGAGAAATACTTAATCACCTCCACAGTGATGTCTTTAATCACACAGATTGACCAATCTTTGAGATCACAGATACCAACAAACTTGGTCTTTACTTTGAACTCAATATTCTAAAGTCTCAACTCAGCTAGTTTCTTAAACATATCTTTTTAGACCGAATCACTCATGGTTATAAGAAATATGCTAAAGTAGCTATCATTAAGATTGAGACTTCGAATACTAGTCAATATGTCAAATGGTATTGTGAGGAAATCAAATTTTCTCGGAACTCTGATAGTAGGTTTTGATGGATAAAACGATGATTTTTGTGAGAAAGAAGGGATATGGCAAATGAATGTTTTTAGGGTAAGAAAGAGGGTTGTGGGAAGAAGGATGAGATCTTTATTGATGATACCTAAAAATAAAAGAGAATACTTATCTTTTCAAGAGGAACTTACTCTTCATTGGCCACGTTCGAGAGATGGACCCTCTCCCAAGCCGCCTATCCGAGAGGGGCCCACACCATACTTTCCAACAAACGCGTGATAATCTCCACTTCAAACAAGTTTTCTTTCAATATTCGACTCCATCTCTAATTTCCCTACACCCAATATAAATAGTAAACTGAAAATAAGAAAATAACAGAAAGAATCCTAAAACTGAAAATTATAAAACCCTTTTAAAAAAATTACGAAAATGCCCCTGATGGGCCAAAATTACAGATCTGTCCTTTTTAGATGATGCAGTTTCATCATTAATCCGTCACTAAAAAACGACATTGTCTTCAAGATGGTGCATGAAAAAACATGGGCATGCTACTCCATGTGAAGATGCTTTTGGTCCTCTGTCACATCTGCCTCGTCCTCCACTACATCCTCCTCATCCTCATCCACTATCATAAGTTGCATCTTACAAACTCCACATCAGTGTCCGGGAATAAACTTCTCATCGCACTTGAAACACAAACCCTTTAGCCTCTTCTCCTGCATCTCTGCCTCAGTCGTCTTCTTAAACTGTCAACTCGCATGTGACTCATCGCATTTCTTCTTGATGGACTGCTCTACCATTACTAATGCCTTATGTCTTGTCACTGGCTGGTTGCAAAAAGAGGAACCACTCTATGCCCCCCAGACTGCCTCTCCTACACAAGGTGGTCCTCTTCAAGCTGTATTTGGTCCATCGTCTCCATCAATCCCTTTTGCTGAACAGTGCAAAGCTCTGCGTAAATGTTTGGCTTGAGTCCCTTCATGAAGTTCCCCTTCAAAATATCCTCCGATACGCCACTGGCTCGTTCTGAGAGTGCCTAAAACTTTTTTCTATATTTCTTGACTGATCCATCCTACCTAAGGGCCAGAAACTGCTCATGTAGGTTTCCTCCCTGGGTATATCTCAAAACCTGTCCACCAAACAATCTTTGAGCTCCTTCCATCAGCGTACATGTTGCCTCTGCTCTCTCCAAAGAAACCATGAGAGTGCATCCTATTCGAAACAGACGCCTACCGACTCCAGCTTCTGTCTCTCTGTCATGTGTTTTGCAAAGAATCTATCCTGTAGATCCAGCCATAAGGACCATCACTTCAAATAGGGGCAGCTTTTGATTCCTTACTCAGTCGTCCACCACAGAATTCCCATCCTCTGCTTGTCTCCTGGCCTGCCTGAAATGATGAGGATGATATGTGTCCCGCCATTGGTCTCTGGTTCACCCATGATCCCCCAGTGGGGTGTTGTCTCTATCACCATAGCCTCTCCAATTATCATTACCCCAGTTTGAGACTAGTTCGTCCACCTCCTGGTCCAGATTATCGCTGTAGTCTTCTACGTACTCCTCGAGGGCTAGAAGTGGATGTTGTTGCCTCCCTGCAACGTATCAGAGGCCGTAGGGGCACTGAAAATCATCGCCATCGTTGTCACGCTCCAGGAAGTGATTCTGAGGGCTACCGGTGTCTCGGTATGTCACTAGGGCACCGTGGGGTCCCCGTCGATCTTGCTAGAAATCGACAGGGCGCCATCGACCATGCAGTGTGACTGCAGGGCCTTAGCGACCTTACAGAGGCACTGACAAGGGCACCTTGGCCCCCTTGCAGAAGCATGGCAGGGCCGAGTGCCCATGCGGATGGTCTGCAACGACCGACGTCCCTAGAGATTGATTACAGGGGTCGACTGGCCCTATAGGTTATCTATAGGGGCTGCATGGCCCTACAGACTTACTGCAGGTGCCAGGCACCCTGCTGTGCACCCTGGTGATGACTGCTAGGGTTTCCGCTTCGGGGATCATCTTCGGCATCCTCGAATAGTCGTCGATGTCAGAGAGCAAACCCTAAACATATTCCTATGCTTTTCCTTTTTTCTGTCTCCAAATCCATTGACTTTTGCCATATATTTTGATAGTTGCCCAAATCTGACTTTTCGCTGTCTTCATATCGAAAAACTCTTGAGTTGGGGGTTTGTATAGAATCACTTTGTTGCGCTAGGGCTTGCATGACATCTTCAAACTTTTTATCCGATGCTTTGGATCTTTCTTCGATCGATGCCCTAAGTTCCTCCATAGATTTTTTCAATCCTTCGATTTCATCGTCATATTTTTCCTCAAGCTTCGAAATTTTCCTTTGACTTGTGCCAGCAATGAGAATCGTACTATTCTGATACCACTTGATAGGATTTTTCTAGGTTTTGATGGATAAAAAGATGATTTTTATAAGAAAGAAGGGATTTTTAGGGTAAAGGAAGGATTTTAGGGTTAAAAAGAGGGCTGTGGGAAGAAAGATGAGATTTTTATTGATGATAATTGAAAATAGAAGAGAATACAAAGAAGACTTGAGGTCTTTCGAGAGAAACTCGCTCTTCCTTGGCCACGTTCGAGAGGTGGACCGCTCTCACAAGTTGTCTATTCTAGAGGGGGTCGCGCTCTCTAACAAAAGAGGGATAATCTCCACCTCAAACAAGTTCTCTCTCAATACTTGACTCTCTCTATAATTTTTCTAAGCCTCATATAAATACTAAACTGAAAATAAGAGAACTACAAAAAGTATCCTAAAACTCTCAAAACTGAAAATTACGAAAAGGCCTAGAAAATCAAAAATTACGAGAACTCCCTTGATGGGCCAAAACTGATCTTTTTCGGATGATGCGGTCTCATCCGACTCATATAGTGGAGAGGCATGGATCCACTTTCTCACTTTCATTTATGATCGACTTCAGCACATGTGGTATGTGGTATGAATCACATGCAACCGTGTTTTGATCAAATAACATTTATGCTTCCCTAGTCAATTTATTACATACATTCTCCAAAGGGACATTTTCATCAAAGACATCCCTTTGCTACTTACATAAACCCTTCATCATCCTCTAATATCATTAACCCACCAACATCAAGCCATTTGCAAAAAGCCACAAGCCTCAATCATCCTCCTATTTAATTTTTGTCCACTATCTTCTTAATTGTGCAACCCTCATCCATCATTTATATATTGTATGTTTTGTTAAAATTCTTTAATATAAGATTCCTCTTAGTCCATCAACCTTTCAGTGCTCATCGTCTACTTCGTGTTGTGAGTCTTGGGGTTAGTAAGTGTTATCTTTCACAAATTGAGTTGTGATATTTCAGTTACGTTCCGAATCTTTATATTTCCCAACAGATACATGTGTCTGACACAGCACTGCTTCATAACTCACTTGTCTGTGCCAACTAACTTGTCATCAATAACATGCACACTGGCTGCGAAAGAGCCTAGATATGTAGCTAATGAATTATGGAGACAGAATATATTTCTAGCTTCTTTCTCTGTTTAAGTTTCATCAAATGGGATACATTATTATAGGGAAGACATTTGAGACAAGGGATCCGCGTACTGGAGATGTGATAGCTAGAGTGGCAGAAGGCGATAAAGAGGATGTGGATAACGCTGTGAAGGCAGCCAGGCAAGCTTTTGATCAGGGCAAGTGGCCTCGGATGTCTGGCTTCGTAAGATACTCAATTTAAGCATTTTTCATTTCTCAAAGAAAACATATGTTCCAAGATCGCCTAGTTGTCTGACTATGTGGTGACCAGGAGAGGGGCCGGATTATGATGAAATTTGCAGACTTGGTTGATCAGCATAAGGAAGAACTGGCGATGCTTGACAGCCTAGACGCTGGAAAATTGTTTGCTTTAGGTAAAGCGGTGGACATACCGGGTACTGCAGATACGTTGCGTTACTATGCTGGAGCCGCCGATAAAATCCATGGCGAGACGCTGAAGCTGTCGAGAGAGTTCCAAGGGTACACGTTGCGGGAGCCTATTGGGGTTGTCGGGCACATCATACCATGGAATTTCCCGACCACCATGTTCCTTGTGAAGGTCGCACCAGCGTTGGCCGCTGGATGCACTATGATTGTCAAGCCAGCGGAACAAACTCCACTCTCGGCTCTTTACTGTGCCCAATTAGCTAAAGAGGTGAATGTTTGCTCTCTTAGTCTTGCATTGCTAGTAATAGATCCAGTTAATGCATAAGATAACCCTGTTACGAAGGCAATATTATTAACATTATCAAATTGCTATGGCAGGCAGGTATTCCTGATGGAGTTCTCAATGTTATAACTGGCTTTGGCCCGACTGCTGGTGCTGCCATTTGTTTGCACATGGACGTTGACACGGTGATTCTTGACTATCAGCCATAATATGATCAGATATTCGTTGATCTCTTGTTCAAATTCTCTCTTCAGAAATAGAATTGACGTTCATGCGCTGCAAGAGCCTAATAAAATTCGCCAGTGTGGCGACTGTTTTTTCAGGTTAGTTTTACTGGATCTACAGAAGTCGGCCGCCTTGTGATGGAGGCAGCAGCAAAAAGCAATCTGAAGCCCGTGTCGCTG